>JAZAVI010000234.1:0-338050 GCA_036326025.1 Chrosomus eos
CTAATTTCATATATTCATTCCTTTTATCAAGATTTCTTTTCTGAAAAGAAAATAGACGAGGAAAAAATGGATAGCCTTCTGATACGGAAAAAGATTTCACGATTGATGATCTGACAAGAGCACTTAATAGTATGAAAGGTAATTAATGTCCAGGAGCGGATGGTTTACCCAAAGAATTTTAGGTAAAATTTTGGGAAGAGTTGAAATATACAATTCTGTTCAATGTTTAACCTGTTAAGCTTCACCCCCAATTTTGAAAAATCCCCAGAAATGGCATACCCAAACTGAAACAGATACAGTTCATGAACCATTTGTTCTAAAAGCACAAGTATGATCTCATTTGAAAGCTGACACCTGGCAGTTTATTGCAAATGTAGAATTAATTATTGTCATAATGAAAAATAAATGTTATAAATAGCTTCAAAGTTTTGTCAAGTTATTAGAAATTTATTTTTATGAAATATTTTCATGAAAATAAAATTGAAGTTGGCCCTGTAGCAATCTAGAAATGCACTGCAGCTAAAGCCACATGTCTGACCATGTTATATTTAAAATCTGAAGATGATATGTCTAAAACTCTTTATTTAGTTAAATGTTTTTCAAGATCATGTCAAACGACTTTATTTTGATTAGACTCTAAAAAGCAAACTGATGTTTATTGTCATCTTCTAAGCATCTATTCAGTCTATTTTCTCTATTGCGTTGTGGTCTAAACGATCTCCATTCAGTGTCAGTCTCCCCTGCACACATTCACACCTCTCCAGCCTCTGGTTATTGCTCTAAATATGCTTTCTTTTGTCTGCATTATAATTACTAACGACTGGCTATTCACACTGTTTCAACCCCTAATCTCTTTTAGGGAAAGTTCTCAAAGTTCTCACCTTACATTTGAAACTATATAAAATGACCTTCTTGAAAAAAGAAACATTTCAGCAAGCAGTCCTATTTAGAAATATTCATAAATATAACAGCTAGGTAGCAGGTGCACCAAGGGCTAGCTAGCATGTTAGCTTAGCACACCATCAATACACGACACTTTATGAGATTAAAACCATGTTTGTGCTCTAAAACTTACTTTATAGCACAAGTCGAGTGTTTTAAATAACCTTCTGTGCTCTGATTTGGCTTCAGATAAAAAAATCGGACAGAAAATATAGTATTTTATAGTATTCTTCACAATGATAAAGTCTATATCGATTAGCATTACATTATAAATATAATCTATTATTATGAAAATACCTGACATGGCTCGAAGAACACAGGTAAACCAAATATCATTGCAATCATGTTTATTGTCTTCAAAACATCTTTATCTGCATGTTACAGCGATCTCTGTTAGTGTTTACGTCGTGATGGACTTCCTGAAATGTCACATGATATGATTCTTCTTCGTGTTCCATATTTGGAGTCCATATGTGCACAGGGCGCCCTCAGGCTGCCAGTATGTATTGAAAACACAGTACATCAGAGTCTCCAGCGCTCATAATGATTAAATCGACGCATTTGGGTAGATATTCAATAAATATGATTCCTGTATATATAAATCTGATGTAAACCTATGAGAATCTATCAATATTTCTCCAAATCTGTACACTTTTGAGCTAAAAGCCCTGATGGACGTTGTTTTGTCAAGCTCTGTCGTGTCGATCTCACTGGAGTTTTTTTCTGAATGGAAGCGGCTGACGCTCATAATTCATATCAAAGGTATCGACTCATTTTTTGATTACATAACTCCAGACACAAATTAAGACATAACTGTCACTATAAGATTCTCAGAATACAATAGTGGTCAAATACTAAACCTTCAGTCTTATATCTTTTTAATGATGTATAGTTTGTCAAGGTATTAACATTGAATCTGATAGTAACTTTGAACGATTTAAAAAAAAAAAAACGCTCAGAGCGCCCTCGCTCTGGCGAAGGTTAAGAGGTTAAAGAAAGTCTTGTTTTGGGTAAACTTCCCCTGACATTAAGAGAGGGTACCATTTCGATGTTATTTAAGAAAGGGGATAAATCCGATTTGGCGCCCTTTAACCTTGCTGGGAACTGATGTAAAGATATTGTCTAAAGCTTAATATTTGCCCTAAAGCCAATTGACCCCTGAAGTTATGACTTCTGGGGCCGTATTCACAAAGAATTTTATCTTACCACTAGGAGTACTCCTAAATCGCACTAAAATATTTTAGCTAGGAGTTTTTCTCTTAAAAGTTATTCACAACGCCTTTCAGACCTACTCTTAGTAAGGAAAAATGACAACTCCTAAACTAAGAGTGAGTCTTCGTTGCTATGGATGACGTCAATTCTCATGCACGAGCTTCCTCGCAAAGATCACGGTGATTGGTTGTTAGATGACAGGGCCATCATGCGGAACATAACACAGACGCAACAAATCATGGAATTACGACATCTAAATATGTCTATGTCCTACGCAAAATAATAATAATATAATTAAATTAAATTAAATCAAGTTAGCCTACCTAATGGAAACCGCCACTTGCCTAATAATGAAAAACGACACTTGCATTAACACTTTGCATTAACACATTAATTGACATCCTATTAGCCTAAATAGACTACTTAAAGCAAGGAAATGTTGCTCCTATTGAAGTAATGTAATAGTTGAATGACGGTGGATTATGAACTCGCCAAAACGGAAAAGAAAGCCCATAACGCAGGATCAGTTATGGTGTGTTCACACCGAACGCGAATAGAGCATCAAATACGCGTCTATCGCGTCTAGTTAGGCGCTTGAATATTCGCTCGAGTTCAAATTTTTCACCTTGCGCGGAAGATATTCGCGGCAAACGCGTCGCCCATTTCGCGTCATTCGCAACGCCCGGCGCGAATGATGCGTCTATTCGCGTCTTTGCATTGACTTTGTATGTAATCTACTCGCGCAAATAATTAAATTCGCGTTCGGTGTGAAGTTGAACACACCATTACTGCTACTGGCTCACTTGGTGCTGAAAAAAAAAAAAGATAAATGGGAAATTCGGCACTGGGATATCAAGCAAAACACATGGAAGAGGATTTGTTTGCAGATCAATGCAGCATTCCCGCTTGTGTCGTGGACCCCGGACGACTCCGAGAGGCGGTGATGTGCGCTACAATCCTTTGTGAATAGGTCTTAGTGAGTTAGGAGTCCTCTCGACTTCTTTTAAGCTGTCCCAGACTTAGGTGCTACTTTTAGGGCTAAAATGCTTCGTGAATTACTCTTAGTGAAAAAAATTAGGAGTCGTAAAGTTAGGAGTGACACGCCCATTATTTATAGGAGTTGCTCCTAAATTCGCCAGTTAGGAGCTACTTTTAGCCTTAAAATTCTTTGTGAATACGGCCCCTGAAGACCTTAAAGCTGCTGTCCGTATCTTTTTTAAAGGGGTGATGAACTGAGAAATCAAATTTTCCTTGAGCTTTTGACATCTGAGAGGTCATCATATTATAAGAATATCCTGTAAGTTACAGAACTGAAAATGTCCTTGTTAGTCCAATAAATGCTTTTATTGACACCAGCCTCAGCAAACGCCTTGTTTTTCAAAGTGGGGAACTATGACGTCAAAGAGGATAAAACCCCCGCAGAAGATGATCAACGCCTGCTTCAACACGGCCGGTTTAGCCCCGCCCACCGATTCACACATTACACACATAGCTAAATAACATAGGCCTACCTCGTGATGACCAGTGTTGGGAACGTTACTTTAAAAAAGTAATTAGTTATGGTTACTCACTACTTGTTCCAAAAAGTAACTGAGTTAGTAACTCAATTACTCTATAATAAAAGTAACTCGTTACCAGCGAAAGTAACTATTTGCGTTACTGTTAAAAAAAAAAGTTCCTATATGTCAAAGAATTTGGATTTTTTTGCAGTTTTCACAAGTCAGTTAAAATGAGTAGAACAGACAGGTGTTTGTACATAACTTTCTATTTATTGCACGTCGACAGACAGCAAGAGGTTTATCCTGCACTTCACTGCACTTATTAGTCAAGTCAAGTCAAGTCATCCTCATTTATACAGCGCTTCCAGCAATGTAGATTGTTTCAAAGCAGCTTTACAGAGACAAACATATAATTTAAGGTAACAAAGAATGGTTTGGTTTTATAGCGGTTCTTGAATATGTTGTTTCCAGCTAAAGTTAGTTTTGATTGATTCACTTCCGTCGAAATGATCATTTGTTATTAAATTAGGGGCCGCTAAGACGACGCCGTTCTCTCTAAATAGACTTTAAACGCGAACCTGTGATAAACGCTGATGGCGTTTACATGCGCGTTAAGAATTGATTCTATAGTTATGTGCGTTTGAATATATGTGTGCGCAGGTTCGTAATTCGCTACAAACCATGCCTAAACAAACTACTTGTCTTGCCTATAAATCTTGACGCAGAATTTTATTTTATCAATTCGGCGTAGGGACACGAAACTGTAATTACATAGCGCTTTATCTGTAGAGTGGAATAGGGATCCTCCATAGGGAGAGGCTAGTTGGCACTTCAGCACTGCGTTGTCATCGGGTCCAGGTGAAGGTCCTTCGTCAAATCTGGTAACGGCCTAGATCCGGCAGTCTGCAGGAAAACCTCGGGATAAACAAAGACACTAAATTAGCGTAGATGCCATACTTCTTATGATGTAACAAGTACATCAGGATTTGAGGGAAGTGTTCCCGGTTCCGGCTGGCCTAATCTATGCAGCCTAACATTTAATTATAGAAGTCTATAATGTATTATGTGAATGCTAGGTCAAAGAGATATGTTTTTAGTCTAGTTTTAAACTGACAGACTGTGTCTGCTTCCCGGACAATGGTAGGAAGATTGTTCCAAAGTTTTGGTGCTAAATAGGAAAAGGATCTACCGCCAGCAGTCGATTTAGATATTCTAGGTATTATCAACTGGCCAGAATTTTGAGATCGCAATAGACATGCAGGACTATAATGCGTTAAGAGATCGCTCAAGTACTGGGGAGCTAAACCATTTAGTGCTTTGTAAGTTATCAGCAATATTTTAAAATTTATACGATGTTTAATAGGCAGCCAATGCAGTGTTGACAGAACCGGGCTAATATGGTCATACTTCCTGGTTCTGGTAAGAACTCTAGCGGCTGCGTTTTGGACCAGCTGTAGTTTGTTTAATAAGCGTGCAGGGCAACCACCCAGTAGAGCATTACAATAATCTAGCCTTGAGGTCATGAACGCATGAACTAATTGTTCCGCATTTGTCCGTGAGAGCATATGACGTAATTTAGATATATTTTTAAGATGGAAAAATGCTGTTTTACAGATATTAGACACGTGACTTTCAAATGAAAGATTGGTATCAAAGAGCACACCCAGGTTCCTAACTGACGACGAAGACTTAACAGAGCAGCCATCTAGTATTAGACAGTATTCTAGGTTATTAGATGAGGAAGTTTTTTGTCCAATAATTAGAATCTCTGTTTTTTCAGAATTTAGTAGTAGGAAATTACTGGTCATCCAATTTTTTATATCAGCTAAGCATTCCGTTAATTTTGTTTCGTTAGGTTTTAAAGAAATATACAGCTGGGTATCATCAGCATAACAGTGAAAGCTAATGCATGTACAGAGTGAACAGCAGCGGTCCTAGTACTGAGCCTTGTGGTACGCCATACTGAACTTGTGATCGATAAGACATCTCTTCATTTACTGCTACAAACTGAAAACGGTCAGATAAATATGATTTAAACCATGCTAGTGCAATTCCACTAATGCCAACATAGTTTTCTAGTCTATTTAAAAGAATGCTGTGGTCGATAGTATCAAATGCCGCACTAAGATCGAGTAACACTAATAGAGAGATACAACCACGATCGGATGATAGGAGCAAATCATTTGTGACTTTAATGAGAGCAGTCTCAGTACTATGGTACAGTCTAAATCCTGATTGAAAATCCTCGCAGATATTATTTCTTTCTAAAAAGGCACACAGTTGTGACGATACTGCTTTTTCTAATATCTTTGACAGAAAAGGTAGATTCGAGATCGGCCTGTAATTGACTAATTCTGTATGATCAAGTTGTGTTTTTTTAACAAGTGGTTTAATCATAGCCAGCTTAAAGGTTTTTGGTACGTATCCTTGAGACAAAGATGAATTAATGATATTAAGAAGAGGATCTATGACCTCTAGAAGCATCTCTTTCAATAGTTTAGTCGGTATAGGGTCTAACATACATCCCAGATAGCAACAAAGTCTGGGCCGAGTCTGGCTTACATTAGGCACTTCTGGCTTAATTCTGGCACTGTTTCTTTCACACTCTTGTGTCAAATAGTACTAGGCTAAGCTCTGGCTGGAGTCTGGCTAACCAAAAGAAACAAATCAAATTGTATCTGTTTGGCTGAGCCCTGGCTTGAGTTCGGTCTGCCAGAATAAGAAAATATTTGGCTGAGATCTGGTTGGGTTTTGGTTGGCTGAGCAAATAAAAGATCTCTGGCATGAATGTGCTGTACTGTAAAATCATATGTTAAAATTAAAATACTGTTAAATTGGTTCATATTTTATACATCATTATAATGCAACCTAATAAATTAGGTTAATTTTGCCAAAAAGAATAAAATGAAATATGTTTGTTATAGGCCTAGTTAAAAATACCTATAGATATTTATTCAAATAGCACACTTTTACACATAAGTAGGCATGTTTTAAAGGAAAGAAGACTTGTTTATTCTGTTGGCAAGATTATTTTAATTGGCAGTTAAGGAGGTGATAATGTGCGGAATGAAAAAAAAAAAACAATAAGATGTTTGCAAAATTATTGAAGACAAAGACAAATGGTTAAGTCTGCAGCATCATAAGACAAAATATTGAATGGGACCGTATGAGTATTTTGTGGTTATCCAAATGGTAATCAATATGCCACAAAAAAATAAAATAATTTTTTGCCGAATTGATTAGGCTACCATTTGTATAACAACAGATTTACTACAAAACCCCATGGTTAAAATAAGATTTTTGTAGCAAAAACTTAAGTGTTTATAGAGCAGTCTTCTTGCTCTGGTAATTCCCCCAAGAGCAAACCACGTGGCAGACGGGTGAATGCGGCGTCTGTGGTTGCTGATACGATAACGCTGTTTGCAATGCATCATGGAAATAGTAGTTGATTTACATATACGGTGTTAAATCCGCTTTACAAAAAGGACTACTTTTCCCAGCGTGCACCCTGTGACACCATCCCGCCTACCAGAGGACCCGGAAGTTACGTAGCAGCTATTCAGCAACACAACGCAGTCGCGGTGAAATTCAAATAGTCGTTCCAACTTCGACAATCACGCTATATTGGTTTTATCTTTTGGAGTTTTAATACATGATCAAGGTAAGTTGATATTTTTTTACTATCTCAACACGTAGATTTGAATCTATAGCGCAGTACTAGATATGCTTTTTTGGTGGATTTCTGTGGTTGGATTTTCTTTGTTTTTATGTTAGAGGTGCTAGAATTGATGTTTGAATTCTGTTTTTCATTTAAAATTATACTATAGTGAAGAACGTCGGAAGCTGCCTCTTGTTGAACAGACCGATCTCCCCGAGGCCACCAAAACGGAAAATAAAGTAGGATTGATTATTTTGTAATTCATTAACATAGACCTTTCTAACAGGTCCTTATATCTCTGTGCAGTTTAACAAATTATTATGCACATTTATTTTTGAATTGCAAAAAGGGAATTTGTCACTGAATAGTGTCTTTACATGACCATACCACCCTTTCTTAATCAAATTTAGTAATCATTAAAAACAATGTCACCTTTCCTAAAGACAACATGGATACAGGATGGAACATGGATCCAGGCAACAGGATACAACTTTACAGTCTCCCAAACAGGCAATACAGTCACCATGGCATCATGAAACACCCAGACCACAGAGGAAAAGCCTCTCAAGCGATGACCGATTCATAAGATGTAAGGTTTCTTTTTTTTTTTTTTTCTATCATATATTCACTGTTAGTGCAAGGCACATGTCATAGCAGTGGTGGTGTGGTAAACCTTTCAATACCTGTGTTTATTGTTTTAGCACTTCTCCATGACATAATATCTAAACAAGAAATTCTTATGGAGCAGCAGAGGAACATTATAAGGATGGTGCAAGATCTCAAAGCAAAAAAGGTTCGGGAGATCACAGAGGCACAGAACCAAAGTCTAAAACTGTTTCCAATTGAAGGCTTAAGATCATTAACTTCCCTGTAAAGTGATCTTCGATCCTGTCCCATAACAAGACAAAAAGTGGTAGGTAACACTGTCAGTAATGCAAAGTGGCATACTGTTATCCACTTACTGTACAAGCCTGGTTGTAATTACTGTTATAATTAAATGCTGTGTGTGATCAATCAAAAACATGAAAAATCTAACAACAAAAACTATTTAAATTACTCTAATTTGGTAAATATAATATCAATATTAAAAACAAAAGCATGTTTTAGTGTTTTGACTTAATAGTTATGGCATGTTTTAAAAATATTTCAGGTACTTGAACTGGGGTTGCTGGGTGGAGTGGATGTAAAGTACACGGTCTGGCGGATTATGAGGCAAGCAATCAAAAATGACTTTGCCAAAGTGGTTAAACTGGAGAGCTGTACTTGGGAAACACCTTTCCAAAGCTTGCAGCTTAAAAACATTGCGATTGGTAAGTGCATTTTTATTGTGTCTTAAGTCTATCTGGAACTTCATGACTATTCCCTCATGTCATGAATGAATGTTGAAAGTTTTAATTCTTTGACTGGTGCTGTCTTGTAATACAAATTCTATATGTCTCTATTGTACATTTTATTTAAAAGTATTTTTAACTCTGTATTTGTATGCTCCTCTTCTAGAGGCTGTAAGAAGGAATCCCGTGTGTGCACAGTCAACTGAGAAAGTTATTAAAGGGTTAGTTCAACCCAAAAATGTAAATTCTGTCAGTAATAGTTGAATAAAGTTGTTGTTTTTGTGTGTTTTTTTCGCACAAAAAGTATTCTCGTTGCTTGATCAACTTAAGATTGAGCCACTGTAGTCACTCTGACTATTTTAACGATGTTTTCTTGGCCGGCAAGTTTCAATTAGAAGCCTATGGAGGAGTGATCCAGCTCTAAGATTTAATAAAAAATATCTTAATTAGTGTTCCGAAAGATGAACGAAAGCCTTACGGGGTTGAACAACATGAAGGAGAGAAATTACTGACAGAATTTATTTTTGGGTGAACTAACCCTTTAAAAGTTGGTTCCATCTAACTGGTGACCGCAAGGCTGGCAGAAAAAGGACACCTTTGCAAAATGTTAATGTAAACCACACAATTTGAGTTATTAGGGAATCTGTTTTACATTGTTGCAACTTATATTTTTACCTTGTTTGTACATCTGTAAATATAATTTGTATTTAATTTGTCTTTTATAACCTGCTTTTTGTTTCTGTATTTTACGATTTATGCATGACACATTTACACATTTGCTTTACTGTTTGTATCAATTTCATTTATTGCTTGGTTTCTGTTGCTTTTTAGTACGGTGGCTGAGAGGGCTCAACACACTGCAACAGAAGAAAACGGATACAAACAGAAAAAAACAGCACATTAAGAAAACATCTTTATCACATGTGCTACAAATTCGCAAAACACAACCAAATACAGAAACGCACTGCAAATGGCCGATCAACAACGCAAATATCTAGTCGATAGTGGTGTTTGTTTTATTATTATTATTTATTGTTTGCATGGTATTTGCAGCATGTGTGTTGTGAAAATGTTTTCTTAACTTGCTGGTGTTTTTCCTATTTGCATGTTTTCTTCTGTTGCAGGACGTTGAAGTCTCTTGCCGTTTGCAGCGCGCTTTTGTATTTGGTTGCGCTGAGTATTTGCAGCATGTGTGTTGTCAAACTGATGAAGATGTTTTCTTAATTTGCTGGTGTTTTTTACTGTTTGCATGTTTTCTTGTGTTTCAATGCGTTGAGATCTCTCAGCCAACGTATTTTGGTTCATTATTGTATCTCATTATTTAAGCATGCCACATACACTTTTTTTTTTAAATCGCATAATTACATTTTTGTAACATTTTAATTTATTGCGCTGTCTTTTTATTATTCTTGTATTGTGACTAGTTGTTGCTTTTGTTTTGCCTTACTCTAGTATTGGTTTATCTTGTCTTTTTCCCATTGTTTTTATTTTTCCTTTTATCTGGCTGAGATTGTCTTCCCCTCTCAATAAAATATTGTACTTTGCATTTCTGTAGTGTCATTTTTTTTATTATTCATTGCACAATAATATATAAATATTACAAAGGGATAATTTCTGGTTTAGTTTTGGGGATTCTGGTATAATATTGGCCCAGTTATGGCTGTTTTCTGGAGCTTCTGGATAAGTTGTGGCTGAGTTCTGGAGGTGGTGGCAGTTTGGCTTTTGTCTGGCTAACATATGGGGATTACGGCGTTGTTTTGGGCCAGTTCTGGATAATATCTGGGTACTTTGTAAAGCTCTGGGCGAGTTTTGGTCTGCTTCCGGCATTGATCTGGTTGACTTACGGCAAACAGCACTTGGGCCAACCTTGGACCGTAATTCCATGCGGTATGTGGGCCAAAATCTCAGCCGAAATTTAGCCAGATCCGGCCCAAAGCCAATTTGCTATCTGGGATGTTGTTGATTTAGATGATTTAAAGAGTTTGCAAAATTCTTCCTCTCCTATAGCAACAAATGAATCAAGTTTTTCATCATGAAGACTACACTGCACTGTCTGATGTGATACTGTAGTAGACGTTTGCATGATATTATCGATCTTATAAGTGAAGAAATTTATAAAGTCATTACTGCTGTGTTTCTTGGAAACATCTGAGCTTGAAGCTTTCTTTTTTGTTTAGTTTAGCCACTGTTTCAAATAAATACGTAGGATTGTGTTTATTTTCTTCTAATAGGTTTGAAAAATAATCAGATCTAGCATCTTTTAAAGCCTCTCTGTAAGCAATCGAGCTCTCCTTCCACGCAATCCGAAAAACCTCTAGTTTTGTTTTCTTCCAGATGCGCTCCATTTTTCTGGCTGCTCTCTTAAGGGCCCGGGTGTGCTCGTTGTACCACGGCATTGGACTATTTTCTTTAATCTTATTTAAGCGCAGCGGAGCTACTGTGTCTAAAGTGCTGGAAAAGAGAGAGTTAAACGTTTCTGTTGCAATATCAAGTTCTTCTAAGCTATCCGGGATGCTGAGATGATGAAACTGATTAGGAAAATTATTGATAAAGCAATCTTTAGTGGCAGACGTGATAGGTCTAACATATTTATAACACGGAGTCGGCTTTGCAGCCTTGGCTAAATGTAATTTACACGAGACTAGATAATGGTCTGAGATGTCGTCGCTCTGCTGCAGAATTTCAACAGTATCAACATCTATTCCATGTGATAATATTAGATCTAGAGTATGATTACGACAATGAGTAGGTCCTGATACGTGTTGTCTAACTCCAATAGAGTTTACAATGTCTTTAAATGCCAATCCCAATGCATCTTTTTCATTATCTAGATGTATATTAAAATCACCAACAATTAAGACTTTATCTGCAGTCAATATTAATTCTGATAGAAAGTCAGCAAATTCTTTGATAAAATCTTTTTGGCGCCCTGGTGGCCTGTATACAGTAGCCAGCAGAATTCTCAAACGTGATTTATCGTTTACACTATATATATTTACATTAAGCAAACACTTCAAAAAAAGTATATTTAAAACTAGATTTCTTAGTGGTTTTGAAAATATTACTATAAATTACAGCAACACCTCCCCCTTTGCCTTTCGGAAGAGACTCATGTTTATAACAGTAATCTTGCGGAGTGGACTCATTTAAAGTAATGTAATCGTTTGGTTTTAGCCGGGTTTCTGTCTAACACAGCACATCTAGGTTATAATCTGAAATCATATCATTAACTATGAGCACTTTAAGTAAGGGATAGAATATTCAGCAACCCAAGCTTTATAATTTGCTTTGGTTTGGACGTTTTTTGGATTTCCAAATTCGGGGAACAGACACAGTTTCTATATGATGATATCCAGGTGAAAGAGTCTCTATGTGATGAGATTTATCTGACCTTGGTGACGCGAGCCCGCTAGCAGACGGTCGGTTTAGCCAGTTTGTCTGCTTCCTGACCTGAGCCCAAGATTGTCATGTTTTATCTCTAAGACTATGAGCCAAATTACTAGAGAGAAGAGCAGCACCATCCCAGGGGGGATGAATACCATCTCTTTTCAACAGGTCAGGTTTGCCCCAAAAACATTTCCAATTGTCTATGAATTCTATATTATTTTGTGGACACCACTTAGACAACCAACCATTGAGTGAACACAATCTACTAACTATCTCATCACTCCTTCGAACAGGAAGGGGGCCAGAGCAGATTACAGTGCCTGACATTGTACTTGCGAGTTCAAACACCTCTTTAATATTAATTTTGGTTATCTCCGACTGGCGAAGTCGAACATCATTAGTGCCGACGTGAATAACAATCTTAGAAAATTTACGATTAGCATTAGCCAGCACTTTTAAATTTGCTTTTATGTCAGGCGCTCTGGCTCCCGGCAAACATGTGACTATGGTGGCTGGTGTCTCACGTTCCGTGTAATAGAATCACCAATTACCAGGGCACAATCAACAGCATTCTCAGTGGGTGTTTCACTGAGAGGGGCAAATCGATTTGTTATGGTAATCGGAACAGAAGAGTGGTTTTTTGATCCGCGACTAGAGCGATCTCTCACAGTCACCCATCTGCCTGGCTGCACAGGCAATAACTCAGCCGGAACCGAATACACACTTACTATCCTCAATTAAAGCTTGGATGCGTGTCTCTAATTCTGAAATCTTCTACGTCAGCCTGACTGTCTCCTTGCATTTATCACATATAAACCCTATGCCGACGGGGAAGGCTATAGTAAACATATGGCATGAGGTGCAGGTGACAATAAAAGGACAAGACATTACTCACCGTGTTTGTTGACTGATTCTTACTCACCTGGGCTTTTAATGAACTCAGATGCGCGGGCGCGCACAAGAAAAATAAATAAATAACTGAGCACACGGGTGGCGCGTTAGCACTAACGGCTAGCGAGATACTAGCGTGTTGTGCTAACAATAACGGAAGCTAGCGATGTTAGGTTAATTTGAGATGTTAGGTAAACTGTAATTAGTAGTATAAACAACTAGAAATGATGGTTCAAAACAGAAAGAAATGCGAGGCTTAGCCGGAGCTTACAGCCTCGGCGCAAACACACTCACACACAGCAGGCAGCGAGGCAGACAGGAGCAATCGATCAGGGAAAGCAATCGATCAGGCGATCAGTTAAAAGATCAGTATTAACCCACCTCCTCACTAGCTGTGTGAGCCAGGGGTGCATTCGGATTACACAGTTTATTCAATCAATGCATAGGCTAGTAACGCACATAGGCGTCGATTTTGAGTCATTTTGTACTCACCACTTTTTGAAACAAATAAATAAAACATCTCCAGTTAACTAGCAGAGCATTAATTTAGTTCGCTATTAAATAAGAGATCTAGCGTTAAATTGTTTTGGTTTTGAACTCAAGCTGAGTGCTCGTTGCCGCGGCTGCATTTGTTCTCTTGTGGCGCGCGCGCCGTGCGCAGTCTTCACTCGGAGCGCGCTCTTCAATCTATCGCCGTTGTGGAGACTCTCTATTCATTCCGGTGAAATCACAAAATAAAAAGCACACAGACGTGTCCCTGCTTGATATGGACGGTAACCACTGATGAACATATTCGGTTTTGATACGGGAGAAAAAAAAAACTATACCGTTGGCGGATTAGAACCCGTAACCTCTGACACGCTTGGCAAACAATCTACCACTAGACGGGTTGAGCAGAGAGGCTGCACAGTTTGACAAGTTTGTACCCAGCACTTTTGAAAATGCACTTCCGAAAATGCACTTCCGAATGCGTCTCTGTCCCCAGCACATTGCAAACCAAACTGACGCCCGTGGTAACGCATCGCATTTAACGTCCAGTAACGTTAACGGCGTTGTAACGACGGGAAAAGTAATTAATTAGATTACCCCGTTACTGAAAAAATAACGTCGTTACCTAACGCTGTTATTTTAAACGGCGTTATTCCAAACACTGGTGATGACAAACCGGATCGAGCTACCGAGTTGCAAAAAATTGTGCAGTGCCTGGTTGTGGAAGAAGCAGTCGCTGCTTAAGCTTCCTCTGGACTCCAATAGGAGTGCATGGATAAACTTTATTTTTAAACGTTGACGTTCCACTCCAGCTGATGAGGTAAAACATTGTCCGTCTGTTCGCTTCATTTCACTGAGGATTGTTTTGTAAACAAGACTGGATTTGCAGACCGATTAAGAGTAAAGAACGGTGCTGTGTCGTCTATATTGGATCTGACAGGAATTATGCAACACCTGGACTCTGGGTCGAACATGTATGGGCGAATCATTCCGGTTGCCATTTTACAACATTGGACGTTTTCAAAACAATTTCCCCCAAGTGCATCGACGGGTGAGTTGAAACTCATTATAATATGCAAAACTGTTATCCACTCATAGCAGTGGGCGTTTACTTCCAAGTCTTCAGTGCGAGACGCCCATAAAACCTAGCGTTTTTCAGCTAGGCTCAAAACTAGGTAAAACCTAGCGTTTTTCAGCTAGGCTCAAAACTAGGTTAGAAAATAGCCTATTACTTATTCATTTTGATGTTTTTGAATGCAAAAACCAAGCGAACGTCATAAGTTTACTTCAGACAACAATATAATAAGATTTAAAAAGCCAGTTCATGACCCCTTTAAGTTAAAAATAATCCAAATTAATTATTTAAAAAAAAAACATCTTCAGCCAGTGTTAAAAACTATCTGCTTGCCATAGCTAGATTCAAAACGGTTAGCTTGTAATAATGATTTTAATTCCAGTGGTACTGGTGGGTTTTCGCGGGAAATTCGAGCATGTCTTTGCGTCATTATGTCACATCCGTACACATAAAGAAGGCTAGCCGGCTACTGCGCGTGAGGAGATGAAGAGATAGGCTTTTCTCGCAGCACTTTACATGATTAAACTTATGGCGGATCCAGAAAGATCCAAACAACAATCATCATTGTCAACTGGAGATTATCCAGTTATAAAACCCAAAAGACTTCGTACTTCGGATTTAAGGTGGAAAGAGAAAGAAACCGTCTCATGCAACACAAGGATACACATCGGTGGGGCTTTTGAAAGGTGCGTGAACTCTGTGTTTTGAAGGGGTTCGAAACGGAAGAGGAGACGGCTTTTTTCTGCTGAACAAGTAAGACATTTCAATAGTTCAATCGTGTAACAGTACGTTTTCTTAATTCACACAGTTATGGAGTTTCCTTTGTTGTGCCTTTCTCGTTTAGCTATTATGGAGAATATGATTTCTGAACTACACAGGTAATCCTAAAACACATTAAATAACGTTAGTCACTAGGTATGTAACGATTCACTCACAACCGGTTGAAAATCGATAAAAATGTGTGACGATTCAAATCGGTTGAAATGTTAAACGAATCGCGATACACGTTTTAAACAGCAGGGGCGTTTACTGTAGCCTACTGTGAAGTTGTGAACCTCGCTTTACAGGCACAATAGCAGCAAGCACACACTGGCGCGAAGCTAGCGAGTGTTTTCACTTCATTCATGGAACTTGAGCTTGTGTGAGCCAAGCTCAACTTCCATAGGAATGAACTGAAAACGCTCTGTTTGCTCCGCTCGCGCCGCGCCAGTGTGTGCCATAGACTGGTGTGCACGCGCCGTCAAACACATGGCGACGGCAAGCGTAGATGTTGACGTCGACTCATTCAAATCGGAGGTGTGGCGGCATTTTGACTTTCCGTAGACTAATAATAATCACCACCGTGAGAAGCACAAGTCACCTCCGTTTTTAATGTAAAAGGCATTAATACGACAAGTGCGAGAGCCACGGAGATCACAAGGTGTTTCCAGGTGTTGTATCTGTTTCTCTAAATGTGTACATGGATATATATTTTATATATTTATAATTTATTGATGGTTATGGCATATTTTTCTAAATGTGTTGTTTTTTTTCTCTTGCTAGTGTAATGATACAAATTATAACAAAATTAAAACCCCTCTAAATGTGGTACTAATTTTACATAGTCTTTTACTTAGTGTGTGAAGGTACCAGTGCCCATGCACCTCTTGACCAGACAGACAGAAAGACTGAGTTGAAACAACAATCTTCAATTTAGTTTTTTTATTTGACAAATATATTTTAAAATTAAAAAGAAATGTGCAGCATTTTGTCTGAGAAATAATAAAAGGGACACTTTTTCATTTATAATTTCTTAATCACTTGTTAAAAAAATTGTGAGAAAATCGTATCGTGAAACCAGTATCGTGAATCGTATCGCATCGTGAGTTGAGTGAATCGTTACATCCCTATTAGTCACGCAATGCTGATGTTGTTAACATGAACAATTTGAGAACAAATTTAAGTAGGCTATGATTTGCATGTTGTTGTAAATCGCGCTGATTAAATCTAACGATCGCTTGTCATGTCGAATGCTTTTTCCCCCTTAGTTGATCAGAACAAAAATGGATGTTACTTACTTGTTCAGAAGACATTTTCCGGTGAAAATTCTTATGTTGGTCAAGCTTTCAAAAAGTGAATCTGTGATTCTGAATGACAGTATCCACTCAGCGCGATGATTGACAGCAGCACTCGCCTCAAAACACTGTGTTCATCCGCGCTGTTTCATGCCGATTTACAACCCACGTAAAGATGATAATTCCGCGAATCACTGCAGTTACAGATTTCGAACAGAGATGGCGACAAAAAGGGAAAATGCTACGGACTGCAGCTTTAAGACGTGTACAATTAAATATTCACTCAAGACAAACTTTACTTATGATGTCTCATGGACCACAGAGACACATCTCGTCTCTGAAAATGCGCTGCTATTTTCTAAAAGATACAAATGAACCCTTTTTCGCATATTTTGTTTTTGACTGTAAAATTATAAAACAATATGCTATCTTCAAGTGTAAGGTGTCATCTTTTCAGAAAAATAAACTGCTTTCAGTGAGGCCCAATCCCAAATGGCACACTTCATGTGCACTTTCGGTCTTGTGGACTTACAATGGCTGCCGCGTGCACGTGTCCGTTAAGTCCGTGAGACCGTAGTGTGTCCCATTTGTCATTTTTAGATCTCAGAAGGGTGCTCACGAGCGCCCCGTGTGGTCGATTTGCGCCCTTGATGCGCACTTTTGCCGAGCCCGCGCTGATGCGGACTCCACAGCAGACTTCTTCCCGATAGTCAAAGCGGCATTACGTTACGAAAGTGCGGACTCAAGAGGAAGACCGCGAGTGCTTAGGGTTCCATTTGGGACAGGGCCAGAATCACAGTTATTGGCTATTAGCGTGTGTGGTGAGTTTGTAAATAGAATTGAAATAACCAAAAATAAATGAAACGTGAAAAATTTACAGTTTTTTTTTATTTAGAAAAAAAAAATCACGAACAAATTAAACTATTTTACTACTACTGCTGTTGAGCTCCGTATCTCTCTCTGTCTGTTCAAATCCATCAGACCCACTCGTTCTGCCTGAAAGCCGCCATTTGCTGACGGAAAGCCTGAAATTACCGCAATAAGCAGTTGATTGCCGAATGCTACAATTTGAAATGTTTTGATAGTACAAATGGTTAAAGAGTTACGGTAACATGAATACATCTTGCTGCTGTGTGTCGGTGGACAAAGACTGCTTGAATATCTCTGTATAAATAAGATCTATTACTACTATGCACAGTTTTTGCTTTTGTTACATTTATGCAAAAACCTTTCTGGTTCATTCCATAGAAAATGTTCATTTTCTGTCACTAGCCTTTACAGAAATATCAAAAACACTTTAGGGATACAATTACTTTACATTTTTAAATAAAACTATGATAATCGAAGCTATTTTGAGCCATCAATGTGACAATTGTAACGAACTGCTCTGAGACACAAAGGTTGAGATCCAAACGCAGCTTTAATAGGGGCAATCCAGACACGTAATCCAACAAGCAGACAAAAGGTCACAACACTGGTAGGCAGTCCAGAGAAACAAACAAGGCAGGGGTCAGAGGCAAAAGAGTAATCCACGGAACAGGCAAGAAATCCAAAAAAAAAACCAAGAGACATGAAACCAGAGAAAATGCTCGGAAATGCAGTGCAACAACATTTGCAGTGAGTGAATGAGTGAACATGGTATAAATAGACAGAGACTAACAGGATAATGAGACACAGGTGAATGCAATCTGTGATGATGAGTCCGGGCAGTGAGTTATGGGAAATGTAGTTTGTGATGGAGTGATAAAAGTCTGTTGTGGAGTGCCCTCTGGTGGCTCTCAAGGGCACTCCAGCTGGTGACCGTTACAACTATATTTGATTTTTTTATTAATTATATAGAATTTAAGCTCCACGGTCGTGTACAGAGGGAAAATGCTTTAATTTAATGTCAATGACAAGTTTATCCCCCGTTTAAAATACAATAATGTATACATAACTATCAAATATGATATTTAAAAATAACCTAGAATACTTATGGATTAAACTACTTAATTTAGTTAGTATACCGCAATTGACACGATGTGGTTTAATACCTTGTATAGCAACCATTTTGTAAAATTAATTTTTCATGAAAATTGTCATGAAACCCGCATTTATAGATAAACGTTATTCAAAGCTATTCATTTAGATTGTATGCCAAATGTAGCGATTTAGTATCATTTACTTAATTATGGTTAAAAATAATGAACTTTGGCCTTATGTGTATGTGGGTCATTAGTGTTGCTGTCTTTTCTGGCACGTTAAATAAAATGTCACATGTGACCTGACAATAAAATCCATTTAATTCTCATGCACTCAAAATTAATATTTAAAAGAATGCATCATTACTTGATTTTAACTGTTTTTCAAATATTTGCATTGTTATAGCAAATATACATGGTAGGGCAGATGAACTAACATAATTCAAGCATACTTTTAACAAACCTGATCACAATAAATAAAACAATCTCATTAACTGCTGTAGACTACATGTGCTGAATTTAAGGCCCTGTCCACACTAATACGTTTTCATTTGAAAACGTATATTTTTTTCTCCGTTTTGGCCTTCCGTCCACACTGAAACGGCGTTTTAAGTCAACAAAAACGTAGCTTTTGGAAAACGCTCTCCAAAGTGGATAAATTTGAAAACGCCGTTTTCGCGTTGTAGTGTGGACTATGAAGCCGGAGGTATTTGAAAACGATGACGTAAGTTTAGTCATGTGATCCATGTTGTACCAATAGATATTCATGTTTACCGGTATTGTGCCTGTTAATTATGTGCGATTCACTTTTACAATGTTGCTAAAATATGTTACTTTCCACACTCTTCATATCACAGTAGCCTACTGCAAAGATGACAGAAAATGTACTCACATTTGCTGTCCTGCGTCCATACAGGAGAGCAGTCGCGTTTTAGACCAAACATATGGTGACTGAGTGCGACCTGGACGCATCAGTGAATGGTGAGATATTTTGCTAAATAAAATTATCATGTTAGAAAGAATTGCGCGATACCTTTATTGTTTATTTTTCCATCTGTATCATCTCAGTGAGCTTTTGTGAGGTTTCACGCATGCGCAGTAAGGTGAATTTATAAGTTTCTCATCCACACTGAAACGTCTGAAAACGCCTGAAAACGCTAGTGTGGACGGAGAGCGTTTTTAAACGAAAACTCCGTTTTCAAATTTGTCCGGATTAATGTAGACGTAGCCTAAAAAATATATATACTTCTTAAAAACCTTTAATATTGCCAAAGAAATAAGGCCTTAAAGGGATACTCCACTTTTTTTGGAAATAGGCTCATTTTACGACTCCCTCAGAGTTAAACAATTGAGTTTTACCATTTTCGAATCCATTCAGCTGATTTTCTGATATTTAGAAGTATATCAGTAACCAGACAGTTTCTGGTCCCATTGACTTCCATAGTAGGAAAAAATATATACTATGGAAGTCAATGGGACCAGAAACTTTCTGGTTACTTATATTCTTCTAAATATCAGAAAATCGGCTGAATGGATTAGAAAACGGTAAAACCCAACTGTTTAACTCTGGGGGAGTTGTAAAATTAGCCTATTCCCAAAAAAAGTGGAGTATCCATTTAATGTTAGGCCTACATGCATTATTTAAATAAATGCACAAAAATATAAAAATCATTAAGATGTCATTTATGTGTATTCATAAAGTGTCCTAAATGTCCTAATAATGTGTTCTAATGCCGCGTTCCAGGCAACCTGTAACCCGTGTTTTTCCAACCGTATACCCGTGAAAGTGCACTGGAACGGCAGTCAAACCCGTGACTTCCCACCCGTGAATTCGTACTAGATCGATGTACTCCCAGTTACGAGTTGAAAAAACACGGGTTACAGGTTGCCTGGAACACAGCATAAGTTTAAATGTTAGAAAAAGAAATCTGCTCTTTAAAATGTGTCAGAATTGAGGTGTCATTATCGGGGTGCCTATTTCTTTTATGCTTTCTCCAAGAAAACACCCGTATGGGGTACAGCTCCCCCAGGGAGGAAGTACGATTTAACTTATCATAACAATCAATGGATAAGAGTAGGAACTTTGTGGCCATTTTGTTTTGACTTTTTCCTGAAGACACAGGTATAAACATCTAATTATATTGATCTTACAGCATGGTCCATGTGAAGTGTCAAAATTGTCAAACTTTGGTACCAGAATGCATGGCACCAGTTCCCCAGTGTTAGGAGACAATTGTCTGATGCTTTTAATCAGTTGATAATAAAAACTACAACTGTTACCCTATTCAAATGATTCTAGCAACACCAAATACACACACCTCCACAAACAGGATTTTATGATAGAAGACAGTTGTGGTCTTTGATTGTAAAACACCAGGTGACCGGCCTATCTTTTAATTGCTTGATGTTTCCTGAAACAAACTGCAAATGCTAACACATAGCCGCTACACAGAGAGGAAGTGGCAGGCCCCGTGGGGGGCATGATGGAAGCAATCTTCATTTTCAATTTAGCAAACGGAGAGCAAACATCTCTTCAGCTCAGAAATTCAAGGATCTGTGATTTTAACCAGAGCCAAAAATACCTCCTAATTTCACCAATGGTAGGTACACTTCAAACATGTTTAAAACTAATTTTAAAATGTTATAATTTAACATCTTATTTCAAATAATACAAATTATTATTCACTATTTATTTATTGGTGTAATACAGTATATTGCGGTGTATTAGATTAAAATACGTATACTTGATCATTTAACATCTTAATTGTTAACTTCAACACTTTTAAATTTACTTTAAAATACTTAATAAATGTAACATCTTATTTCATTTAATCACTTTAAATGTTTTATTCAAGCACAATGCTTTTCATTTCTTAAAACTATTTTTCTATAACTATTTATCAGCTGTCTGTGTGGATTGTATGACTTTGTGCTCGCATTTTGCGCTACAGAGATCCACCTGGAATAACCTGCAGCGGGTAACTTCGGATCATCGCCTCTGCTCGGCTGTGTGTGTGGATTGCACGACGTTGTGCTCGCAGTGTGCTGAGGACTTTCATTAACTCTGGCATTGCGAGTGTGCGCTCACCGACCATGGCACTAAGGTCCACTACACGCCTGCTTTTGAATTTAAAACAGAACTGTTTTTGCCTAGCTAAAGACTCCTACAATCTCAATCGAGATGCTGGACTGTTACGTCCTGAGCGATATATCCATCGGGGTTCGAGGCGCAGCCTTGCTGTTTCATCCTCTCCTAACATCTATGTCCCTAGCTGTTGACGCAAGGCCAACAAACTGCTCCATACTGGTGTTGTTCACAGTAATTTAAAGGGTTAGTTCGCCATTTAAGACATGAAGTTGTATGCAATCCTTACCAGCACTATAGTGCATACACACTGACCCACTCTGTAGTCACCTCGCTGGTCAGAGTTCTGGCCGCTGGAAGTTTTTCAAGAAAGTACTCCCGGTTAGTTTACGGGGCCACAAAACTGTGCGTTTTTACGTGAAAAAATTATTTGCGTTTCAAAGCTTGATTAATTTACCACACAAAAAACACGCCGGGACAAAATTCATACCTCAGTTTTAATCGGCACTATTTTCTTTCCATTTCTATCAATCCGCGCTGCTGTCAGCGTCAACAGAGAGCACGTTCGGATCAGCTGTTCCATTAGGGTGACCAGACGTCCCGAAAAATTCGGGACAGTCCCGAAATCTGAGCTGTTGTCCCGAATCCCGAATCCGACCCTAATTGTCCCGAAAATTATACTAAAGCAAAATCTTGAGTAGCCTAGTTATTGTCTGATAAAATATTAAAAACTGTCCGTGGAGGTTGAGTCGGCGCCTGCCGGCGGCTCATTTTCTGTTTCTTTTTTGAAGTTCTAGAAAGATGTAGGCGCGAATTTAGATACATTGATAAGCAAAATGTCATTCATTCGTTACGTTGACATGACTGGTGTACCGTGTACCGGAACAACAACACGCTGTTTTTTAGTAGCAGACTAAAGACTAATGACAGACTGTTGGAACTTTGAAAAAAAAAAAAAGGTTTGAAATTCATTATATCTTTTATTATAGGCTTTGTAGCAGGGCTGCCAACTCTCACACATTGACCGTGAGACTCAAGCAATTGACCCTTTTCACCACACATCCATCTCACGCAGTGAAAAATCGCGGACAAAGAGGACACTTACACCGACAGACAAGACAGACAGATTACTTTTCATATGGAACAAATCCACAGCTGTCCGATTCTGTCAATATTTTTACGAGATTCACACAATTAATAACGTTTTGGCTCTTTGAAATGTGACAGGTGGCTGTAGCGCGTCAGTTCAAAGGGTACATGATACAGCAGCCTACACCCTCCCCCCGTCAACAAATCTCACTCCCCCCATAAACAACCCCCCCCCCCCTCACCCTATGTTCCATAGTGTTTACACAATCGATTGACAACGACGTAAAAAGTAGAAAATGAACAATGGTGCGAACTTGTAAATACCCAGGCTGTGACCACAAGAATGTGCCGGGATCACCGTTCAGATTCCATCGTTTTCCTGTTTCAGATATAGCTACAGCTTTGGCTGGTTGCCATCGGCTACTCTGCGGGAGCCAAAATATCCAAAATCAAGGATTATGTGCAGTGCTCACTTCAGCGAAGACGATTACATCCCCAACCAAGGAGGAAAAAGAAAAAAACGGATTTTACAGTTTTGCTGTACAGTATACCACGGGGTAAGCTCTATTTACTAACTTTATGATCCCATGTAAACTGTACGGTAAACAAGCTGATGTTTAGACTCCAGTGGAAAACAAGTGAAAAGATGTCTAATATAAAAACGGTATATGGGATATAGGTACAATTTGCTGAGAAAACTATTTGATTGAACACGCACACAATTGAGGTTTCAGGGCTCTCAAGACACCCCGTCATTGGTTGTTGTTGCCTTAATCTTACCCAGATACAATAGTGAATTATTTTCTGATTGGCTAACAACACCAGATGAGACGCGCTTTCCTGCCGGTCCAGAGTTTTGGGCGCTGCGGCATATTAAATATATTACAAATAGTTTTTCAGTGTGAGAAATGCAATGTGTGGCGGGAGAGCGTGACAAAAGACCGAAATGAGTGACTGTCACACTCAATGCGTGACACTTGAGAGAGCCCTGAGGTTTTGTGTTGCAATCAATAACATTTCGGCATCGGTATACTCCGGTTCATAAAGGTATCCCTTTGGCGTTGTGCTAAAATTACTTTCATCATCATCTGTTCCGTCTGACATTGTGCTAAAATTGGTTTCATCATCAGAAGTTTCGCAGTCAGACATGTTGTCAGCGAGTCGCGCTATTAACAGCTGATCCGAACGTGCTCTCTGTTGACGCTGACAGCAGCGCGGATTGATAGAAATGGAAAGAAAATAGTGCCGATTAAAACTGAGGTATGAATTTTGTCCCGGCGTGTTTTTTGTGTGGTAAATTAATCAAGCTTTGAAACGCAAATATTTTTTTCACGTAAAAACGCACAGTTTTGTGGCCCCGGAAACTAACCGGGAGTACTTTCTTGAAAAACTTCCAGCGGCCAGAACTCTGACCAGCGAGGTGACTACAGAGTGGGTCAGTGTGTATGCACTATAGTGCTGGTAAGGATTGCATACAACTTCATGTCTTAAATGGCGAACTAACCCTTTAATATCGGTTCCCCGCATGGAGATTAAACCTCTGTCATCTTCGTCTCAGAGCCAGGCTTACGCCGCTTTATTAAATGCGTGATCTGTGAACAACAAAGCGCTGCTTTTATCGGATTTTCTTATAGATAAAAAGCTGGACTTGTTGTTCTTAACTGAAACCTGGCACAAAGAAAATTATGGGCTCCTGTTTAACCAGATCACTCCAGCGGGCTTAATATTAGATCTCCTGAGGCTATCTGGCAGAGGTGGAGGTATTATTGTGGTTTACAACCTGAAGCTGCACACAAGCTCTGTGACTGTTCCCCAGTTTTCTTCATTTGAATGTCTGGTCTTGAGTATTTCCGCTCCACCATCATCGCTACAGTCTATAAACCACCTAAGGCTAAGACACATGCAGCTTTTTTATCAGAGTTTGCGGACTTCTTGTCAAAGCTGACTATGAAGTTTGACAGAATTCTAATTGTGGGAGACTTCAACATTCATGTTGATCGGAGTGACTCAGTAGCGGCTAAGGAATTTTTGTCGCTAATTGATTGTTTTAGACAATCGATGTTTTTGATTGTTCAGTTACAGTTTGTAACTTACCCAAGCCATAATAAGGGTCATACGCTGGATCTTGTGATCGCTATCGGCCCATTTGTATCGGCGTTTTCATCTATTGACATTGGACTGTCTGATAATTCAGCGGTCTTTTTTAACCTCGAACAAATGAGCCTACTATCCGAACAGTAACCTTCCGGAAGTGGAAGTCTATCGACCAGACAGCTTTCTCCAATTCTGTGGTTTCCATCCTAAGCGATCTTCATCCATTATCACTGGAGGCAGGACCGTTTGAAGGAATTTGGGGGCCCCAAGCAAAATGGAGACGGAGGCCCCCCAAGCCCCACACATCACACACACACATTCATACCAGGCGCAGAAGAAGAGAGAGAAAGAGTGAGTTTTCAGAGTGAGATGCACTTTGTAAGACATGACCTGAACGAACCACCAAGCATTAATTTAAACCTTCGTTTCTTAGACAGGTTATTCAATTTACATTAAAAAAAAAACACCAGTTCAGTTACAGTCTGGAGTACTTGCTTGTCTTTGCGTTGCTTAGGCCAGGGAATTCCCTTTTTGCGTGCTTCGTCAAAGGGGTTTCCCGGCCGGGTCCGCGTGGCTGGTGGTCTTTGAAATGCGTGGATGGAAGTTTCTGAACTGCCGGTCACGTGTGATTGGCAGGCGAATGAGAGTCTTTACAGTTCAAAGCGCGTTGCAGGAGAGACGTTTAAACGAACTTTGCAGCAAACTTAACTTAGAACCGAGACTTTCAACGGAAAAGAAAATACAACTAAGAAAAAGAAAGGAAAGTGAGACGAGTAGTTAGATGGCTTGAATGAAGCTGTTTTAAACCCTGATCTTGATTTGGGTCATTTGTCTCTATGCGTCTACATGGTTACTATAACCATCGTCTGCTCCACCCGACTTGTTCTGCCGAGACTTTTTCGAGAGAGAGAGAGAGAGAAAAAGAGAGGGTTTAAGATTTTAAACTCAAAGTTGGTCCAACCTCCAGGATGAGTTCTGGCCAATTGGACAATGGCATCATTTTAGGAGGTGGATCTAGTTCCTACTTATCATTATCTGGGATCTGCTTGGGTTCCAGCACCAGCAGAGAACAAGAGACCACAGTTTAAACATTATAGATTATTATAATCATACAAAGCATTTTACACAGATTTCACTCAAGCCATCTTTTGAATTAAGGGCATACGATTATTTTGATTGGAAGCACGATACTCTTTCATTCATACACACAGTTATATCACAATATGTAACTAATTATATGTGATCTAAGCATAATACAAACATGAATTGTAGGAACAACAAGAATTATGATGTTTGATTACAAGTCCACTGAGCATTGTTCTGTGTGAGTTTTAATGGATTTGATATTTAAAAGTCTGTGTGAGTCTCTCACGCTCCGACTGAAAGCGTGGTCTGTTTTACATCTGTCCTGCTGCAGCAGTGGTGATGCTGAGGGAGGTCAAAGGTGGTCAGGCCCCTTGGCGGTCAGGCCTCGTTTCACCATTTCTGAGCAGATTTGTCTTGCTTAAGGATGAACCAGTGACAACGTTCTTCCTGTTTAGGCTTATCTCTGGGGCCTGCAGGGTCATAAAGTCCTTTCTGAAGGGGGTCTTGGTTGGCTGGCATAGACTAGCTGGAGCCGTCTTGTGACTTTGGAATGTGGTGTTTAGATCCAGAATGCTGAATCACATTTGAATGAATCCCATGAGAGATTAATTTGATTAATTTGTGTTTGGTTCACCCTCAAAACCTACATATGAATAAAAAAGGTTTACAGTGCAAATACTGCTGTTGCATACTGTGCATTAAAAAAAAAATTAAAATTACAGTGACATAAGCTATGAAATAATCATGTTCCTCTGCCTTTTTCAGGTTAAATAATGTTTATAGATGGGTAAGGTTACAAATTATTTATTCAGTAAAAATACTGTTTGCTAACAGTTAAATGACAATTAACTAAATATTAAATAACTAACAATTTACCATCTATTAATGATTGTTATTATAAAGTGTTACAGAAAACTTAAAAGTTATGTTACCATTTCCATTTTCTGATATTAGAAGGGAAGGGATGCTGCTTTCACTACCAAGGCTTAAAAACATCCCAAGCTAATGTTTGATGCACAGAATTTATTGTGTGGTTTTCCTAACCCCCATTGGTAAATAGATTATCACAGTGGAATAGTTAGTGCTATGCCACTTTCATCAAAACCTATTACAAAGCTATAGCAATGTCATGTCATTAAATACGATAAACAGTGATTCTGGAACTCCTTAAACCGTTACAAAACATATTACAGTATGTAACGTTGACCATATTCCGTCCGTTGGAAAAAAAATTGCACTAACTGTTCGTTTGAAGCAGCATTTGCCGTCAGTCACGTAGCTAACATAAACATATTTTTGCTAGCATAATGTTAACTTACCTGGTGCAAAATTACACCATTTGTACAAGACAAGTAGAGCTATTTTTATGCAGTGTAATTTATCACTTTACCACTATCTGGTATTTTTCTTATCATTCTCTTCCTTTCTCTTCTTTCTTTTCTGGCTTCCTGAAGCATAATTCCGCTTCATGATGACTGCCGAGGAGGTTTGTATTTTGCCGGCAGCAGAGATCACGTTGACTGGCTGCTGTCAGCGACTACTGAGGGGGCCCCCTTGAGGGGGATTCCGATAACAATGTCATTGCACTTTACTGCATTGACTATCAAAGGGGCGCTCACAGTTTGTCGTTGCATTTTATTCTTAAAGGCACACTATGCAAGATTTTTACCTTAATATAACAGCTTCAAAGTCGTTTCGGTGGTAAACAAAGTCATTGTAGGGCGAATCATCCTGGTAGTAAAGCTCGGGGGGGACGCCGCCGGAAAAACCAGCATTGCAAGTTTGAGAGCGCCGCCCCTGACAAATCTCGCGAGAATCACGAAATGCTTTACGGCAACGACGTCACACACATCAACAACATGAAGCCAATTGCGCGAACAGAGCATAGTCTGCGGTAAAGGAAGTGAAGAAGAAGCCGAAACCACTTGCGCGCATTTATGAGGATGGAAAAATCCAAGAAAACTCGGTCAGAAGAATCTAGAAAAAGAAAGAGAGAGTCGGACCGTGTTAGAAACCGGACAAGAGTCCCACTTGGTCGGGCTTTCACTCGTTGGCGAGAGATTAAAACCAGCACTGGATGCAACAGCGATGCTGACCTGGCGATCTTGTTGATGGACTTGTAAGTAAATCTCATATTTGTAAACTTGTTTTCGTTCTATGTTGTATGTTGTTGCGCTGGCTTGTAATATATTATTTTTTACGGTGCTGTTCATTCATACATTGTTGATAATTAGACCAGTTCAATAATTCCCACGTCTAGCTAGCTTTCGATTTACCAGAGCTGTAAGCAGACTTCCTAACAAACAGTCGTTTCTCTTAGTTTTGTTTTTTCGTTATGTTTTATTGCCTCGCTTGCCACTAGAGTTAGTTTGCCAGCTGGTGTTGTGATGTGTATTTATCACGTAACGCTAGTCCTGTTCGGATTTCTAATGGCGTGTGTACTGTGCATATACAAACTTTAGCCGACTAACTGTGCACTTCCCGACTGTAACTTTACTTCAAATTGTGTTGATTATGAGTCAATAAAATCTTGGCTAGTTATGGAACTCAGGAATTCCCACATAGTTTCACCCTGATTAACCTTTTCAGTATTACTTTTGTTGCTGAGTACATACTGATCATATATTTTTATTGTAGTTACCAGGATAAGGTATTTATGTCTACACCCAGCAAGGGTCACACAAGACCACCAAATCCGCCTGTGTCCAGTATAACAGAGGAGTCAGACTGTGATAGGTATGTTTTTATGCTCAATCCTAATAATCCCGGAAGATATAGCACATTGTAAACTAATCATTTATCTTTTCAATTAGGCATGAAGATTTCCCTGTACCTGGTGTCCAGACATTGGTCACAGAGACAGAAGAGGGTGATGTTTTGGAATCCAGGTGGGATTGTTTTTCTTATACAATTCAATATATTTTGAAAATATATATTATTCATACATACATACATATATACATGCATACATACACACACATAAATATATATATATATATATATATATATATATATATATATATATATATATATATATATGTGTATATAAATGTATGTGTGTGTGTTATTTTGACTATGATTGAAGCATGCATTCTCTGAGCATTGCAGAAGAACACGACTCTCCAGATGAGGGGGATGCCAATGACTTGAGGAACAGCTTGTAAGTATTGTGCTGTACTGGTTATTATTTGCCTTCCACTGACATATCCCTCCAGTCTGATGTTCATCCGTTTACCTCTTGTACAGCATAGAAATGGATGATTGTTGGGTTGATCCTTCTCACAAGGACTGGAAGGATGAGGACAGCTCGGATGAGGATTTTGTTACCTTTCTTCAGCTACGGTAAATTTCACGTTGTGATGTGTTCATTCTCACAACTACACACTTCCTTCAATTTAAATTCATTTCTATGTTCTGGTTTTTGTTTAGAAGGTAATCAATGTCCATATACTCTGCTTCTATACACAGAACTGGTCGTGTCAACACAAACAATCTTGCTGAAATAAGCTTAGATGAAGCTGTGCTTGATGTAGCCACACCCAATCCTCCTGAACTTGAGTCACAATACATCCCTGAACAAGAACGAGTTCTCTGTGAGGAAGATCTGGTGGGGAAAAGTGCCAACATCACCTACAACAACAACCTCCATCAGCTCGCCATGTATTTGATGTTACCACTACAGAAGTGCAACTACCTAGACCGTGTTTCTGGTGTAGCATGCAGCGGTGAACCGCCATTTCGGGTGAGCCTGAAACCTCGAGGGACTGGAGTCATTTTGGAATGGGTAAGATAAGATGAACATGCATGTTGGATAGGTGACTGAGAAAACTGGTTGTAAACAGTATATATTTGAAAAAAATTGCATACAGCTCAGATATTGGTCATGGCACCAAACAATAGATACTGACCTTTACATTAATTATGCATTTGAGTTTTTTTGCTAAAGCTATTCTACACATTTAACAGGATTCTTACCAAATGTGTGCAAGTGTTTTAAAAAAACTTTTTCAATGCAGTTATGCTCCTTTGGACACAGTCTGTGGAAATGGAACTCACAGCCAGTTTTGAAGTACGGCATGCTGGGGGGTGACTTCATGCTGGCTACAAATACTCTTCTTTCTGGCAACAACTACAGGAAGATTGCCCTGCTCTTTCAATTTATGAAAATGCCAATGGTTGCTGAGGGGACTTTTTTCCGAATTCAAGATGCTTATTGCATTGACCCAGTCCAGGAATGTTGGGAAAAAAATAGGGCGGTCATTATAGACCGGTTGTGTCAGGAAGAACATGTCGTTGTCCTAGGTAAGGTGTTGCATATTTGTTAACTAACATTTTATTCTTCTATTTAGCTGTGATGGTGTAGAAACTTTGATTGTAATGGATGTATTTTTGATCTATTCTCTAGGTGATGGCAGAATGGACTCTCCAGGTACTGTGCGTTTAATCAAATTATACATGCTGTATAATTGCATGTGTACAGTCCACATGCTGACGGCTGATTTTTTTTCTTTTTAATAGGACACTGTGCACAATACTGCACTTACACAACTCTTGAGCAAGAGTCAAGAGACATCGTGCACATTGTCACCGTAGACAAGCGTGAAACAAACAGGAATTCCGTCATTATGGAGAAGGAGTGTTTCATCAGGACCATTCAATTCAATTCAATTCAAGTTTATTTGTATAGCGCTTTTCACAATACACATTGTCTCAAAGCAGCTTTACAGAAAGTGCATTTCAGAAATGTACAAAGAAAAATACAGTTAGTTAATCATGTATAAATTTAGGCATAACATATCGCCGGTGTTTAGTCGTCTCTTCACAGGCGTCGAGTCGTCTCTCCACAGGCGTTTAGTCGTCTCTCCACAGGTGTTGGGGCATCTGAAGTCTTCGTGAGAGGCTGGATACAAACTGGAGCTGACGAACGCTATTTACCTCGGGACTAGCGTCCCGAGATAACAGCAGAAAGACAGATGGGAAATAATTAGCATAGCTGATGTTCATAATATTAATGCATTCGAACTGATTCAGAAGTAGTATAAAAGGTAAGCATTAAGTGAATGCTTGGTTAAAGAGATGCGTCTTTAATCTAGTTTTAAACTGGGACAGCGAGTCTGAGTCTCGAACAATATCAGGAAGGCTATTCCAGAGTTTAGGAGATAAATGTGAGAACGCCCTCCCTCCTTTAGTAGACTTAGATATCCTAGGAACGACCAGAAGCCTCGAATTTTGTGATCTTAAAGAGCGCGATGGATTGTAGGGCGATAGAAGGTCTGTTAACCTCTTAACCTTCGCCAGAGCGAGGGCGCTCTGAGCGTTTTTTTTTTTCAATCGTTCAAAGTTACTATCAGATTCAATGTTATTACCTTGACAAACTATACATCATTAAAAAGATATAATACTGAAGGTTTAGTATTTGACCACTATTGTATTCTGAGAATCTTATAGTGACAGTAATGTCTTAATTTGTGTCTGGAGTCATGTAATCAAAAAATGAGTCGATACCTTTGATATGAATTATGAGCGTCAGCCGCTTCCATTCAGAAAAAAACTCCAGTGAGATCGTGACGACAGAGCTTGACAAAACAACGTCCATCAGGGCTTTTGGCTCAAAAGTGTACAGATTTGGAGAAATATTGATAGATTCTCATAGGTTTACATCAGATTTATATAGACAGGAATCATATTTATTGAATATCTACCCAAATGCGTCGATTTAATCATTATGAGCGCTGGAGACTCTGATGTACTGTGTTTTCAATACATACTGGCAGCCTGAGGGCGCCCTGTGCACATATGCAGTCCAAATTTGGAACACGAAGAAGAATCATATCATGTGACATTTCAGGAAGTCCATCACGACGTAAACACTAACAGAGATCGCTGTAACATGCAGATAAAGATGTTTTGAAGACAATAAACATGATTGCAATGATATTTGGTTTACCTGTGTTCTTCGAGCCATGTCAGGTATTTTCATAATAATAGATTATATTTATAATGTAATGCTAATCGATATAGACTTTATCATGGTGAAGAATACTATAAAATACTATATTTTCTGTCCGATTTTTTTTATCTGAAGCCAAATTAGAGCACAGAAGGTTATTTAAAACACTCGACTTGTGCTATAAAGTAAGTTTTAGAGCACAAACATGGTTTTAATCTCATAAATTGTCGTGAATTGATGGTGTGCTAAGCTAACATGCTAGCTAGCCCTTGGTGCACCTGCTACCTAGCTGTTATTTTTATGAATATTTCTAAATAGGACTGCTTGCTGAAATGTTTCTTTTTTCAAGAAGGTAATTTTATATAGTTTCAAATGTAAGGTGAGAACTTTGAGAACTTTCCCTAAAAGAGATTAGGGGTTGAAACTGTGAATAGCCAGTCGTTAGTAATTATAATGCAGACAAAAGAAAGCATATTTAGAGCAATAACCAGAGGCTGGAGAGGTGTGAATGTGTGCAGGGGAGACTGACACTGAATGGAGATCGTTTAGACCACAACACAATAGAGAAAATAGACTGAATAGATGCTTAGAACATGACAATAAACATCAGTTTGCTTTTTAGAGTCTGATCAAAATAAAGTCGTTTGACATGATCTTGAAAAACATTTAACTAAATAAAGAGTTTTAGACATATCATCTTCAGATTTTAAATATAACATGGTCAGACATGTGGCTTTAGCTGCAGTGCATTTCTAGATTGCTACAGGGCCAACTTCAATTTTATTTTCATGAAAATATTTCATAAAAATAAATTTCTAATAACTTGACAAAACTTTGAAGCTATTTATAACATTTATTTTTCATTATGACAATAATTAATTCTACATTTGCAATAAACTGCCAGGTGTCAGCTTTCAAATGAGATCATACTTGTGCTTTTAGAACAAATGGTTCATGAACTGTATCTGTTTCAGTTTGGGTATGCCATTTCTGGGGATTTTTCAAAATTGGGGGTGAAGCTTAACAGGTTAAATACACAGGAGCTAAACCATTTAGAGCTTTATAAGTCAATAGTAATACTTTGTAATTGATACGGAACTTAATAGGTAACCAGTGTAGAGATGATAAAATTGGTGTTATATGATCATATTTTCTTGATCTAGTAAGAACTCTAGCGGCTGCATTTTGCACTAACTGTAGCTTGTTTATTGAGGATGCAGGACAACCAGCTAATAAAGCATTACAGTAATCTAGTCTCGAGGTCATGAATGCATGAACTAACTTTTCTGCATCTGAAACAGATAGCATGTTACGTAGCTTAGCAATGTTTCTAAGGTGGAAAAAGGCTGTTCTTGTAACATATGAGATATGATTTTCGAAAGTCAAGTTGCGGTCTAGTATAACACCCAGGTCTTTTACTGTAGTGGATAAAGTAACAGGACATCCTTCTAAATTAAAGTTGTATTGTAAGGGATTTTGTGGGTAGTTTTTTGGACCAATAAGTAATACCTCCGTTTTATCTGAATTTAATAGCAGGAAATTACACGTCATCCAGCATTTTATATCTTTTAGACACTCTGTCAAGTTAGATAAGTTAGTGTTTTCATCTGGTCGTGATGAGATATATAATTGAGTGTCATCAGCATAACAGTGAAAAATAATTCCATGTTTTCTTATAATATTACCAAGTGGCATCATATATATTGAGAATAGCAGAGGGCCTAGGACAGATCCTTGCGGCACTCCATAGTCTACTGATGTTATCTTTGATTTTTCCCCATTTAAACAGACGAAATGGTAACGGTCTGATAAGTACGATCTAAACCAGCTTAATGCCTGTCCCTGAACACCAGTGTAGTTTTGTAGTCGATCTAAGAGTATTTTATGATCTATAGTATCGAACGCAGCACTAAGATCAAGTAGAACTAGTATTGAGATACAGCCTTGGTCAGAGGCTAAGAGTAAATCATTTGTAATTTTAACTAGCGCAGTTTCTGTGCTATGATGCGGTCTGAATCCCGACTGAAATTTTTCGTAGATATCATTTTTTTGCAAGAAAGAGTACAATTGAGCGGACACAATTTTTTCTAGTATTTTAGACATAAATGGAAGATTTGAGATGGGTCTGTAATTTACTAGGTTATTTGGATCTAATTGCGGTTTCTTAATGAGAGGTTTTATTACTGCCAGCTTGAATATTTTTGGAACGTGACCTAAAAATAAAGACGAGTTAATAATATTGAGAAGAGGCTCTTCCACTACAGGTAACACTTCTTTAAGTAGTTTAGTGGGTATTGGATCTAATAAACATGTTGTTGGTTTAGATGCAATGATAAGTTTATTTAGTTCTTCCTGTCCTATAGTTGTAAAGCGGTGTAGTTGTTCTAGAGGGGCCATAATTGAGGCTGAATCATAAGACACCATAGAGGATTGTACATTTACAATTGTGTTTCGGATGCTTTCTATTTTCTCATTGAAGTAATTCATAAAATCATTACTACTATATTGTAACGGAATATTTTGCTCTGGAGATGTCTGATTATTTGTTAGTCTAGCCACGGTGTTAAATAAAAACCTTGGATTATTTTGGTTATTTTCAATTAATTTGCGGATATGCTCAGCCCTGGCTGATTTTAGAGCCCTTTTATAACGTGACATACTGTCTTTCCACGCGATTCTGAAGACCTCTAAATTAGTTTGTTTCCATTTACGCTCTAAGTTATGAGTTTCTCTCTTGATAGCATGCGTAGCACTGTTGTACCATGGTGTTTTAGTTTTCTCTCTAACCTTTTTTAATCTAATTGGTGCAACAATATCTAGTGTACTAGAGAAAATGTTGCTCATACTGCTAGTCATTTCCTCTAGTTCATCTGTTTGTTTGGGTTTACTGAGCAGCTGAGATAGATCAGGTAAGCTATTTGAGAATCTATCTATAGTGGTTGGAAGGATTGTTCTGCCTGGTCGATAACGTGGTGCAACATGACAAATTTCAGCAGTGCGTATTATGCAAGTTACCATGTAATGATCAGTGAGATCGTCACTTTGCGGTATAATATCTATATCGGTTGGATCGGTTCCATATGAAATAATTAAATCTAGTGTATGATTTAGCCGATGAGTGGGACCACTGACGTTTTGCTTCACCCCAAAAGAGTTTAATAGATCTCTAAACGCAGCCCCTAACGCATCATTTGTATTATCTACGTGTATGTTAAAGTCGCCAATAATTATTGCTTTATCGACATTGACCAATAGGTCTGAGAGAAAGTCTGAAAAATCTTTTAGGAAATCAGTATATGGCCCTGGAGGTCTAGGTCAGAGAAGTTGTCACGGATGCCCACCCACAAATCTCTGCCTTGCTAGGTAAGTATAAATTATTGGATGTGATGTCTAGAGCCATTGATTTTCTTTTTTACTGATAATTGTGTCATTACAAATGCTTTGTTATTTGTTACAGATCCAAAGCGTGGGCGCTACAAAAATATTCACCACTCTCTCGACATATGGCATGCTGCCAAAAATCTTGGAAAGAAGTTGCGACGAGTATGCAATCATCCAAATTTATACAGTATTCTACAACTAATCTATGCCCTTAAAGATGAAGACTGATTATTTTGACTTGCATTATTGCCTTGGTAATGCAATATTTTCAAGCCATATATTAACCGTGGCTTTGTTTCCTTTGTATCATGCAATCAGGCTGGCACAATGAAAAATCAAAATTCAATTCTAGCCTGGATGAAGGACATCGTTAACCACTTTTGGTATTGCTGTAAACAAGCATTGACCGAGGAGCAGTTCAAGGTATTTTATAAGTCTTTGTAATGTCGCTGTAAAAAATATTACTTTGTGCATGAAATAAGGTGAAATTTCTAGCTGTATGTACAGTAATGTTTGTTGGTGCATTTCTGCAGATGATGTGGCATGGAGTCCTACACCATGTCCGCAATCAACATTCATGGGCAACTGGATGCTGTGAACATGAGCCTCTGGATGAACGCAGCCAAAACAAGCCATGGATCCAGCAAGGTTTGACCGATTTTAGTCACCTGATTTTCATTTGCTCAGAGATTGTGATTTTTACTCTCTCTGATATGTGATTACAGGTTCAGCAGCTCATCAGGCACTTACAGCAATCGTGCTTGACAAGCGCTGGTTGAGGCAGGTGAAGAAGTTCATCAACTTCAGGTATGCATCAACTGTCATGCAATTACAAATGTACTAAAGTAGCAATTGTATTTATTTTCAATAGTACATACTTCAATTACACTTATACATAGCCATTTTCTACTTCATTCACAGTCCTAATAGATGTGTTTGTTGCACATTTTTGTAATACTTTTTTTGAATGTAGGGTGGAAATTATGGCTGAACAGATTTTGCCTCATGCCATTGTGGTAAGAAGTGTTACTATTGTGTGCCTCCTTCCTTCCCCGCCAGGACCACTTCTGATTTGGAAAGCTTCCAAAACCATATATTGATGTATGCGGCAAAGCGCTTCGCCTACAGCCCACCTGTATACAGGACGCGAGTTTTGCTTGCTGCGTTAGATTACAACAACCACAATCATCGCCAGCCAGCCCGTAACAAGGATGGACACAAAATGTAAGTATTTACTGTAACATCTGCACTTTGAAAACTTTTGAAATCACTATACTAAAATCTACACTTTCTTTCCAGATATAGAAGATACTTCAATAAAAAATCAAAAAGCTGGAGTGTCTACACCACAAAGGAGAAGAAGCAGTACAGCTACATACAAGACCTCCAGAAGTCCATACTTGGGAGAAGAATTGCAAGTGGGAGAGGCCTTCCCCGCAAACAGACGCTCAGGTTCGATGACCCAAGGCGCAGGGGTTTGCTAGCTGCTGTACTGCCACCACCCACTGCAGAACTAGTGCAGGCCCACATCGAAAGAGGAGACATTCCTCCTCAGTGACTGTTATAGTGTAATCTGGTCCTTGTAAATATTTGTAATAAAAGAAGCATACTATTGAACTTTTTGAATAATGTCTTTATTTTCATTCAAACTATTTTTTTTTTAAATAAGTTAAACTAAAATAAATAGAAGTAAACTTAAATTGTAGAGGTAACAGGGAACAAAACATACAATTCACATTCAATTTTTTTTACATAAGATGATGTGCAGAAATAGGTGTATATCTAATAATTACAAAAGTGTAATTAAAAAAAAAACTATTGAAGGCGGCGCACCCGAAATCCTGTATATTGGCCTCTTGGGTCGGGGAATTTGATCCTTATCTTCCAGACACAACAGCTGGGGATCACCACTCTGTTGCCCACACCCAGGCGGCCATGCTGCCACAGCACAAACTGTCTGTAGGCAGCATGTCTATATTGACGCTGTTCTACACCCGGCTCCTGGCTGTCATCAACAGCAAAAATGTCATTCCAGGCCAAACGGGCCAGCCGCAATACCCCCTCATCCAACACATAGAACTCCATGTGCGCCATGTTGCTTATGCAATTTGCAGGGATCTGACGACAGCAAAGCCTTTCCAGGTCTGTGTCCATTTCTCTGCAATTGGTGCAAGTGCACCAATGCAGGACATCTACAACAGGGTCAGGGCTCTGGGATACCTCAAACATGGCCATCACATCAAACATAAGACCTGGCAACCTTGTGAGTATTGTATTCATCAGCCTGTCCTTCTGCACAGACTCCAGGGAATCCAGTTTTGCCTACAATGCAAAACAATTAGTTTATTATATATATTTATATATTAGTGGTAAGGCTGATGTATCTACAATAACGTATATATACATATATATATTTATTTAGTGGTAAGGCTGATGTATCTACAATAACGTCTTGACTAAAAATAAACAAACCTTCATTTCGGATGCACGTCTTGACCGCAGCTCCTGCAGCCTCAACTGCTCCTCAGGGTCGAGAGGTTTTGCACCCTTCCACCCTTTTGACGGCCTCCTCCGCTGAGGTGTCTTTTTCTTTGATATGGCCCCAATTGCCTGAGGGATATCAGACGACGCTGTTGATGTTGATTCCTGCGATTATCGTGAGGACACAGTAGACAACATCTCACATAATTATTTGGACATTTATAAGCCCAGTGGTTATAAATAATATAAATGAGCACAATTTGCTAACTAATATGATAAATTGCAATAATCATGTCTAATGAAATCATAACGGCCAATGTTATAAAATAATGCGACGTACATTTGACTTTATTTTTGTCATCTGACATTTTGTAATCTTTACATTACAATCAAAAAACAAAAATGAAATTATACAGTAGTCCTAGAGCATAGACTATTTACTTGTAATTTAGCAGCAAACATGCATAATATATTGGTGTGAAATCGCGAAACATTACCTGATCAATATCTTCGGATTCTACCTGTGCCATGTCCGACGCTTCTTTCCAGGGAGTGGGTGTGTGGCGTGTGGAGGCGGCGGCGGCGTCGAGGTGGGGAGGGGGGCGCTGGGCGGGGGTTTGGGGGGGTTGGATGCATAGGTTGGATGGCGAGTACGGCTATTTACAACACTGCAATTACACCACAGTGGCTCTAGGAGTCGCTGTTTTACAAAACGGGTTTCCGACGGGCCTGACTGGAGGAGAAAGTAAATTCCACTCTTGCTGCTAATCTTGACTTTTGCTCCTCTAAGGTCACGTAAGGTCACATTCGCCCGCTCTGCTCCCTGGTATAATGACAATCTGCGCTCTAGAAAGACTGCTTGTTGGAAAATGGAGCGTAAATGGCGCCTTACTGGTCAGAGTGTCTACTACCAAGAGTGGAAGGATCTTCTGGGGGGTTATCGAGCTCTTATGGAGAATGAAAGATCCTTTTATTTCTCTCAGATTATTGTAAATAATCAAAATAATCCCAGACACTTGCAGAGGTGGAAAGAGTAATAAAATATTCTACTCAAGTAAAAGTACTACTACTTCAATGAAATTTTACTTAAGTACAAGTAAAATTACCGGTCTAAAAATCTACTCAAGTAAAAGTAAAAAGTATCTAATTTAAAATTTACTCAGAGTAAAAGTTACTGAGTTACTTTTTTTTTTTTAAGGGGGGGGGGGGGGGGGGGGCTTGGTCCCCTCTATGGGAATCCCCCATGTAGGGTTGTAATGGTATGAGATTTTCACAGTATGATAACGTCTCAGAAAATATCACGGTTTACAGTATTAATCATTTATCAAATAAACTGTATTATTAAATTATGGTTATTATTATTATTATCATCATCAGTTAAAATGACAGTTAAATTAATGAAAAAGGTTTTTTTGGTTTAACAAATGCTTTTAATTAAAACAAACTTGAAACCATTTGTTTGTTTTGTTTATTAAAATTTCAATAAAACGTCTAATCAATTAAATTCGATAATTGATTAAATGAATTAGATTAACAACTTATTTTTAACATTAATTATTTATTAAAATGTTTAAGAATAATATTATTGAAATGTATTTTAATCAGAAAATTAATGTTTCTTTTTATGATTTAATCCAAATATATTATCAAAACGGTGGTTATTATGTAAATTTAAACTGTGTCCTTTTATTTTGGAGGGAAGGCAAGCACTACAAAAACAGATTTACTAAATCAAACCATGGACAAAAAATATATGTTTAAATAAAATGTATTATTATTGTTGTTGTTATTATTATTATTTTGAGAAGTAGGCTACATTCTATTGTATGCCTACAATATTATTTCTGTCATAATGTCTCCTAGTAAAACCGAACTTTTATTTTGACGGGTTGTAGTGAATTTTTTTGCAAATTGGATATCTATCCTCTAGGACAACCACGCTTTTTTCCTACAAACTATTTTCATACTGCCCATAATTCACTTCATAAGAATGGGCTCTATGCACGGCGGTATTTCCGGTGAAGGTCTGAGGATGCTCGATAACTTCCGCCTATCGTAGAGTCCAATGCAATACTGAGAATTTATATTGAATTTTATACTCCATGGTTATACTAAAGAAACGTTAGTCACAAAAACAGACAAAACAGACACCCCTCGTTGTGTTTATGCTTCTTTTTAAAATTATATTAAATAAACATAACTATATATAAAATTACATCTAAACATATGACAGTTTCGTTTCAAAGACGAGAGGACAGTAAATTTTGAAGACTCTGTCATAATCCCGTTTTCCTCAGTTCTCCTCCGCTTTAATCTCCCCAACCGGAAACGGATGAGCATCCTTGCGTCAAATGCGGAACTTGTGCGTGCATATAGCCTATTCGAGGGCGCTTCGCTTTCAGCTTCAGCTGGGTCTGCGTCACCTTTCTTGCGCGTTTGTTCTCCCGCCCTTCAAGCAATGCAGTAATTTCCGGAGTGTGATTTTTTTTCTCCCTTGTATTATTATTTTTTACTCAGTAACGGATATGATTTCAAATGTAGCGAAGTACAATACTTCAAACAAAACGTACTTAAGTAAAAGTAAAAGTACAGATTTTAAAAACTACTTGAAAAAGTAGAAGTACACAAAAAAACTACTCAATTACGTAACGCGAGTAAATGTAATTCGTTACTTTCCACCTCTGGACACTTGTTCCAAACCATAAACAGATTGCTTTAAGTCAATCCTGTTGCCACTAGGCCTGTTTCTCAGCAGCTCTGTGAATTTTTTTTTTTTTTTTTTTTTTTTACAGTTTTTTAATTCGAAGATTGACAGTGTTTGCAAAGAAATTTCGGTTAACCCTAACTGTGCCACTTCACTCCTTTGTTCATCTGGGTTCACTGGTGTTTCTTTTACTCATTTCTCACTGCTTGATTATGAGGCTCTCACAAGGCAGGTATCTAGCATGAAATCAACCATTTGCTTGCTGGATCCAATTCCAAAGAATTTATTTAAATCATGCTTCCCTGTGTGGTGCCCTGTTATCCTTAGCATTATAAATGAATCATTGGAAACTGGGGTTGTTCCAGCAGTATTAAAGACTGCTGCTGTAACGCCTGTACCAAAGAAAGAAAACGTTTTAAAAATTTTAACAATTTTCGTCCCATCTCTAATCTTCCCTGTTTGGCAAAAATACTTGAGCGTGTTGCTGCCTCTCAACTCTGTAATCATCTTACAACCAATAACCTTTTTGAACCCCTTCAGCAGTGTTGGGGAGTAACGGAATACATGTACCGGCGTTACGTATTCAGAATACAAATTATGAGTATCTGTATTCCGTTACAGTTACAATTTAAATAGTGGGTATTTAGAATACAGTTACATTGTTGAAATCAATGGATTACATTAGGATACTTCTCTGTTTCACGAGTTTATTCACTCTCTAGCTAAATAAATTAAGGCAACTCAGCATTTCCCAGAAGCCCCAATGTGAAAACGAAAAAGAAAATGCGCGGTTTGCGTGATCAGTCACAATGGAGTCGGAAGAGGAGCAGCGGGAGCTAGAGTAGAGATGGAGCCGGAACAACAGAGCCAGGGCAAGAATGCGTTTCTATCTGGGAAATTCAAACAGCATTTCACATTAAAGAAAGAGAAGGGAGAACGAAATATAGCCTAACTGTGCAGTGCAACCTCTGCTTGCCAGCAACCAGCTCCTTTCAGCGTCCAAAGACTTCACCTCCAACCGAAGCATCTTAAAGTAAGTTATCCTTCCCGTCCAGATCCAATGCTACCACATCTTGAAATTACTTTAAGAATTATTTGAAGTTAACATTATAAAATATGTAGACCTACACCACAAAATAAATGATTTAAAATTGAGCAATTCCAGCGTTATGGACGCGACATTTGCAGTCAAAACTGGAAATAGAAATTCTCTGAAAATGCATTTGATTTAATAAGAATAGGCTATATTTTAAAACGTCTGTTTATATATCCATATACTCCCGTAATAAAGGAGTACAGACATTAGAAAAATATCTGTCTACAGATGCGTTTTCTATTTAATATGAGGGAAATAAACATGCGTGACACAAAAACGTGACTTTAACTACTTCTGTGAATTACACTCTGCTCAAACCAAAAGTTATACTACCCACCGGATGAAGAAGGGTTGGCTCTCCACAGAACATAAAATATAGCCTACATTTTATAAATTTTTTCGCGTTCGCATTTATGAGGAAAAAACAATATTACGAACGTCACCACTCTGAAAGCTGCAAAGACTGCTTTAAAACTTTCACAGAGACCTCAAACAGAGAGCACAACGCCTTTCTTTAAAGGGAATTTCGTTTTGTATTAATTCTATCTTAGTTTTAATAAATGTTTCATCAACCAATTGATTTAATAAATAAGAAGTAGGCTAAATATTTCACGACATCGAGGCGCCGGCGTGTGAACTGGAGCTTGTCTTTTATGAACCGAAACTTAGCGTAAGATTATTCTTGCCTCACAGTCACAGACATGTCTAAATTTAAACAGAACAATTCAAAACGAAACAAAACAGACTGCGTTCTGCTTATGTAATCCGTATGAAATGCGCATTTCTCTCTGGCACGTTCACTTACTGCAAAGATCGCGAGTCAGCATCGTCAACTTCATCTTTGCAAGCGACAGTGACACAGACGGAAAACACTTGTTTATTAATAAACAATTAAAATATCTCCTTGCTATATTTTACATATTCATAATCAATACTTTTGCCGGTTCTTTGTGACAGCTTTTAGCTGCTTTATTGGCAGCGCCATCCCTACATACAGTATTACAACGCGTCACCACCGCATCACCATTCCCCATTCCTACACTTATAAAATGCAATTCAATACGGAAGTAATCCAAGTATTCAGAATACAGTACTCAGATTGAGTAACGTAACGGAATACGTTACAAATTACATTTTGGGGCATGTATTCTGTATTCTGTAACGAAATACGTTTTAAAAGTATCCTTCCCAACACTGCCCTTCAGTCAGGTTTTCGTAAATTTCACAGCACTGAAACGGCGTTGGTCAAAGTTACCAATGACTTGTTGATGGCCTCTGATTCTGGAGCTACCTCACTTCTCATTCTTCTTGACCTTAGAGTTGCCTTCGATACTGTGGATCATGGTCTCTTACTTACCCGTCTTGAAAGTGTTTTTTGGTGTGTCCGGGATAGTTTTAGACTGGTTTAAATCCTATTTTACGGACCGTTCCCATTTTGTTTCTATGTGTAGCTTTAGGTCTGACACTTGCTCAGTGCTCACTGGTGTTCCTCAGGGATCAGTTCTAGGCCCTCTACTCTTCAATATTTATCTATCTCCATTTGGGCATTTACTGCGATCACTTGGCCTTCATTATCACTTTTATGCTGACGATACCCCAAATCTACATCCATTCTAAATCTGGTGAAGACATCGATGCTTGTTATCTTTCTGGCTGTATTTCTGAGATAAAGGCATGGTTGAACAATGACTTTCTTTGCCTGAACAGCGGGAAAGCTGAGGTTATGCTTATAGGTTCCCGTCATCAAATCCGCAAAGCGGCTCCACTGTCCCTGTCTGTTGATGGCTCTGTTTTAGAGACCCAAAGTAAGATGAGGAACCTTGGTGTCATTTTTGACACCAGTCTCACTATTGATTTTTTTGTTCAGAGCACTGTGAAGGCATCCTTTTTCCACCTCAGAAATATTGCCAGACTACGCCCAATGCTAAACTTATCTGTTGCTGAAAAGCTGATTAATTCATTTGTGGTCTCACGGCTGGATTATTGTAATGCTGTTAGCTGGAGTTTCTAAAACCACAAATAACAAATTGCAATATGTTCAAAACTCTGCCGCCTGGATCCTAATGGGAACCAGGAAATTTGACCATACTCCAGTTTAGAAGTCCTTACACTGGCTCCCGGTCAGGTTCCGAGTTGATTTTAAAGGGGTCATATAATGCCATTTTTGTACAAGTTAATATGAATCTTTAGGGTCTAAATGAAAAGTTTGTAATATACTTTTATTAAAAATTCTCATTAGTTTTTTAAGAAAACACTCATTTTACCTGCTCAAAAACAGCTCTGTGTTCAGCACTCCGTTTAAGTGCATATGCCTTTAAATGATAATGAGCTTCGCTGACTCCGCCCCTCTGTTCTGTGGGCGCTGTAACACAACGCACGTGGAGTGTTAACTTGACAACAGTTGAGGGTTTATTATGGCAGCGGGATTCTCTCTGAGGACGCATCTGTGCAACCGTATCAGTTTGAACCGGAGTCGGACCCGAAACAAGATGACGGCCCCGAAGAAGTTCGACAATAAGGCTCGAACAGGACGTTTCTGAATGGTTGGTTAACAATGTCACTTTGATCTATTTTTGTATGTACTGGCAGGGTAACGTTAGAGTTGTGAGATACAAACGCTATGTGTTTAACGTTACTAATGTAAGTTATAGGTTAGTTCGTTGACAGATTTATGTTGAAAAACTTTTCTTTTTTTTTTTTGTAAATGTAGGCTTGTCAATGATGCGTGACATTATCTCAGTGTTAGGTACAACTCGTGACTGAAACTGACATGAGGTCATGTCAGTAATGATTCTAGCAGTAGTTGAAGGATAACTAAGAATTTGCTGTATGTTTATGTTTAGTGCGGTACGAAAATGTTTTATGTTTTAAGAAAACTTTTAAGTACATCTATAGTTTTGTAACTGCATTGATATTCCTGTTAATATTCCTGTTACGTTAACACCAACGCGTTTTTCATTATAAACGTGGGATTATGAATTATATTGAGAACGTCGTAACGTTACATAGAAGACATGCCGTAATAATGCACCCTGAGTGTAAACATTAGCCACATTCGTGTAGCATGCAAGGGATTTGCAAAGATTCATATAAAGGTTAATAAATAAAACGTTACACTCACTTCTTCTGGAGGTCCAGCAGGAACACGAATAGTTGGTACCGATTCCTTTTTCAGTAGCAGCTTCTTAGCAAAACCTGATTTATATTGACCCTCGCCTCGTTTATAAAGCAGTCTGGTGAGAAATGATTTGCGCAAACATGAGCGCATTGACGTTGCTCGTCGTGAATATTTCCTTCATAAACAAAACTCAGCCACTGCGTCTTCAGCGGTTCGGATTTAGGAACATTAAAATGACTGCTGTGTTCCTTATTACACCCAAGAACAGAACACCACAATCGCTTAGACGGCCGCCATTCTGCTCCAGTGTAAACAATGACGAACTATGATTGACATCTCACTCACGAGCGAGGGCGGGTCTGTGTTGAAACGCTGCTGTCAATCAACAGTCGTGGGAGGGGTGTGCGATCTTGTGACGTCACAGGATCGAACGGCTTGATTTGAGGCAGGGGAAAACATATAAGGAGATTAAAACAAAACCACTGGATGGATTTTTATCATTATATGATGGCTGTGTACAGGCACTGCCAACACACATTTCAGTACAATCAACTTGTAAAAGTGCAAGTACCATTATATGACCCCTTTAAGATCATGATGCTGACATACAAGGTTCTACACAGCTCTTCTCAAGACACATTTTTTTAAACTTGCATTTGACTGCTGATGTCTTTTTTGATCGCTTTACAGCTATTTTTTATTATTAATGATGCTGCTTTTGTTTTTACTAATTAAAATTTTGTTGTCTTTCCCGGTGAATTGCGATTTTATGTACAGCGCTTTGAGAAGCTGCTTTTAAAGGCGCTCTATAAAATAAAGTTTATTATTATTATTATTATTATTTTGTGACATTTCATATGCTCAGAAAGATTTAATAATCTGCGACTCTAGCCAGACGCATAAAGACCTCCTTATTCATGAGTTCAACACAAATAAAATAAATAAATAAAATACCTAATACATTTAACATCTTATTTTATATGTTTTATTTATCTAATATGACTTATTTGTTATCAATGCTATTTCTTTAAAATCATTTGTTTCATACTCCCCCACAGACATTATGGACGATATGATCATAGCCAACGATCCTCTGTTCATAATTCCATCGTTCTGTGACTATTATCCTGATATAATCAAAGACATTACCCTGAAAAACATTCCTTTCAGTTACACCAAGCAAATTGACCTCATAAACACACACAACCATAAACTCCGGAACCACCCTGGGCCAAAAGGTCACAAACCACCTGATAGTCATAAACCCCTCCCATAAATAATTTTTGACATAAGCTACCCCATAGTTACTACTGTTGGGGCTGATGTAAAGTGGAAAGGGGGTGAATATAGATTGCTTTCAGTTTACGCTCCTGTAAGGTTACGAATAAAATGGTCCCGAAACAGAAGTGCCCAAAAGTATGGTCTTTATTATGTAGATGATGAATAAACAAGTCACAACTCCAGCGCTAGAGGGAGATAGGATTCTCATTCTCCTTTGTCTAGTTCATACATTATATACTGAAAATCTTAAGGGGAGTAATACAAGTTTGACCAATAGAACAAAACATTACCTCATGGATATCATATGGACTTTATATAACATCGTCCTTATATGGTAAAAACATCCTGCTAGGACCAGCTTTGCCTTGTGGTCCAGACAACTTTTCTAATACACATTCTATAGAAACAGACGAACAGAAAATATAGAGAGGAGGGGGCGAGCTGCTCTCTCCTCTACTAATGGATCCCAGATGTTTAACTTACATCTATACCAAAGAATGTGCATACGTGGCTATTATGTTGGCCCATCCAGTCTATTGTATGCAGACTTTAATATTGTATGCTGAAGGAGAATTAATAATTCTAACAGCTCCTCAAACTGTTGAAGGGAGAAATGTTAAGAAATGTTTGAAATGTTGTTAGCAGTCTGTGCTACTACTAAACTGATTATAATGGGAGGGGATTTTAATTTGCAGTTAAAAGATAAAGGGGATAGTATTCTGATGGTGTTGGAAGGAGTTTTGCAAGGACATGGGTTGGTGGATGGGGGCCAGAAAGTTATTTCAAAAGTCTGTCTGACAACGTGGAGGAACTTTTTTTCTGGTCATGAAATGGTTTGGTTTGAAGCTAAGTGGAATAATTTGAAGTTTGGTAAGGGGTACTGGAGGATGGATATAATGGTATTGAAGGAAAAACAATTTTTTGATGATGTTTAGGGGGCTGGAGGGGTTAAAGGTCCTGTATAATGATGTGATGGGATGATGGGAAATGGTTAAGGACCGCTCAAAGGAGTGGATTGCTAGATACTGTAAAAGAAGAATGAGGAAGTATTGGAGACAAGCAGGAATTCTACAAAGAGATTTAGAGTTGAAATTTGAAGAGTACAATGTTGGGGGTAGTTTTGACTGGTATATGGTTCATTCTCTGAAGAGACAGATAAGGGGGATTTATGAAGACCAAGCTAAATGGTTATTGTTTAAGAGGAGACATGAGACATGAGAGAATGGGGAGGGGTGCAATGCTGCTCTTTTTAGATCTGTGTGGGATCGTAAAGAGAAGCAAGTAATTGTTGAGTAAAAGGACAAGAAAGGGGGAAGTTTGACAAATGTAGAGGAGATAAATGAATATGTAGAAGAGCACTTCGAACTGCTTTTTAATGAAAGAAAGATAGTAATGGAGAAAATTGAAATGTTTGTTAACTTTTTGTCTAACATAGCCCCTGAGGATGTCAAGGTTGAGTTAAGTTCTCTTATTACAATGGAAGACGTGGAGGGAGTGTCGAAGAGGATAAGTAAAGGTAAAGTGCCAGGGATTGATGGCTTACCAGTTGAATTTTATGTTAGGATCTTTAATATTTTAGGTCCTCATTTGGTGGGGATGGTTAGGAAAGTGTTAGAAAATAAAAATATAAAAGGCTCAATGGCAACCGGAGTAATGACCCTTTTTTATAAAAAAAGGTGAAAGGTCAGATATTGCTAATTATAGACCGCTCACAATGCTTACAGTGGACTACAAGATCATAGCAAAACTTCTGGCAGACAGATTGAAAAAAGCCCTACCACATGTTGTGCATATAGTAGAGGGCCGCAGTATTAAATTGAATTTACAACTGATTAGGGATGTCATTGCGTTGGCTGAAGATAGGGAGCTTCCATTGATGTTGGTTAGCTTAAACCAGGCTAAAGCCTTTGATAGGGTGAATAGATGGTTTAAGGGTTATTTTTTTTTTTTTTGCCCGCCACCCCCCCCCCCCCCCTCTTTGGAGGACAACTTTATTTTTAATAAAGCAGAAAAAACTATACATAATATATTACAATGCAGACAATAAATGTATACAAAGTAACTTTTCAGGTAACTATTACTATTACAGTGCAACTATTCACCCTTTTTAGTGAGGCCCTGGGTACATAAATGAAGGGGGGGGGATGTACAAAGTGTAACACATAACAAAGGACACAACAACGTGACAGACAAACAATAACTTACAAACAACAAACAATTTTCCTGTTAATCTGAGATGTACATTAGTTGATCACGGTTAAAATGTTTGAGGGAAGAGATAGGTTTGAAAACATGTATGCATGAGTGTGGATAGTGTATGCCTATATGTATGTATGCAGTGATAACTGCAGTATCTGAAGGGTTGAGGTATGTGTCTGGTAATATACATGGCTTATAGTTATGTTTGTGCGATTAAAAAGAATCAAGATGTCAAAAATGTAAGAAAAGGGGACCAGATATTTTCAAAGGCTGATATTTGCTTTATTCTGTGTGCATTGTATTTCTCCATTGAGATATATTCTGAGATTAAATTTATCCAGTGATTGATGTGGCAGGATTTCTTTGATTTCCAGTTTTGGAGAACTATTTTCTTAGCGACAGTTAGAGAGATGAGCAAAGGATTCCTATATTTTTCTGAGATATGAATTTCAGAAAGGTCGCCTATTATACAAAGTTTTGGGGATAATGGGATTCTGTGGCTCATGATGGTGGAGAGTGTCTCAGTGACTGTGATCCAAAAAGAGTGAACTGGTTGGCAATGCCACATGGCGTGCAAATAGTCGTCAGTGCTACCTAAGGTGCATTGTGAACAGATATGGGTGTTGTGTAGGCCCATTTTGAACATTTTACTTTGGGTAATGTGAGTTCTGTAAATGACTTTATATTGTATAAGTTGCAGGTTTGTGTTATTGGTCATAAAAAATGTGTTCCTACAAATTTGTTCCCAGTACTCAAGGTTGGAAGAGATGGCCAGGTCGGTTTCCCATTTGGTTGTTGGTAGTGTTATTGTTATGGTTTGGTTGGAAATCATTGTATATAGCTGCGTGGTTAATTTTTTGAAGTTATTAATTTTCATAAGTTCTTCTATAAGCTGAGAAGGTTGTAATCTATTGTTTGTGAGTGTGGTTTTATTTTTAATTAGGAGTCTAAGTTTTTGATATTTAAGGAATTGTTCCCTCCCAACCCCATATTTCTGTATGAGTGTGTTAAATGACATGAAATGATAGTTCTCAAATAAGTGGTGAAGCTGTGTGATTTTTGTGCCCATGTGGGGAAATAAAGAGTTTTATTCTGTATCATGAATTCTGGATTGTGCCAAAGTGGGGTTAGCTTATTTAATTCTTGTGATGATTTTGTGATTTGAATCGTTTTCCACCAGGCTGTCAGAGTCGAATAGATGGTGATGGGTTGGCAGATGTTGGATTTCTTGATTGATTGTGAGCAGGGTTCTAAATTTACTTTTTTGATCACCAGCCAATGTGGCTGGTAACTTTCTAAAGTTACCAGCCAATCAGAATTTCCACTAGCCAAATTTTTTTCCGGTGAAAAAAAGAGAAATTATGAGTGCCACTGAATGCATTTGATCATTTTATTAGCATTGTTGGCATGGAAAACACATAAAATACAATACAACACAGAAAGTGCAAACATTTCATTTCAAGTTTGGGATCTATCTATCTATCTATTAGGGATGTGCACGAATATTCAGATTTTCGATCTGTAATTATTATTCAAAAAAATAAAATACTATTCGAATTTTAATTTTTTTTCACAGTTATAATTAAGTGCACTTGGTGGAGCTGTGTTTAACAAGTGGATTATTTGTATTTGATCACAATGTTGTTGTCTGCCTCGTGAAGTTTGCTTAGATGAAAATGATAGCCTATTAAAAAATGGAATTACTTTTAATCAATTATTAATTAAACTGAGTTATCATAATATCACCACCACATTGAGAAATCACATGAAATCCAAAGAAACAGCAGTCGATTGATTAAGCAGCTATCCATCACTGCATTAACGACTGCAGGTAAGCAGCTGAACCCCGATGGAATCGTGATACGAGATGATACCTTCTGGTAGCAAAATGATTTTGAGGGAGACAGGTTTAAGCACAGAAAACGCAAAGTGCTGTCACTTTGCACCAACGTCTGTCAGCGCGTTTTCTCACTCAAGCACGATATATTTTTTTCTCAACTTGAACGTGAAACAATATAAACACGATAATCATATACTGACTCGAGTATGTACGTTCTGTAGGCTACGATAATTGCGCGTCTGCTTTTTTTGTTGTTGCGTTTTTTCCCTGTCCACGCTGCTTGAGCTTAAATGCTTTTGTTTATATTTTTTGTTTACACATATTGTTTAATGTTTTCAACTAAAAGAAACCCTTAAGATATATAGTAAGCTTGTTGTGTATATTGCCTAATGTATAAGCTTGTTCAGAAATAATGACAAAAACCTTAAACTTAAAAAAATAACATATCCTATCTCTTGTTAAACAACATTTAAATTTAAACCCAGAAGTCTGTCCCAACCACTGCCGCATTTAGTTTAATCTTAACTTTTTACTTTACTTTACTTGGTCCCTCCTCTTTCAGTCTATGCTCCCTGCTCTGGCTCCGTTCGTTCTTCGTCTTCCTTGTGTTTTCTGGTGGATGCTCCATTCGTTTCCATGATAATTTTTCACTGCAAACTGCACGCAGCCAATGGGCGTATGAAACGTCATCACGTAGCATTACGGCACAGTGTTCATGGGAAATGTAGGAAGTACTGCCAGGGGGATAAATGACCGAGAACAGAACCTTATGCATCACCGGCCAAACTGGCTAGTAAGTTTTTATTAACACCCGCAAAAACAAATTTTTACCCGCATTTGGCGGGTTGGCGGGTGTTAATTTAGAACCCTGATTGTGAGAGAAAGGGGAGGTCTGCAACTGGGATATGTATGCATTGGTTTTGTTCTAATTCCAGCCATGGGTATGTATGCTTATGTAAATTGATCCATTTAACTAGGTATTGTAATTGATTTGCCAAGAAATAGTGATGGAAATTTGGTGCCTCAAGCCCCCCATGTAATTTTTTATTTTGTAGTGTTGAAAGTGATATTCTGGGTTTTTTGTTTTTCCAATAAAATTGTGTTGTTAATGAATTACGAGTTTTGAACCATTTATCTGTAGGAGTGATGGGAATCATAGAAAAAAGATAGTTAATTTGGGGTAGGGTTTTCATTTTGACAGCAGCTATTCTTTCGATGAGTGTGAGTGGGTGTTTAGACCAGCGTTTATATTCGTCTTCAATTTTCTTTACGAGTGGAGTGTAATTTAGGGTGAAAAGCTCTGACAGCCTGGGGGAAATCTGAATCCCTAGGTACTTGATGTTGCCTGTGTTAAGGTGAAATAATGTGTCCTGAGCTCCAGAATCCCATGCATCATCTGAGAGTGGTAGTAAAATTGACTTGTTCCAGTTGATAGTGTAATGTGAGACAAGAGAAAATCTGCTGATAATATTGAACGTTTCTTGAAGTGATACTCGAGGTTGTTGTAAATAAAGTAAGATATCATCTGCATATAAACTGATTTTGTGTTGTACATTATCTACCTGAATTCCTTTGATTTTGATGTTTTGTCTTATTGCTGGTGCGAGCGGTTCGATAAAAATGGCAAAGAGAGAAGGCGAGAGTGGGCATCCCTGTCTGGTGCCCTGATGCAATATGAAACTCTGTGATGTAATTCCATTAGTGGTGATGGTGGCTCTGGGTGATGTATACAGTATTTTAATCCAGTGGATGAACGACTCTCCAAAACCAAACTTATGAAGCGTATTAAATAAAAAAGACCAGTTTACTTTATCAAAAGCTTTCTCTGCATCAAGTGAAATGATAATGGTTTTCTGTTGTCTTTCTTGTGATGTATTGAATAGGTTAAACAATCTGCGGACATTATCTGTAGCGTGTCTATTTTTAATGAAGCCTGTCTGGTCTGGATGGATGAGTGTGGAGGTGACTGTTTCTATTCTGATTGCTAGAGCTTTGGTAATGATTTTCAAGTCAGTATTCAATAGCGAAAGAGGTCGGTAGCTAGAAGGGTGAGTTGGATCTTTTTGGGGTTTTAGCAGTAATGTAATGGCTGCTGTATTCATGTGTGTGGGTATGGTGGATGATGTTTTCATTTCTATAATTACTCTGTTGAATAGTGGTGATAATATGTCCCAGAAGTGTCGGTAGAATTCAGCTGGAAATCCATCTGGCCCGGGAGATTTATTGCTAGGAATTGTATTGAGTGCTATAGTAAGTTCATTAAGACTAAGGGGTACCTCTAGAATATTGGTTTCTTCTGCAGTTAATTTTGGCAATGTTATACTGTTCAAGAAGGTGTCAATTTCTGATTGAGTAGGTTGATGAGTGGGGGAATAGAGGTTGCAGTAGAAATTACGAAATGTGTTATTTATATCCTGTGGGTTTTGATTGATGGTTCCTGCAACGTCTAAAATGGCTGGAATGATTGATTTCTCTTTCTTGTGTTGGAGTAAATTTGCTAAATATTTACTGTTTGCTTTATGACTATATTGAAAACCATTATGTTTCAGTTGCTGAATTTGAAATTGTGTTTTTTTCTGTATGATGTCATCAATTTGTGTTTTGAGTTCCTTTAATTCCTTCTGTTTTGGTTCACTGGGATGGCGAGATATTTCATGTGTTAGGGATTTAATTTTTTGTTCTAACATATTTTCCAATTGTTGTTGCTGTTTTTTCCTATATGAAGAGTACGATATAATTTTTCCCTGATTACAGCCTTCCCAGTTTCCCATATCAATGAAGGTGCAATGTCTGCCGAGTCGTTCGTCTCCAGAAAGAGTGCCCACTCTCGCCTTATATAAGTTGTAAAGTTGGGGTCTTCTAATAGTGAAGTATTAAAACGCCATGTAGTTGAAGTTTTAGCATATATTTGAGTGTTTATAGACAGAGAGATAGGGGCGTGATCACTGATTACAATGGGATGGATTGTGTTATCTGATATCTTGGTTATTAGCGAGTTGCTAATGATAAATAAATCAATTCTAGATGAACATTGATGAACTGTAGAAAAATATGAATATTCTCTTAATAAAGGGTTCCTCAATCTCCAACTGTCACTAAGGCCATAGTCCTCCATATATTGTTTTATTATGTCAGTGGAGTGCCAATTTCTTAAGTTACCAGAGGTGCTTGAACGGTCAATTGTGGGATTGATGACTGTATTGAAGTCTCCTGCTATGATGAGGTTGTTTGAATTTGATAGTGTGGAGAAAAGATTGTGAAAGAAACTAGGGTCATCATTATTAGGGCCATAAATATTTGCCAATGTAAATGTTATATGATTTAGAGTTCCATTAATGATGATGAATCTACCATCTGGATCTATGATAGATTGGTTTAGTGAAAAATGGATATCCTTATTTATTAGAATGGAGACACCTCTTTGTTTGCTATTATATGTTAAAGAGTATATTTTGTCAAATTGTTTGAAATTAAGATGTTGCGATTCTGTTTCTGTTAAGTGTGTTTCTTGAAGGAAGCAAACATCAGCCCTCAATTTAATTAAATGATTAATTACTTTAAGTCTTTTTGTTTGATTACGGAAGCCGCGTATATTCCATGTTATCAATTTAAGTGGTTGCATGTGTGTATGTCAAGTGTATCAAAGTTGTGGGCTAGAACGTATATAAAGGTTAAGAGCCATATGAAGCGATAAAGAGAAAAAGAGAGTGAAGGGGAGAAGAGAGGGGGGTTTGATTGAGGAAATATGGCATGGATGTTTCTTCTCGTCAGTATAGGGTGAATGTGTGTTACATCTCGTATAAGATATTTCCCAATGTTTTGGGTTGTGGTTGAGCTGAGAGGTAGTAGTGGTGTTAAACATGAATACGAAACTAACAAACAGACATTGGACAAAATGACTTTACACATATAAACAAAGACAAACAGAGGGTCAAGACATAAATACTCAATATGCAAAGAAAGGCACATGCCTTATCCGAAATTTAAAGAAGCAAAAGAGAGAAGAGAAAAAAAAAAAAGATATTATATAGAAAGAGAGAAAGAGACTGTCAAACAAGAAAAGAGAAAAAAGAAAAAAAAAGAAAAAAAAGAAAGAGGGTGTGAACAGAACAAATAAACAAATTAGGAGATAAACAAAAAAGAGATAAACAAATAAGGAGAGAGAGTGTGAGCACAGAATTAAGATACTGGGCTAACAGATTTTGTACGTTTACAGAGGTGTGGAAAGAATAAATAAAAATAAATAAAAAAATAGAATAAAAATACCAAGAATACTAATATTTATATATATAGCATATTTGTATATTTATTCAGTAAAGCCATGGTGTTTTTTCATGGCTTCGGAATAATTGTCCATTTATATAGAGTTTATCAACTGCTAACACTGCATGTATGTTGTTTCTTCGGTTTTCTTTTAATATGGGATAGAGAGCTTTCCTTCGTTCGTTTATTTCTCGTGGGTATTGATCATTCATTCCAAAATGAGTGTCCTTAAGTAGTTTTCCTTTGCTTTTAACCAGTTCCTTTTGTTGAAAGTGTTCAAATTTTGCAATGATGGGACGAGTTTTGTCTTGCTGTTGTTTGCCGAGACGATGAACTCGGTGGAAAGTAATATTTTGAACGGCGTCAACGGGTAATTTGAGTTGAGAATGCATGAAGTTCTGAATCTGTAACTTTGGATTATCGGATGATGTTTCTGGGATTCCTGAGAAGATGAGGTTATCGCGCATCGAACGTGTTTGGATGTCAAGAATTGTTTCTTTCATCTGTTTATTTTCTGCGGTGACATTTTGCATTTGCTGGGTGAGTGTTGTTATTGAGGTTTGAAACTCATGATTTGATTGTTGTAGTGTTTCGATTTTATTGTGAGCAAATTCAAGGCTTTTCCGCATATCTTTTAACTCCTCGTGAATTGTGACCAGTATGTCCAGTTTTTTATTGATGCTAGCCAGCACACTAACCTCAACTTCGGTGGTGTGCAGGTCATTTGTGTCCGTTGCGGAGTCTCTCTTTCTTCTTTTGGAATCTGGTTTGGAGTCTGGTTTGAGTACGTCGGTATTATCCATGGTTGGATGAAGGTGGTGATAGTAGTCGTCAATATAGATTTCAAGGTCCGTTAGATCCTCCAGTGTTAAACTTGTCCTGTTGAGTTTGTCAACAACTGTGTGCCGCCATGTTTGATCTCACCTCTGTTCGAATCTCGCGATACTCACACTGTCATCGTTGTTTATGTTTAAAGTTATGTAGAAAATGGGGTTTGGGGAGGTCTTCATAGGATGGATCAGAACACTGTATACTGGTGCTAGTTGTCTGGTCCAGGTGAATGGGAAGTTAGGACAGCATTTTGAGGTAAATGAGGGAGTGAGACCTCTCTCCCCATTACTTTTTATTCTCTATAAGGAGCTGGTGGCAGAGGCAATCAGAGGTGAAAGTAGAATAAAGGGCTTGATGATACCTGGAGGCAAGGGAGCTTTAGTTAAACGGTCACAGTATGCGGATGTTGGAGTCAGACAATTGCCTTGAAAGAGCTTTGTATCTATTTGGGGAGTTTTCTTTAGCATCCATGGCTAGTTTAAATATTTCAAAGTCAGCTGCCAAGTTCTTTGGAAAGTTTAAACCGAGACGAGGAGGAATTGGTGGTTTGCAGGTGTGTGAGGGTCCTTTAAAAATCTTGGGCATAAGCTTTCAGAATGAAGGATCAGCAACTCTGAACTGGATAGGGCGTATTTCACAGTGCAGAAGAGGCTAGCAAGGTGGAAAGGGCGTAGGTTGACATTGATAGGGAAAGTTCTGGTACTGAAGGGATGTGTTACCAGTGTTTCAGTATTTGGCATACATTTATCCTTTACCTGCAAGCATGAGGAAGTCAGTAATGCGGATATTATTTAATTTTGTTTGGGGTGGCAGATATGAATGTGAAGAGAACTGAAATGTTCAATCCTGTTAAACGGTTAGTTCACCCAAAAATGAAAATTAAGTCATTAATTACTCACCCCCATGCTGTACCAACCCCGTAAGACCTTCGTTCATCTTCGGAACACAAATGAAGATATTTTTGATTAAATCTGAGAGGTAGATCACTGCTACATAGGCTGCCAGGGAATGAAACTTGACGGCCCCAAAAAGTTATTAAAGAAATCGTTAAAAGAGTCCAACTGACTACAGTGGCTAGATCTTAAGTTTATCGAGCTACGAGAATACTTTTTGAGCGCAAAAAACAAACAAAAATAGCGACTCTATTCAAGTATTCTCTTTGGACCTGGAGATTTCACGCATTGTTATTGCGCAACACTTCTGGTTGAACGTCACACGCATCACACACATGACCAGCGTCGACCAATAGTGAGCCTACGTGTGACGTATAACAGTGGTTCCCAACCTTTTTCCTTGGGGGCCCCCCCTATGTACATATTTAACAATCCGTGCCCCCCCCCCCCACCATATATATATATATTAATATATATATATATATATATATTCACATAAAAAAAACACACACACACACACACACTGTATATAGTAACTAAATTTAGTTTTAAGTTTTTAATGACATTTTATTGAATAACATGAATACACAGGAAATATTTCTTTCAACTTCAAATTTTTCCTTTAAGCCTAATATTTAAATTTTTACACAACTAGTAAAACGCAGTTGTTTCTCTTTTGTCCGAATTTTGTGTATAAACATAGAATACTGAATGTTATGACGTAATGTTAAATATGCACGGTAGAATGTAGCCTACTTACATGCATGCACAGATCCTTATTTTTTACAAGGCTAATCATAACGTCAGCGTAAACACATAGCAACGCTAATGTCCACCTTGGGCTTGCATGCCTTTGACTAGTGATGGAATGTCAGGTGTAATGCCAGTGACAGCCATTCTAAAATCGCTGTGAACTTCCAGTCTGTTGCGTGACTTTGTTTTTATAGCCACAAGGGCACTGAAGGCTGTCTCAGAAAGGTAGGTGGTACTGAAAGGAAGAATGATCTTTGTAATGGCATAGTTTGCGAGTTTAGGTGCGACAACAGGTCCCCTGGCAATCCAAAGCCTTTTGAATCCATTCTCCTGGAAGTACTTTTTTGACAGTGAATCAGTTTGTAGTTCAGCGAGCTCATCTTCACAGCCAAGATATTCCACATCTTCAAGCCTGGATGTGAATGGGTCCATAACCCACGACTCCTTGGATAATGTGTCAACATCTGCAAAGCGGGACTTTAATTCCTCCTGTAGCGAAGTCATGTGACGGCAAAACTCGGCGCGCAAATATGCACTCACGGTACCCCCAGAATGTTGAAGCAGCAGTGGAAAGTGTTGTAAATGCCCTGTGACATTTTTCCAGCCCTGTATTCCAGCTTGCGCATAAAAGCATCGATTGCTTCTTTGCACTCCAAGATGTTTGACTCAGAGCCCTGCAGTCTCTTGTTGGTCTCATTATAAAGAGTGAATATGTCTGCAAGGTATGCGGTTTTGATCCAGAACTCATCAGTCAGCTGCTCCAACAGTGTGTTTTGATTTTGCAGAAATTCCAGGATTTTATCCTGCAGTTCTAGAAAGCGCACAAGCACTTTGCCACGCGAAAGCCAGCGCACCTCCGTGTGTAGCAGTAGAGTTTGGTGCGCTTCATCCTCACACAGATGTGCAAATAATCTCTGGTTGGTAGGGCGAGCTTTAATAAAGTTTACGACTTTTACAACTGTTGCCAGTGTGTCACCAAGGTCTCTGGACAGTTTTTTACTGGCGAGTGCCTGGCGATGTATCATACAGTGGAAAATTACACAGTCTGGAGCCTTTTCCATCAAACGGCTGTTAAATCCCTTATTTCTACCCATCATCGCGGCAGCTCCATCCGTGCAGCAAGCGACGATATTGTGTAGGGCAGATTGTACGATGTGAGGTATGAATCAAAAGCCGTAAAAATATCATGACCTGTAGTTGTTGTGGGTAAATTGGTAGACATAAGTATGTCCCGTTTCAACTCATCTCCGTCCACATACTGTACATATACGATAAGCACAGACTCTCCCGCTACTGTGGTCGTTTCATCCAGCTGTATAGCAAATTGGACTTCTCGAAGCTTTGTGTGCAATTTTTTTTTCAGTTTTCTGCCATTTTATCAATTCTGTCTTTGACAGTGTTGTTAGAAAGTGGGACAGATTTAACCTTTTCAGCTGCTTGCGGGCCACATAGTCCCTCCACTATTTTAATGCAGGCGGGTTTGATTAACTCCTCTCCAATATTATGCGGCTTTTTTGCCTTGGCAATCCACAGCGAACACTCAAATGAAACTTTAGTGGCCTTCTGTAAATCACTACCTGCTCTTTCGAATACTTTTCTGATGTCTGTCGATCTTTTTGACAGAGACATCTCTTTTTTTCTCTCTAAGAATTCCTTATCTTTGCCGATTGTCTCTGGGTGCTTCGTTTCCTGGTGTCTTTTCATCTTGCTTGGTTTCATGCTGTCGTTTGCAAGTTTTTCACCACAAAAGACACATTCTGGCCGAGACTTGTCTTGGTCTTCAATAAAGCCAAAATTTATGTAGGTTTTGTCATAGTGTCTTAACTTTTTCTTTGCCTCTGATGAAGAATCACCGCATTTACGTTTCTCTGCCATTTTCCTTTTGTTTTTGCCGTTACTATGACAGCAAGCACATTGGGCAAGTGACGGTGTGCGCGCAAAATTTAAATAATTATTTTATATAAGAGATCATTTTTGACTGCCTTATCTTGGCATTGTAAGCATATGATTTTTTTTTCAAAAAAACTTTGAAAAAATATTTTTATAAAATTATTAGTGAAACATTTTATGCATCTTTATTCATCCACTCCCGCGCCCCCCCTGTGAACTCTGGGTTGGGAACCAATGACGTATAACACAGAAGTGCTGCGCAGTTACACTACGCCAACAGCTTAGGAGAAAGACACGGAAGAGAAGAGATGGTCGAATAAAGTCGTTATTTTTGTTTTTTTTCCGCACAAAAAGTATTCTCGTTGCTTGATAAACTTATAGTGGAGCCACTGTAGGCACATTCAATATTTAAACATTTTCTTTAATGACTTTCTGGGCCGTCAAGTTTCATTCCCTTAGGCAGCCTATGTAGCAGTGATGTACCTCTCAGATTTAATCAAAAATATCTTAATTTGTGTTCTGAAGATGAACGAAGGTCTTACGGGGTTGGTACAGCATGAGGGTGAGTAATTAATGACTTAATTTTCATTTTTGGGTGAACTAACCCTTTAACAAAGGAGGGCTGGATGTGCCTCATATACCTTTAAAACTTGACTGCTTGTTTGTCAAGTCAAGTCAAACCTTTATTTATATAGCGCTTTTTACAATACAAATTGTTTCAAAGCAGCGTTGCAGAGATAAAAGGAAAACAATGTTGTAATATTATTGTTAAATTCAAAATTAAATGTTAAATGTCCCCAACTAAGCAAGCCAAAAGCCAATGGTGACAAAGGCGAAGAGAGGTGAAAAAGGCAACAGTGGCAAGGAACCAAAACTCCATCAGGTGGAGAAAAAAACCTTGGGAGAATCCAGGCTCAGTCAGGGGACAAGTCCTCCTTTGGCCACCGAACAAACAGTGTATGATTATGAGTTAGGCAGCATAATGTCAGGAGTCAGATGTGATCAGAACTTTCACGATATTTTTCCAGTTCATCTGGTTGGAGGTTGGGTCATCCCGCCGGCTGAGGAGATGAGTGTGTTGAGGTGTCCATGGGCCTTCACAGTGTTGATGGGGCTGGCTCATCAGGGATGCGTTGTCGTCGTGTCCATGTGATGGTCCTTCCTCAGATCAGGGGCCCGTTCTTCGTACGTCGCTAACTCACTTAGCTGGATTTGATTGTTGGCGATTTGGCATGATCTTGGATTGTTTGGTTCTTCGACGCTCATCCTGGACTTGCTGTCATAGCAACAGGTGCGCTAGCTTGAACCTGCTCACGAGCAGGCTTATTTCATCGTAACAGGATTAGATTGCGGCTTCATAAGCGAAGCTGATACGGGAAGTCTTTTAGCGCAGCACAATAGTGTACTTTTTGAGAGATATCGTTTTTCTCATGACTCCTGAGGATGTCGTTTACATCATTCATTTGTTGGAAACGCATAAATGTTCGACTCGTCAGAGTCGGGCTTTAATAACAGTGCAGGCAAGGCAAGTTACTATTGCGATTCTTATCCAGATTAGTAATATTATATCAAATATTAAAAAGGCAGTTGACTGACTAAAATCTCTTAGATGGTGTGTGACTATGTTCCATATCACAAATACGGCCAGGATCTGTGCATGACTCAAGAATTTTCAGAGATTTATGCACATTATTTGAACGTGATAAGGAAAAATATAAATATCAAGCTCACTGTATTACATACACTTATGCTTATGCTAACAGAACTGAATTTTTCCATTTAACAGGTGATTACAACAGGATCCTGCTTGGAGACAGGTGTTTTATGACCCCAATCCCTGACCCAAACCCCAGACCATTTACAATGCAGCTCTAGCCAGGACAAGGGCACACAATGAAGTGAACTTTAGCCAACTAAAGTATCTGAAAAGTCTGAGGGTTGCACCTGACAGGGCCTGTCAAGTCAAGTCAAGTCACCTTTATTTATATAGCGCTTTTTACAATACAAATTGTTTCAAAGCAGCTTTACAGAGATAACAGGAAAACAATGTTGTAATAGTATTGTTCAATTGAAAATTAAATGTCCCCAACTAAGCAAGCCAAAAGGCGAAGGCAACAGTGGCAAGGAACCAAAACTCCATCAGGTGACAGAATGGAGAAAAAAACCTTGGGAGGACCCAGGCTCAGTCGGGGGGCCAGTCCTCCTTTGGCCAACGAATGAACAGTGTATGATTATGAGTTAGGCAGCATAATGTCAGGAGTCAGATGGGATCAGAACTTTCACGATATTATCCAGTTCATCTGGTTGGGTTGGGTCATCCGGCCGGTGAGGAGATGAGTGTGGTGAGGTGTCCATGGGCCTTCACAGCCCTGATAATGCGTGTCAACGTGTCCATGTGATGGTCCTTCATCAGATCTGGATATGCCCTGGATCCGGCGGTCTGCGGTAAACCTCGGGATAAACAGAGAGACTAATATTAGCGTAGACGCCATCCTTCTTATGATGTACAAAGTACATCAGGAATTATGGGAAGTGTTCCCGGTTCCGGCTGATCTAATCTATGCAGCCTAACATTGAATTATAGAAATCTATAATGTGTTATGTGTATGCTAAGCCAAAGAGATGTGTTTTTATGTCTAGATTTAAACTGACAGACTGTATCTGCTTCCCGGACCGTGTTAGGAAGATTGTTCCAAAGTTTTGGTGCTAAATAGGAAAAGGATCTACCGCCAGCAGTCGATTTTGATATTCTAGGTATTATCAACTGGCCAGAATTTTGAGATCGCAATAGACGTGAAGGACTATAATGCGTTAAGAGCTCGCTTAAGTACTGGGGAGCTAAACCATTTAGTGCTTTGTAAGTAGTCAAGTCAAGTCAAGTCACCTTTATTTATATAGCGCTTTTTACAATACAAATTGTTTCAAAGCAGCTTTACAGAGATAACAGGAAAACAATGTTGTAATAGTATTGTTCAATTGAAAATTAAATGTCCCCAACTAAGCAAGCCAAAAGGCAAAGGCAACAGTGGCAAGGAACCAAAACTCCATCAGTTGACAGAATGGAGAAAAAAACCTTGGGAGAACCCAGGCTCAGTCGGGGGGCCAGTCCTCCTTTGGCCAACGAATGAACAGTGTATGATTATGAGTTAGGCAGCATAATGTCAGGAGTCAGATGGGATCAGAACTTTCACGATATTATCCAGTTCATCTGGTTGGGTATATCCGGCGGTGAGATGTAGTGCATGCTAGCCCGTTGGTGTCGTGTGTCCAGTGATGGTCCTTCACAGATTGGATATGCCCTGATCGCGGTCTGCGGTACCTGGGATAAACAGAGAGACTATATAGCGTAGACGCCATTTCTTATGATGTCAAGTACATCAGAATTATGGGAAGTGTTCCCGGTTCCCTGGCAATCATGCGTCATAATTGATAATCTAGAGTAGATAAATGTGTTGTCAGTAGGGTGCCATCTTTTAATGATGGTCTACTCCAGAATGGAATGTTCCGTTGGAATCTCTAAATGATTATAATTAATATACATTTACACTGGCTCAGAATTTTGAGATCGCAATAGACGTGAAGGACTATAATGCGTTAAGAGCTCGCTCAAGTACTGGGGAGCTAAACCATTTAGTGCTTTGTAAGTAATCAGCAATATTTTTAAATTTATACGATGTTTAATAGGCAGCCAATGCAGTGTTGACAGAACCGGGCTAATATGGTCATACTTCCTGGTTCTGGTAAGAACTCTAGCTGCTGCGTTTTGAACTAGCTGTAGTTTGTTTAATAAGCGTGCAGGGCAACCACCCAGTAGAGCATTACAATAATCTAGCCTTGAGGTCATGAAAGCATGAACTAATTGTTCCGCATTTGTCAGTGAGAGCATATGACGTAACTTAGATATATTTTTAAGATGGAAAAATGCGGTTTTACAGATACTAGACACGTGACTTTCAAATGAAAGATTGGTATCAAAGAGCACACCCAGGTTCCTAACTGACGTCGAAGACTTAACAGAGCAGCCATCAAGTGTTAGACAGTATTCTAGGTTATTAGGTGAGGATGTTTTTTGTCCAATGATTAGAATCTCTGTTTTTTCAGAATTTAGTAATAGGAAATTACTGGTCATCCAATTTTTTATATCAGCTATGCATTCCGTTAATTTTGTGAATTGGTAAGTTTCGTTAGGTTTTGAAGAAATATACAGCTGAGTATCATCAGCATAACAGTGAAAGCTAATTCCATATTTCCTAATTATATCTCCTAATGGTAGCATGTACAGAGTGAACAGCAGCAGTCCTAGTACTGAGCCTTGTGGTATGCCATACTGAACTTGTGATCGATAAGACATCTCTTCACTTACTGCTACAAACTGAAAACGGTCAGATAAGTATGATTTAAACCATGCTAGTGCAATTCCGCTAATGCCAACATAGTTTTCTAGTCTAGAATGGTGTGGTCGATAGTATCAAATGCAGCACTAAGATCAAGTAACACTAATAGAGAGATACAACCACGATCGGATGATAGGAGCAAATCATTTGTGACTTTTATGAGAGCAGTCTCAGTACTATGGTACGGTCTAAATCCGGACTGAAAATCCTCGCAGATATTATTTCTTTCTAAAAAGGAACACAGTTGTGAGGATACTGCTTTTTCTAGTATCTTTGACAGAAAAGGCAGATTCGAGATTGGCCTGTAATTGACTAATTCTGTAGGATCAAGTTGCGGTTTTTTAACAAGCGGTTTAATCATAGCCAACTTAAAGGTTTTTGGTACGTATCCTAATGACAAAGATGAATTAATGATATCTAGAAGAGGATCTATGACCTCTGGAAGCATCTCTTTCAGTAGCTTAGTCGGTATAGGGTCTAGCATACAAGTTGTCGATTTAGATGAATTAACAATTTTGCAAAATTCTTCCTCTCCTATAGCAACAAATGAATCAAAATGTTCCTCACAGAGACTACAATATACTCCCTGATGCGATACTGTAGTAGACGGTTGCATAGTTATAATTTTGTCCCTGATATTATCAATCTTATAAGTGAAGAAATTCATAAAGTCATTACTGCTGTGTTTCTTGGAAACATCTGAGCTTGAAGCTTTCTTTTTCGTTAGTTTAGTCACTTGTTCAAATAAATACCTAGGATTATGTTTATTTTCTTCTAATAGGGTTGAAAAATAATTAGTTCTAGCATCTTTTAAGGCCTCTCTGTAAGCAATCGAGCTCTCCTTCCATGAAATCCGAAATACCTCTAGTTTTGTTTTCTTCCAGTTTCGCTCCATTTTTCTGGCTGCTCTCTTAAGGGCCCGGGTGTGCTCATTGTACCACGGCGTTGGACTATTTTCTTTAATCTTCTTTAAGCGCAGCGGAGCAACTGTGTCTAAAGTGCTGGAAAAGAGAGAGTTAAAAGTTTCTGTTGCAATATCAAGTTCTTCTAAGCTATCTGGGATGCTGAGATTATGAAACTGATTTGGAAGATAATTGATAAAGCAATCTTTAGTGGCAGAAGTGATAGGTCTAACATATTTATAACACGGGAGTCGGTTTTGCAGCCTTGGCTAAATGTAATTTACACGAGACTAGATAATGATCGGAGATGTCGTCGCTCTGCTGCAGAATTTTAATGCCATCAACATCTATTCCATGTGATAATATTAGATCTAGAGTATGATTACGACAATGAGTAGATCCTGACACGTGTTGTCTCACTCCAATTGAGTTTATAATGTCTTTAAATGCCAATCCCAATGCATCTTTTTCATTATCTACATGTATATTAAAATCACCAACAATTAGGACTTTATCTGCAGCCAATACTAATTCTGATAGAAAGTCAGCAAATTCTTTGATAAAATCTTTATGGTGCCCTGGTGGCCTGTATACAGTAGCCAGCAGAATTCTCAAACGTGATTTATTGTTTACACTATAAAGTTTTACATTAAGCACCAACACTTCAAAAGAAGTATATTTAAAATTAGATTTCTTAGTGGTTTTGAGAATATTACTATAAATTACAGCAACACCGCCCCCTTTGCCTTTCGGACGAGGCTCATGTTTATAACAATAATCTTGCGGAGTGGACTCATTTAAAGTAATGTAATCGTTTGGTTTTAGCCAGGTTTCTGTCAAACACAGCACATCTAGGTTATAGTCTTTAATCTTATCATAAACTATGAGCGATTTTGAATTAAGGGATCGAATATTCAGCTTTATCGTTTGCTCATCTGTATTATATCTGTTTTTTATTTGTTGAACATCAATTAGATTTTTAACCTTAGAAAGGTTTAGCAGTTTTTTGGATTTCCAAATTCGGGGAACAGACACAGTCTCTATATGATGATATCTAGGTGAAAGAGTCTCTATGTGATGGGATTTATCTGACCTTGGTGACGTGAGGCCGCTAGCAGACGGTCGGTTTAGCCAGTTTGTCTGCTTCCTGACCTGAGCCCCAGATTGTCATGTTTTATCTCTAAGACTATGAGCCAAATTACTAGAGAGAAGAGCAGCACCATCCCAGGTTGGATGAATATTCAACAGGTCAGGCTTGCCCCAAAAACTTTTCCAATTGTCTATGAATTTTATATTATGTTGCGGACACCAATTAGACAACCAGCCATTGAGTGAACACAATCTACTAACTATCTCATCACTCCTTCGAACAGGAAGGGGGCCAGAGCAGATTACAGTGCCTGACATCGTACTTGCGAGTTCAAACACCTCTTTAATATTAACCCTCTGAGCCCGACGGCATCGTCGACGACGCCACAAATCAGCTCCGAGAAATTATGATATAACTCGATGACAGATTTATGGATTTTCTTACCGTTTTTTCCAGCAGAAAGCTAACGAGCTAGCCATCACGGGGGTGTCTTTGGTGTCTTTCTAGCCTTTACAGAAGGTTTTCTATCCAGCCTGGAACTTGTGCATACTTTCTGAGTTTTTCAGCAATAAATCCAAACGTTTATATCCAACTTTGATACACTTGAAGTCCATAATTTATAAATATTCCGTCATATTTGCCGCTAGCTCGATGCTAGCTGCCATTTTGGATATCCACGTGATGGTTTTTGACCAATTACAGGCTGATCCGTCGTAAACATTGGGTGCGTCATTGGGTCATTACGCACACACCAAGGGAGAGAGTGAGAGAGAGAGAGAGAGTGCCGACGCACGGAGACCATAGGACGGAGACGCAGGTTTCACAGAGAACACAGAGTAATAGATGAAATCGAGCGCTGCATGATGGATTTTCAGGAGAACAGAGCTTTTTGACAGATGAGGAACTAGATTAACAGGATAGACCCAGCTGAAGTGCCATTTATTTATTTACTATAAAAAAGTATTATAGAAGTATAAATGTAGTATAAAAAGAATAGAATATATAAAATAATAAATAAAATATAAATGCAAAGCCTGTGATGTGGCCCTCTTTGTGATTGCTGATAGGAACTGTTTTGAGGCTTGGCACCAGTGAATTTCATGAACGCCTGGACTTCTTTTGGAAAAATGTAAATAGTTTTGGTTCTGTACAAGTTATAATGTTTATTCCTGTGCTCCAGGACTCCAAAGACATGAACAAACTGTTTTCCAGAGGAAATTTGCTTAGCTTTTATTTATTTGTGTGTGATTTCAATAAATATTTGAGTGATTCAATTTCCGATTTTTTTTTTCATTTGTCTTTATGGTCCCATAACTTATTTTACATTCAGGTGACATCAATGTAACACAAATGTGCTGAAAGTTCAATTTGTCCTGAAAAAAAAGAGGTGTGTCAATTGTCTGTGCACAAAAGGGTTGATGTTTTACAAGCTTTTTTAGTTAATAACACCAGACGGAAAATTTATTGTAAAAATACCCTTAGGTCTCTGAGGGTTAATTTTGGTGATCTCCGACTGGCGAAGTCGAACATCATTAGTGCCGACGTGAATAACAATCTTAGAGAATTTACGATTAGTGTTCCGCCCTTCGGCGTTTAGTTCGTTTCCTAGTCGGACCCGTTTTAGTGACGGAACTAGTGTTCGAGCCGAGCAACAGAGCTGAAATCACTCACGAGTCTGCGTCATTACAGAGCTTGGTTAAATTCATGTCTGTAAGTAATTTTTCGTCAGAATTGTGGTTTCTGTATGATGTATATGTTTACTTTCAGTTGTGTATTATATTGTTAGAGATTGTTTGGGTTATCTCGAGTTTTGCTCGGTTTAATCTCTCGTTAAGGCTGACGCTCTGTTTTAGCGGCCTAGATAGGCGCCTCGGCGCTTCGCGGGTTTATTTACATTCTGTTTTATATGGACATTGCGAGTAACAATGTAACAGTGTTTTGGTAATGCTGTTGACGTTTGTTTAATCTCTCGTTGTGTAAAAGTGTTGATATGGGATTACTATGTAACTTTACTGAGCTGCTGAGTAACATTATATTTCACTGTGTAAAGTCAACAGACGTCACACTTTTGTAATGTTTATTTTCTGTTTATTCTTTCAGTCTTACAAAGATGTTAATGGAGGAAACTTAAGAAATAAAACTGAGGAAGAAAAGAGTACAAAAGATATAACATCAATCCTCAACAAGACTTCCGGAGTTTCTCTTATTCACTGCTGTTAACTATCTGTCTAGCTATTACAAAGCAGACATCGTATAAGCGAGGGCAGAATAGTAAGAAGACAGTATTACATCAAGCTCTTCACGAAGCAGCTCATCACTGATTCAACGTGCCGATCCATCGTCATACAAACAGCCAAGATGGATGAACAGAGTAACAAAGAAGGAATTCCTCAATCTATGGTAACTAGATCTATCGCCCAATCAAGTAGCAAATCATCTACAGCAAGCTCTGCAGCACTCAGAGCTCGTGCTAGAGCCGAAGCAGCCCGCATGCAAGTTTCATTCGCTAAGCAAGAAGCAGAGATGATGTTCGAAGAGGCAACATTAAAAGCAAAAATGCACATTCTAAAGAAAGAAAAAGAGGCAGCTACAGCCACCGCAGAAGAGGCAGTGTTTGTGGCAGCTGTGGAAAATACAGAGATAGACTCTCGTCATGACATCGACTTACCACTCTCGCCATCCAACGCGGCACAACGGACAAGTGAGTACGTTTTGCAACACAGCTGTGGTACATCAGAACACATATCTATGCATAAATATTCACAACCTGCAGTGGAGAAAGTCAAACAAGAAATGAGTAACCTCAGAATCGACAATGAAGATACTCATCTACAAATAGATCCTAAAAATGTGAAATCCCCACCAGCAGTGAACACCACACTATATACTCCTGTAAACATTCCTTCTGTGCAAACACAGAAAAAGAGACATTTAGATCCACATGTCGACCCAACTTACCTGAGACAGCCTGCACAGCAGAGGTGGGACCCTGACAACTATGTAAAGCATACAGCAGCCACGCCAGATGTCGCAAAATACCTAATGCGAAGAGAAGTGGTCACATCCGGTTTATTGGAGTTCGACGACCACCCAGAGAATTATTGGGCGTGGAAAACTTCCTTTCAAAGCGTCATTGAGGAACTCACCTTAACTCCAAGAGAAGAGTTAGATCTCTTGATTAAATGGCTCGGGCCAGCATCTAAGGAACAAGCAAAAAGAATCCGAGCCATACACAGCCACAACTCAGCTGCAGGGCTAAACATGGTTTGGCAAAGACTAGAAGAGACCTATGGATCTCCAGAGGCAGTCGAACATTCACTCCTGAAGAGGATCGAGGAATTCCCCAGAATCTCAAACAGAGACAATGTGAGATTAAGAGAGCTTGGAGACCTTTTGCTCGAACTTGAATATGCAAAAGAAGGAGGATACCTCCCTGGACTAGCATACCTCGATACATCACGTGGAGTGAACCCCATATTAGAAAAACTCCCATATAGTCTCCAAGAAAAGTGGATTTCCCAAGGGTCAAAGTACAAAGAATACCACCATGTCCCTTATCCACCGTTCGCCGTCTTTTCACAGTTTATCCATTCCGAAGCTAAAACCAGAAATGACCCCAGCTTCATGATACCTCAAACTCACTATTCAGGCCCAGCGAAGACAGAGAGACCAACAAAATACCACAGCAAAGTACCAGTGTCTGTGAGGAAGACTGGTGTGTTTTCTGAAGCTAAAGCAGGTCCTACAGGCAATGTTGAAAAAGGAGCTATGGATCCAGACCGACTATGCCCCTTGCATAACAAGCCTCATGCACTCAGAAAATGCCGCACCTTTCGCAGCAAACCTATGGAAGAGCGTAAAACCTACCTCAAAGAGAGAAACATCTGCTTCAGGTGCTGCGGTTCTACCAAACATAGAGCAAAAGACTGTGATAAAGAAATAGTATGCAGAGAATGTGGCAGCAAGACTCACACATCAGCTTTACATCCTGGGCCAGCACCCTGGTTCTCAGAAGTTCCAGCAGATCAAGGCGAGGAGGAGGAGATCAACGAGACTTCTCCTGGAACTCTCCCTGCTGTGACATCAAAATGTACAGAGGTTTGTGGAGGAAGCACCAACGCCAAATCCTGCTCTAAAATATGTTTGGTTAAGGTCTACCCAGAAGATCATCCAGGAAAGGTAATTCAGACTTATGTAGTGTTAGATGATCAGAGCAATCGATCACTTGCTCGCCCTGAGTTCTTCAACCACTTTGGTCTCTACGAAAAAGCGTCTCCCTATACATTAAAGACTTGCTCTGGTGTTATGCTTCCGCTTTGCTACCTGCTGTGAGCTGTGCATTTGTTTGCGTCGTGGCTGTCTAAGCCTCGTATTAGCTTCATATTTTTCCGTATTTCTCTCTTTTATTCTGTTCTGCAACATCATTTAACTCATAATTACAACTCGGACTGTTGGTCGCAGAGCGAGACACCGCTTCACTGCTGCTCGCCCTGCGATCGACTGATTTTGTCAGCCTCGTTGCCTGCTGTGCGCTTATCTGCGTCGTGGCTGTCTAGCCTCGTATTAGACGCGTCTCAAGCCATTATACGGCTGGAACCGCAAATACGGTAAGAACATCGGTTGTTGGTCGTAGAGCGAGACACTGCTTCACTGCTGCTCGCCCTGCGATCGACTGATTTATCCGCCTCGCTGTCTGCCGTGAGTTTGTTTGTCTGCGTCGTGGCTGTCTAAGCCTCGTATTAGGTTCGTATTTCCTTGTGTTTTTCCGTATTTCCTCCTTTTATTCTGTTTTGAACCATCATTTAACACATAATTATAACTAGGACTGTTGAACAGACGCGTCTCAAGCCGTTACCCAACACCACTAACCACTAAGTTGCTAACTTACTGTCCATCTGTTAAAATGGCGAATATATCAGGTGTATGTTATCTACCTTTTTGTGCAGATGAGAACAAATCTGAGTTGCTCGCGGTGCAGTCTGAATTAGAAGCTGTAGAAAAGCAGATCCGTGACCTTCTAGAGAGACAAACTGAGCTGAGAGACCGGCGTTTAGCTCTTGAAACATCACGCGCTGATGCACACGGATCAGTGATTAACGTTAGTAACTCGCTGACGCCGACCTCGTCTACTCCGTCCGTTTCTCAGCACTGGTCCCGAACGTCCAGGTCACGATCAGCCATGGTTTCATTCACTCCGGCTTCAACACACCACCACGAAGCCTGGGTGGTTCCGCGGAAGCCGCGAGCCAGGACAAGAATCTTTTCGCCCCTCCCGGTTTTCGAGATCTCCACTCAGAACCGCTTCTCCCCTCTTCGTGAAACGGAACGCGATGCTGTGATCATCGGCGATTCCACCGTCCGACACGTCCATGCTACGTTAGGTAAAAGTAAGGTGCACAGTCACTGCTTTCCTGGTGCTCGTGTTCTCGATATCACTGCGCGGGTAACTGAGATCTTGAACGGTGACGAGCGCGTCGGAGCTGTTGTGCTGCACGCGGGATCTAACGACACTAGGCTGCGACAGACGGAGGTTCTGAAGAAAGACTTCAGGAGCCTTATCGATACGGTACGCAGCACATCGCCTGAAATAGCGATTATTGTGTCTGGACCGCTTCCTACGTACCGACGAGGGCATGAAAAGTTCAGTAGATTATTCGCGCTTAATGAATGGTTATTGTCATGGTGCAATGAGCAGAAACTGCTCTTTGTAAATAATTGGAATCTGTTTTGGGAGCGACCGAGGCTCTTCCGCGCTGATGGCTTACACCCAAGTAGAATAGGGGCAGATCTTCTGTCAGATAACATCTCCAAGATGTTAAATACCATTTGACTAGTAACCAAAAATCCAAATCACAGTCTCTACTGCACCAATTTAATTGATATTAATACTAGTGTAGAACATTGCATAGAAACTGTGTCTATTCCTCGTTTACTAAGATCAAATAATAAATCTACTGCGGGATCTAGAAAAAATCTAATTGTTATTAAAACAAAAACTCTCGCTATTAGTGAACAAAAACAATTTCTAAAGCTAGGTCTTCTAAACATTAGATCACTCACACCTAAGGCGGTTATTGTAAATGAAATGGTCACAGATAATAATTTCGATGTTCTGTGCCTTACTGAAACCTGGCTTAAACCAAATGATTATTTCGGTCTAAATGAGTCTACTCCGCCAGGATACTGTTATAAGCATGAGCCCCGTCTGATCGGTCGTGGCGGCGGTGTTGCAACAATCTATAGAGATATTCTCAATGTTACTCAGAAAACTTGTCATAGGTTTAATTCGTTTGAAGTACTTGTGCTAAATGTTACGCTGTTAGATGTAAGAAAAAAATCCCTATTATCTCTAGCATTGGCTACCGTATATCGACCTCCAGGGCCTTACGCCGATTTTCTAAAAGAGTTTGCTGACTTTCTATCAGATCTTTTGGTCAACGTCGATAAAGCATTAATTGTTGGAGATTTTAACATACACGTAGATAATTTAAATGATGCGTTAGGGGCTGCGTTTACAGATTTATTGAACTCCTTCGGGGTCAAGCAAAACGTCACCGGACCAACTCATCGTCTTAATCATACACTCGATTTAATTATATCATATGGAACCGATCCAACCGATATAGATATCATTCCACTAAGTGATGATGTCACTGACCATTACATGGTAACTTGCATACTACGTACTGGTGTATTATGTCATGCTGCGCCACGTTATCGACCAGGTAGAACAATTCTTCCATCCACCATAGATAATTTCTCAAATAGCTTATCTGATCTGTCTCAGCTGCTGCCTGAACCCAAACAAACAGATGAACTAGACGAATTAACTAGCACTATGAGCACCATTCTCTCTAGAACATTGGATATGGTTGCACCCATTCGATTAAAAAAGGTCAGAGAAAAAAGTATAGCACCATGGTACAATAATACTACGTATGTTTTAAAGAGAGAAACCCGTAATTTAGAGCGTAAATGGAAAAAAACTAATTTAGAGGTCTTTAGAATCGCGTGGAAAGACAGTATGTCACGTTATAAAAAGGCCCTTAAAACGGCCAGGGCTGAGCACCTCAGCAAATTAATAGAAAACAACCAAAATAATCCAAGGTTTTTATTTAATACCGTGGCTAGACTAACAAATAAACAGAAGTCGTCTGAACAAAATACCTTGTTACAGTTCAGTAGTAATGATTTCATGAACTTTTTCACCGAGAAAATTGAAAGCATCAGAATCAAAATCGTAAACGTTCAATCTTTGCTCGCGCCTTATAATTCAGCCGCAAATTATCACCCCGCAAGAACAATTACAATGCTTTACAACCATAGAACAAAAAGAGTTAAATAAACTTATCACTTCATCTAAAACAACAACATGTTTATTAGATCCTATACCAACTAAACTACTGAAAGAAGTATTACCTATAGTGGAAGAGCCTCTTCTCAATATTATTAATTCGTCTTTATCTTTAGGTCATGTTCCAAGAGCATTCAAGCTGGCAGTTATAAAACCTCTTATTAAGAAACCACAATTAGATCCAAATAACCTAGCAAATTACAGACCCATTTCGAATCTTCCATTTATGTCAAAAATATTAGAAAAAGTTGTGTCCGCTCAACTCGGCTCTTTCTTGCAAGAAAACGACATCTATGAAAAGTTTCAGTCTGGATTCAGGCCACATCATAGCACTGAAACTGCGCTTGTTAGAATCATAAATGATCTACTTTTAGCTTCGGACCAAGGCTGTATCTCAGTACTAGTTTTACTTGATCTTAGTGCTGCGTTCGATACTATAGATCACACAATACTCTTAGATCGACTACAAAATTACACTGGTGTTCAAGGACAAGCATTAAGCTGGTTCAGGTCATACTTATCTGACCGCTACCATTTCGTCTACTTAAATGGAGAAAAATCGATCATGACTTCGGCAAACCATGGAGTGCCGCAGGGATCTGTGTTAGGCCCTTTATTATTCTCAATATATATGCTGCCACTTGGTAATATTCTAAGGAAACATGGAATTAGTTTCCATTGCTATGCTGATGACACTCAAATATATATTTCATCACGGCCAGATGAATACGCTAAATTATCCAAATTGACAGATTGTGTTAAAGATATAAAAGATTGGATGACGCGTAACTTTCTTTTATTAAATCCAGATAAGACAGAGGTAATACTTATCGGTTCTAAAAACCGTCTACAAAACCTCTCACAACACAACTTTAACATAGTAGGATGCCCTGTTACTTTATCCGCTACAGTAAAAGACCTGGGTGTTATATTAGACTGCAACCTGTCTTTTGAAAAGCATATTTCATATGTTACAAAAACTGCCTTTTTCCACCTTAGAAACATTGCTAAGCTACGTAATATGCTATCTGTTTCTGATGCAGAAAAGTTAGTTCATGCATTCATGACCTCGAGACTAGATTACTGTAATGCTTTATTAGCTGGTTGTCCTGCATCCTCAATAAATAAGCTACAGTTAGTCCAAAATGCAGCCGCTAGAGTTCTTACTAGATCAAGAAAATATGATCATATAACACCAGTTTTATCATCACTTCATTGGTTACCTATAAAGTTCCGTATTAATTACAAGGTATTGCTTTTGACCTATAAAGCTCTAAATGGTTTAGCTCCAGTCTATTTAACGGATCTTCTATCGCCTTACAATCCATCGCGCTCTTTAAGATCACTAAATTCGAGGCTTCTGGTCATTCCTAGGATATCCAGATCCACCAAAGGAGGGAGAGCATTTTCACATCTAGCTCCGAAGCTCTGGAATAGCCTTCCTGATATTGTTCGTTGCTCAGACTCGCTCTCCCAGTTTAAAACTAGACTAAAGACGCATCTATTTAGCCAGGCATTCATATAAATTTTTATCTTACAGTTACTGTAAATTCGGCCTCTAGTTCATAAACGCCAGAGGAGAACTGGCCCCGACTGAGCCTGGGTTCTCCCAAGGTTTTTTTTTCTCCATTGGGTGATCTGATGGAGTTTTAGGACACCATTGGGTCACTTGATGGAGTTTTTCGGTTCCTTGCCACTGTTGCCTTTGGCTTGCTCAGTTGGGGATATTCAAATTAATTAAACAATCATACCATTGATCAGCTCTACCAAACTTGGATGTCCTTTTTGGATGTCCAGTAATAAACAAACATTGTTGAGTTGTTTTGATTGATACTGTAAAGCAGCTTTGATACAATCTGTATTGTGAAAAGCGCTATATAAATATATTTGACTTGACTTGACTTGACTTATGGAAACCTCTGGGAGGAGAGCAACAAACTTTGTGGTGGAATCCTATGATGGAAAGATCAAGATCAAGCTTCCTACCCTCATCGAGTGTGAAATGATTCCAGACGACAGAACCGAAATCCCCACTCCTGAAATAGCTCGCTGTTTTCCTCATCTGAGACCGGTAGCGGATAAGATACCACCACTCAATGAAAATGCTCAGATCTTCATCCTGTTAGGAAGAGACATTTTGCAAGTGCATAAAGTGAGGCAGCAGTATAACGGAGATCATGAAGACCCCTACGCCCAACGTCTTGATCTCGGCTGGGTTATCGTAGGAGATGTTTGTCTGGACCGGGCTCACAAACCACCCAGTGTCAGAGTGTAAAAGACACACACACTGCCTAATGGACGGGCATCCATGTTAAGTCCCTGTCCTAACAAAATTCAAGTGAAAGAGACACTTAACGGAAAAAACACTCACCAACCAAGAATTCTGGACTGCGCATTCCAAGGTGAGAAGATAGAAAAACTTGGAGCCACAGTCTTCGCCAATCATCCTGATGATGAAAAGGTAGCTCTGTCAGTAGATGATCAAACATTCCTGGACATCATGGACAAAGAGGTTTATGTGGATCAGGCGAACAGCTGGGTAGCACCTCTGCCGTTCTGCAAACCCCGCCGCCGTCTTCCAAACAACAGAGAGATGGCACTGCGACGACTCGTATCTCTCCGACGAACTCTAGACAGACGCACAGACATGAAAGAACACTTCCTGGAGTTCATGAAAAAGGTTTTTTGAGAATGACCACGCTGAACTAGCACCCAAACTCGAGGAACATCAAGAAAGGTGGTACTTGCCTCTGTTCGGGGTCTATCATCCTCAAAAACCAAATCAAATAAGAGTTGTTTTTGATTCAAGCGCCAAACATGACGGTGTGTCGTTGAATGATGTGCTGCTCAGTGGGCCAGACTTAAACAATGCCCTGCTGGGTGTCTTAATCCGCTTCAGGAAAGAGAACATCGCAGTCACCGCTGATATTCAGCAGATGTTCTACGCGTTCGTTGTTCGAGAGGATCATCGTGATTATTTGCGGTTCCTTTGGTACAAAAATAATGACTTGAACAATGACATCACTGAATACCGAATGAAGGTGCACATATTTGGCAACAGTCCCTCACCATCAGTTGCCATTTATGGTCTAAGGAGAGCTGCACAAGAGCATCAGGATGAGTACGGCATAGACAGCAAGAAGTTCATCATGAGGAACTTCTATGTGGACGACGGATTGATGTCGGTTCCGACAGAAGAGGAGGCTATTGATCTTCTAAAGAGGACTCAAAAAATGTTAGCAGCATCAAACTTAAAACTCCACAAAATCGCTTCCAATAGCAGCAAAGTCATGACAGCATTTGCCCCCGAGGACCTCGCAAAAGACTTAAAAGACCTCGACTTTAGTGCAGATCCTCTCCCACCACAGCGGAGCCTTGGACTGATATGGAATCTGGAGAGTGACAGTTTCGGTTTCCAAGTATCCCGCGAAGAGAAACCGTTCACAAAAAGAGGCATCTTGTCAACTGTTCAGAGCCTCTATGATCCACTGGGCTTCGTGGCTCCCATCACAATTCAAGGAAAAGCTCTCATCAGAGAGCTGTCTTCCAAAGAATATGATTGGGATGATCCTCTCCCATCAGACAAGCAAGTGTCCTGGAAGTTGTGGAAAGAGTATCTCATGGAATTAGAGAAGCTACACATCAAGAGAAGGTATGTGCCTATCCCTCTTGTCTCATCTCAATGTCGAGAACTCTGTTTATTCTCTGATGCTTCCACTCAGGCTATCGCTGCAGTAGCCTACCTGCGTGTCACCAATGATGAAAACCAGTGCCACGTAGGATTCATTATGGGCAAAGCGAAGTTGGCGCCGCATCCAGCCCATACAGTTCCACGTTTAGAGTTGTGTGCCGCTGTTCTGGCAGCCGAGATGGCGGACACAATCTGCTGTGAGTTGGACATTGAGATGCATGCTGTGAGGTTTTTCACTGATAGCAGGATTGTTCTCGGGTACATCCATAACACCTCCAGAAGATTTCATGTGTATGTTGCCAACCGAGTCAATCGCATCAGGAAATCAAGTCATTCACAACAATGGCAGCATGTTGCCACTGAACAGAATCCGGCAGATCACGCCACCAGACCCACGTCTGTAGACATCCTCAGAGCCTCTAACTGGTTCTCAGGCCCTGACTTCTTGAAAAGCAGCAGTGAGCCTCCACAAAGCGACAGCTTTGATCTTCTTGACCCAGAACTTGATGTTGAAGTGCGAGCCCAAGTTGCTGTCAACTACACCAAAGCTACAGAAGGTCAGTTCAGCTCAGCACGTTTTGAACGATTTTCTAGCTGGACGAGACTACTGCGAGCCATCACAAAACTTATTCAAGTAACAAGAACATACTCCAAGACTCAAAAAGTGGATGCAGTTGATGCACGTTGGCAAGCTAAAACAGTTGTCATTCGTTGTGTCCAGCAAGAGTTCTATGGAGAAGAATTCAAATGTTTGGGAAATGGAATTCCGCTCTCAAAAAAGAGTCCACTGAGAAAGTTAAATCCCTTCATCGACGTGGATGGACTCTTTCGGATTGGAGGTCCTCTTACCAACGCTGACTTACCTAGAGACGAGAGACATCCTGTTATACTGCCCAAAACTCATCACATAGCAACTCTAATAGTGAGACATTACCATGAGGATGTTTTCCATCAGGGTCGCCATCTTACTGAGGGTGCCGTCCGATCAGCAGGAGTGTGGATAGTGGGAGGTAAACGGCTGGTGTCAAGTGTCATCTATAACTGTGTGACCTGCAAAAAACTGAGAGGGAGGTTAATGGAGCAGAAAATGGCACCACTACCAGTTGACAGACTCACCTCAGAACCCCCTTTTACCCATGTCGGTCTGGACGTCTTTGGACCATGGAGCATTGTCACTCGGCGCACTCGTGGAGGTAGTGCTGAAAGTAAGCGATGGGCAGTGTTATTCACATGCATGAGCACGAGAGCGACACACATCGAAGTGTTAGAATCCATGTCCACTTCAAGTTTTATAAATGCCTTGCGCCGATTCTTTGCTATCCGTGGGTCATCCAAACAGCTTCGCTCTGACAGAGGCACAAACTTTATCGGAGCATGCAAAGAGTTGAAATTCAACACCAGTGATCCAGAACTGACGAGTTACCTGGATAAGCAAGGATGCACGTGGATTTTCAATGCTCCTCACTCATCCCACATGGGAGGCTGTTGGGAAAGGCTGATAGGAGTAGCACGTCGGATTCTGGAAGGGATGCTGATGCGGTCTGACACGAATCGCCTCACACATGAAGTGTTAACGACTCTAATGGCAGAAGTCATGGCCATTCTAAATGCCAGACCATTGATTCCAGTGTCAACTGACCCTGACAATCCTTCAATATTGACACCTGCAATGATTCTCACTCAAAAGATAACTCCTCTGACAGCGCCTCCAGGTGACTTTGATCATAAGGATCTTCACAAAAATCAGTGGAAACAAGTGCAGTGTCTGGCAGAGAATTTCTGGAAACGTTGGAGACAGGAGTATCTGGTGACTCTCCAGAAATGTCATAAGTGGACTGAGGACAAACCAGACATACGAGTGGATGATGTAGTTCTGATGAAAGACAGTCAGGCTAAACGGAATGACTGGCCAATTGGACTTGTGGTAAAGACATTACCTAGTAAAGACAACAAAGTCCGCAAAGTTGAGGTTAAAGTTGTAAGGCAAGGAACAACAAAAACCTACATCAGACCCATCTCAGAGCTTGTTTTTCTTATGTCTAAGGACTCATAAAGTGATGGACATTCTGATAAGTAATAATAGTTTGGTTGACTAATCTTTGAGTATTAAGATGTTGATAGTGGTATAATAATATACCAGGCGAGGAGTGTTCCGCCCTTCGGCGTTTAGTTCGTTTCCTAGTCGGACCCGTTTTAGTGACGGAACTAGTGTTCGAGCCGAGCAACAGCGCTGAAATCACTCACGAGTCTGCGTCATTACAGAGCTTGGTTAAATCTTTGTCTGTAAGTAATTTTTCGTCAGAATTGTGGTTTCTGTATGATGTATATGTTTACTTTCAGTTGTGTATTATATTGTTAGAGATTGTTTGGGTTATCTCGAGTTTTGCTCGGTTTAATCTCTCGTTAAGGCTGACGCTCTGTTTTAGCGGCCTAGATAGGCGCCTCGGCGCTTCGCGGGTTTATTTACATTCTGTTTTATATGGACATTGCGAGTAACAATGTAACAGTGTTTTGGTAATGCTGTTGACGTTTGTTTAATCTCTCGTTGTGTAAAAGTGTTGATATGGGATTACTATGTAACTTTACTGAGCTGCTGAGTAACATTATATTTCACTGTGTAAAGTCAACAGACGTCACACTTTTGTAATGTTTATTTTCTGTTTATTCTTTCAGTCTTACAAAGATGTGAATGGAGGAAACTTAAGAAATAAAACTGAGAAAGAAAAGAGTACAAAAGATATAACATCAATCCTCAACAAGACTTCCGGAGTTTCTCTTATTCACTGCTGTTAACTATCTGTCTAGCTATTACAAAGCAGACATCGTATAAGCGAGGGCAGAATAATTAGCATTAGCCAGCACTTTTAAATTTGATTTGATGTCAGGCGCTCTGGCTCCCGGCAAACATGTGACTATGGTGGCTGGTGTCTCTATTTTCACGTTCCGTGTAATAGAATCGCCAATTACCAGGGCACAATCAACAGCATTCTCAGTGGGTGTTTCACTGAGAGGGGCAAATCGATTTGTTATGGTAACCGGAACAGAAGAGTGTTTTTTTGATCCGCGACTAGAGCGATTTCTCACCGTCACCCATCTGCCTGACTGCACAGGCAATAATTCAGCCGGAACCGAATCATGTAAATGGTTCACTATGCTAGACGCATCCAAAGTAGTATCTAAAGCTCGAGCACACTTACTATCCTCAATTAAAGTTTGGATGCGTGTCTCTAATTCTGAAATCTTCTCCGTCAGCCTGACTGTCTCCTTGCATTTATCACATATAAACTCTATGCCGACGGGGAAGGCTATGGTAAACATATGGCATGATGTGCAAGTGACAATAACAGGACAAGACATTACTCACCGTGTTTGTTGACTGATTCTTACTCACCTGGGCTTTTTATGAACTCAGATGCGCGGGCGAGCACGAGAAAAATAAATAAATAACTGAGCGCACGGGTGGCGCCTTAACAGGCTAGCGAGATACTAGCGTGTTGTGCTAACAATAACGGAAGCTAGCGATGTTAGGTAAACTGTAATTAGTAGTATAAACAACTAGAAATGATAGTAAATGATGGTTCAAAACAGAAAGAAATGCGAGGCTTAGACGGAGCTAACAGCCTTGGAGCAAACACACTCACACACAGCAGCAGGCAGCGAGGCAGACAGGAGCAATCGATCGGCAGACAGGAGAAATCACTCAAGTGATGTCACTTCCTTTTTACTATGTGCCCAGGGGGAAGCATGTGAAGACTCAGTGTCTAGAGTTTATATTTACAACTATACCACACAAGTATAGCCACCTTGAGCTGTGTTTGCGTTATTTTAATGACGATCGCTTCACAAACACAAATGCTTTTAAGTGTGGATTCGCGAGTCGCCTGATACTGAAGGAACGTTCAATACCAAGTTTATTTAGATCAGCTTCCTCCTCCGAATCACAACCTGTAAGTACTATTAATAATTGTTGCTTTTATGTGTGTGTGTGTGCGCGCGTGCGTGTGTGTGTGAGAGAGTGAGAGTTACGCTCAGCAGCTTCTAGGTCTCCAATGTCATTTTTTTTGTTTTTTGAAATATGTTAAATTATGTGAAGCGTATTGTAGTACTGCAGTGCTTTATCAATATGTTTAAGCTTTGGGCTAACGCAAAATATAACTGACTGCGTCATCTGACCAATCACCGCCGATTAGCGTCACGCAAAGGAGGGGTTTGGACAAATGAGTCGTCAAACGAATCATTAGGGAGTCGGTGAGCAAATCAGGTAAAAATAAATGCATATTATAAGACAACAAAAGTGTTTTTTGTCATTGCATGCATGTAAAACTGTTGTTGGGGACTCCCAGAACATTATTAGGAACATTTTAAATGCCATAATAGGTACCCTTTAATGGAAGTAGTGTGTTTTGCTGTGTATGGGTGTTGTAGGTGATCGTGTACTCTACTGGCAATGGTGGTGTGAAAAAAAAACATCTCTGTTCTTGGCAAGGCAAGTTTATTTATATAGCACATAACAACAACAACAAATTCCCGTCACTGCACAGTTTTGATGTCTCTCTTATCTCTTCGAGTCTTTACTAACCAGCTGATGAGTGGAATCAGGTGTGTTCTAATCGTTCGTTCACTGGTTAAAAGAGCAGATTGTTAAAGTTCCCCTTTGTATTTCTTCTTCTGATGACCTAGGAAGTCTAGAGAATTGAACTGCAGTGCTTGATCCAGAGATATAAAGCAACCTAGGAGCAGTCTGCGAAAGTATGTTTTAAACAAAACAATTGTTCTTCTATTTTATTTTATTTATTTTTTTTATGTCATTTTTCAAATAATCTCCAATATTGAACGAACGATTTGAGTGACAGCAGTGGTCCTAGAGGCAAAGTTGTTCAGAATGAGGAGCGCTATAATCTGGTATGACTACCTTGTGCATGTGTGAAAAATCAGGTGATAAACAATCGCCTGTGTCCGTATTCATGTTGTTGTTTTGTCCGTTTACAGCGCCAACAAGTGGCCAGTCGCCACATCCCTTTTCACCTGACCACAGGCTGAGCCCGTACATGGGTGTACCGACTTGGTTGTAATTGTCTCATTCCGTTGGAGAGTTATAGCCATATAAGTAAAGCCCGCCTCGCCCACTCCCAACGTTTTGGCGTCCCGTCGCCAACGTGAATCGAAATTCCGACTTTTTTCCCCGTCACTCTTGGCAGTCAGACTCCAGAGAATCTTTCTGCGCCGGTTTGGGTCAGATCGGGCAAAAGACCTAGGACTAGTGTGCAAAAGTAGGTTTTTCAGAAAATCCCAAATACCCGAAAATCTCGCCAGCGCGACCATCGAATCCGAGGCGTGCGTCTTGTTCGGCCCGAGCCAAGGATTCCGGTGATGTAAGACACTTGGGTCTGCGATGGACGGTTCAGGAGTTACGCGCCATTTCGTACTTTTGATCGCTGCAGCGCCACCTTGGGGCCGACCGGGGCGAGCCTTGGTGATGATGTAGAATCGGGGCGGGTACTACCATCCCGTCAGAGTTTCAAGTCTCTACGGCGTACGCTTTGGTCTGCCTGCTCACTTTTTTTTTTTTTTTTGAACTATGTTTTTATTGAACTTTTCTTATAAACAGAAGGAAAAAATAGAAGAGAAATAAAATTTAAAAAAAGGAAAGAAAAAAAGGAAAATAAAATAAAAATAATAATATTCAATAAAAACTTAAAATAAATACACAAGTCCTTGACAGCAGCACTTCAAAGAATACACCACATACCAGTACACTATCTGCATTATTCATACATTAACATATATCAAGTCCATTTATTTTCAGCAAGTTTTTAATTAATGCCCACTTCTGTCGAAAAATGTCAGATTTAAACTGCAAATCCGCAGTCATCTTCTCAAATATGTATATCTGTTTCAGTCTATGTGTCCATTCTGTCACAGTGGGTACATGCACCTTCATCCAATTCACAGTAATTATCTTCCTAGCTGCCATTAACATTATATGCAATGCAAATAAGTGGGATTTACTGAACAGTTTTGGGGGGAAACCATCTAGCAAGAAAAAATCTGGGCGCATTGGAATATCTCTTTCTAAAACTTTACTAATTTCCCTCTTAACCCTCTGCCAATACACTTGTATTTTGGGGCATTCCCAGAATATATGCACATAGTCCCCCACCATCCCACAATCTCTCCAGCATTGTGATAATGGCGAAGTACTGTCAAATTTGGCCACCACCAGTGGAACTCTGAAGAATCTCATTTTCATTTTCCAATCAAATTCCTTCCACATTTGACTGCTAATCCCCTTATGACAGCCAGCACATATATTTGTCCACATCTCATCCTCTATTACAGTATTTAACTCTAGTTCCCAGTTTATTTTTATATGAAACGTGTCATCAGATTGATCCTGCATTAACTTCCCATAAATATGTGCTATATGGTTTTTAGTAGGTAGATCATGTTCGATGATACTGATAAAATATTTTTCAACATTTGTTGGAGATCTTTTAATTATGTCCCAATGTTTATGAGTTGTGATATAATGTTGTAACTGTAAATATCTAAAGAGATCATTAGATCTCAATGTAAACTTATCACATAATTGAGGAAAAGATCTTATGGTTTCTCCATCAAAAATTTGATTAATTATCTTTACACCACTTTCTTCCCATCTATTAAAGGCACTATCCCATATAGAAGGGAGGAAATCTGGGTTGCCTTTAATAGGTATTGCACGTGATAAAGTTATTACTCCTCTAAGTTTTTTTTGTATTGTGGACCAAATTTTGACAGTATGCTGTATCCATATATTTCTTTTCTTCACTCTTTTCTGTGCTTGCAAGTCCATGAATGGCAGAACTGTCAAAGAGACTCCAGGAAGTGAATTCTGTTCAATGTTAACCCATTCTGCCTCTTTATCAATGCCAAGCCAAGCAGCCATAGCCCTAAGCTGAGCAGCCCAATAATAGTATCTAAGATTAGGAAGGTTCAAACCCCCCCTATCTTTATTTGACATAAGTATTTTAAGTCTTATTCTCTGTCTTTTATTTTGCCAGATAAATTTTGAAATACATTTTTCTAGTTTGTTAAACGCTGAGACTGGAACCAAAACAGGAAGAGATTGAAATAAGAAGAGAAGCCTCGGCAGTATATTCATTTTCACTGTTTCAATCCTTCCAAACATGGAGAGAGGTAGTATCTCCCATCTCGCCAAATCTTTTTTTATGATCTCAAAAAGCTGTGTGTAGTTAGCCAAATATAAATGTGATGCCATGGGTGTAAGAGTAACACCCAGGTATTTGAAACCCTTACTGGACCATCAAAAAGATACTTCATTATCTAACTGATTAGGCCAACGTCCTGAAATCATCATTGCCTTGGATTTCTCCGCGTTTACCTTATATCCAGAAACTAAGCCATAGTCTCTAGGGCACTCTAAAAGGGCCGGGATAGATGAAACAGGATTTTCAATAAATAATAGTACGTCATCAGCGTATAATGATATTTTATGACACTTCCCTCCTTTATCTGTTATCCCCTGTATTCTGGGGTTGCTCCTTATTAACTCCGCTAGTGGCTCAATACTAAGAGCAAATAAGACTGGAGACATTGCATCTCCCTGACGAGTTCCCCTACCTAAATTAAAAAACTCTGAACAGTGACCATTGACTCGAACTCTTGATTTAGGATTTTTGTAAAAAATCTTTACCCATTTAACAAAAGTGTCATGAAAGCCCATATAATTAAGAGTCTGTTCCAGAAACACCCAGTCCACCCTATCAAATGCTTTCTCAGCATCTAAGCTGAGAAGCATCGAGGGTGTTTTACTATCTTTTCCAATTTGTTGAAGTTTAAAGCTCTTCTTATGTTATTTGTTCCAAATCTTCTGTTAATAAATCCAGTTTGATCCGGTTTGACCAATTTTTTAATATGCTTCTGAATTCTATTTGCTATTATTGAAGTTAAAATTTTCATGTCCTGACATAGTAAGCTTATTGGTCTATAAGCCATACACTGTAGGGTCTTTTCCAGTTTTATGAATTACAGTAATTATTGCGTCAGACCATGAATGCGGGGGGTCTTCATCGTGTAGCACATAGTTAAACACCTTACATAAATTAGGAGCCAATTCATTTACAAATGCCTTGTAAAATTCCCGGGGAATCCGTCCACCCCTGGTGACTTATTGTTTTTTAAATGTGCAATAGTCTCCCTTATTTCTTCTTCCCTAATAGGGGATGTCATTTCCTTTGCTACTTCTTCTGTTAGTTTATTTAATTTAATTGTTCGCAAAAATGTTTTAACTTTTTCCTCCTTATTTATTAACTCCTGGCCTTCATATAATTTTTTATAATAATGTTCAAATGCATTAACTATATCGGTTGGTTGTGTTAACATTGTTGAGGTGTCTGGGTGTTTGATTTTTGGAACTACCCTACTTGCTTGAGCCTTACGTAATTGAAAGGCCAAGAGCCTACTAGCTTTATTACTCATCTCATAGTATTTTCTACTTATAAATCTGAGTGCCCCCTCTGCTTTATATGTAAGCAAATCATCCAATTTCTTTCTTTCCTGCCTTAAACATTCTAGAATTTTTATTTTACCGGTTTGTTTATGTTCAGTTTCCAGTTTTCTGATTTCATTCTCTATCTCATTTTGTTTGGCTAATCTCAATTTTTTATTCCTGGATGTTATTTCTATTATTTTACCTCTCGTCACTGCTTTGGCCCCCTCCCACAAAATAGATGGGGTAACCAGTCCATTATCATTTTTTTTATTTATTTTTTATTTAACAGTCAGACATACATACAAACCAACATAGTACAGTAGTGAGCAATCTTGTAAATCCATAATTCCAGAAGTGACATAAAAGTGATTTAATTGTTTGATCTAAGTGTGTATGTGAGCGGGTGTGAGTGTGGGTATGTGTATGTGTGTGTATGCGTAAACAAAGTAACCATTTATTATTTATTACCATTGTCATTACCATCACCACCCCACTCCCCACTACCACCATATTGCCAATATTGTGTTGGTCGATTTTTATTTCCATCCCTCCTCCTATGTAACAATTGCCATTGTCAATGCCGTATAAAATAAAAGATGATATAAATAAGATGATAAGATAATATAAGATAACCTTCCCCCACATCTCATCAGTCCCTATCTTTTCCTATTGGTTTTTTTTTTTTTTTTTTTTTTTTGTGTGTGTTATGTGCAATGTCTAAGGTGCATTAAAAGAGGGAGTACAGTGCGGAGTGTCTCAATTGGGACAGGGATGCTGTCCGTTGAAACACTTCTCGTCTGTCTTGCTGCCTGGTGTTTGTGAGGTTTTCCATTTACATATTCCTTTTTTTTTCTTTTTTTCATTCTATGTTGTGGTGCATTAAAAACCATGAAGAGAAAAGGGGGAATTATTGCAGTAGTGATGATTAATTGACATTTAATTCAATACAGCATTGACAATGGCAATATTGATGATTATAATAATAATGATTAATTAATAAATATTTAATAATGATATTGATATGAATGGCAGTTGGTGACCGCAATGGTGAGAGCAAAAGACAGCAACAACAGCAATTACAACAATGAAAAGATAAAAGTGAAAATAGTAATCATAACAATAACAGTGAAGATAGTAATAACAATGATGACATAAACAAGTTCAAAAAACTAAAATGCATTAATATTCGTGGGTTGGTTAAGAAGGTGGGAGGAGTCGGAGTTGAAAACAGAGAAAGGATTCATAGCTGTAAGAGGTCAGAAAGTGTTGGACGGCAGAGGTCAGTTTCAGATGCGTAATCATGAAGGGGAGATGCGTATTCCATTGCAATGAAGTCTGTAATAAGATTTTTCCAAATGTTAATGTGTAATTTATTTCTAGTTTTCCAGTTCATGAGGATAGTTTTCTTGGCGATGGTTAGAGCTATGAGGAGCATTTTAGAGTTTATAGTTTTATCAGTGATTATTGTCAGGTCCCCCAGCAAGCAAAGAGAAGGCGACAGTGGGATGTGGCAGCCGACTATAGTGGATAGTGACTGTGTGACCTCTTCCCAAAAGTGTTTGATTGGAGTGCAGTGCCAGGTTGCATGGATGTATGTATCTGTAGAATTTTGATTGCAGTGTGTGCAAACTTCTGACGTGAAACGAAAACCGCGTGCCCGCGTTTTGCTGGATTTTTTCCTTATCAGTGCAAAAGAGAATCAAATTACTCTGTTAATTTTGATCTTAAATATAAGTGTTGTACATCATTAGATCCTGTTAAGTTTCTATTTTTTTTGTGGATACTCACAATAAAAACAAAGTGTTGTGCTTTTCGTCAAACAAAGAAAAATAAACATGATGCGCGTTTTCCCTTCTCTCTGTCTTTGAGGTCCGTTCTGAAACGCGTCCGAAACATTCACTTTAACTCTGTCAATACTTGTCACAGAGATACGAGAGATGTCTCTTTATGAAGCTGAGATTCTCTTCTTTCAAATGAAGTTTTTTTTTTTTTTTTTTTTTAAATATTTCCAGTTTATGTAATCCGTTTGAAACCAAGGAGAGTTACAGTTTTTACTGTAAACCAGGTGAGTGTGGGTGGGTTGGAATCATTGAAAATAGGTAATTAATTTTCGGTAAAATCGTCATTTTTATTGCTGCTATCCTGCCGATTATGGAGATTGGAAGGTTGAGCCACCTGAGAAAATCTTCTTCTATTTTTTTTAGCAGTGGTGTGAAGTTGAGTGTTACCAACTCTGACAGTCTGGAGGAAATTTTAATGCCTAAGTAAGTGATGTGATCATGACATATAGGTATCGGTGATTGATGGTGTGCCACATCCCATTTGGTTTTATGTAAAGGGAGGATGAAAGATTTATTCCAGTTTATTGCATAATCTGATATTTTTGAGAAGGATTGGATTGTTTTAATTATTTCTTGAGTAGATGCTAGGGGTTCTTGTATATATAGTAGGATATCATCTGCATAAAGTGAGATTTTATGTGTTTGTTGAGGTGTTTCAATACCTTTGATTGCTGGGTTTTGACGGATAGCTGCTGCTAAACGTTCAATAAAAATCGTGAATAGGGATGGAGAGAGTGGACATCCCTGCCTCGTCCCCCTGTGCAGTGTGAAGCTTTGTGATGTTAGTCCATTGGTTGTGACCGTGGCCGATGGTGATGTGTATAAAATCTTGATCCAGTTAATAAATGACTCTCCAAAGCCGAATTTTTGTAACGTGGTGAATAAAAATTTCCAGTTGACCCTATCAAAAGCTTTTTCGGCGTCTAATGTGGCAATGAGAGTATCTTTCTGTTGTACTGATGAGTAGTGCATTAAATTGTATAATCTGCGGGTGTTATTGGATGCGTGTCTACCCTTTATAAAGCCGGTCTGATCAGGGTGGATTATATATGGTATAATTTGTTCAATTCTATGGGCTAGTGCTTTGCTAATAATTTTTATGTCGACATTTATAAGTGAGATAGGACGATAGTTAGATGTGAAGGTGTGGTCTTTGTTAGGTTTAGGAATGAGTGATATAAGTGCTGTATTCATATGGGAAGGGAACTTTGCGTTATGTTTTATTTCTGTTACTGTTCTGCTAAATAATGGGTATATGGTTGACCAAAAATGTTCGTAAAACTCAGCAGGGAAGCCATCTGGACCTGGTGCTTTATTATTTTGCATGCTTTTCAATGCGGAGTGAAGTTCCTTTTCTGTGATTGGTAATTCTAGTGTGTTTACTTGTTCCATGTTGAGTTTTGGTAGAATGGTGTTATCGAGGAATTGGGTTATGTCTTCTTGGTTTGGGTCCAGATCAGATGAGTATAATTTTGTATAGTAATCTTGAAATATCTTGTTTATCTCAACTGGTGAATTGGTTAGCTTCCCTGCGATTTTCTGATGGAGGTTTTTGCTGTTCTTTCTTCATTTCTTTTAATTTGACTGGCTAAATATTTTCCAGATTTATTGCTATGGTGAAAAGTTTCTTGACGGAGCCTGTGAATCAGAAATGGTTTCTTTTGTTTATTATTTCATTAAGCAAAAATGTTTTTTCTCTAATTTCTTTATAGATGCTTTCTGATGATTATTTGCATGTAAAATTTTTAATTCTTTTATTCTTTCTTCCAATTGGACTTCTTTTTCTCTGTCCTTTTTTTTATGTACTGAATATGATATAATTTTTCCCCGTAAAACTACTTTCCATGTTTCCCAGAGCAGTGATGCTGACGACTTTGGAGAGTCATTTATTTCAAGGAAGGATGTCCACTCTCTCTTGAAGTAGCTGTCAAATTCTGGATCTTTCAAGAGTGATGTATTAAAACGCCATCTGGTGGGGTGCTTTGGTATTGCCGATAGATTCCATGTGAGAGTTACTGGAGAGTGGTCACTAATAATGATCGGATGTATTTTGGTTTCTAAGATATTTGGTATGATTGAATTACTGGTTAGAAAGAAATCAATGCGGGAGTAGGTTTGGTGGACATTAGAATAAAAGGTGTATTCTCTAGCGAGTGGGTGTTGTAGCCTCCAACCATCACCAAGACCAAAATCACTCATGAACTGTTTTATTGTTTTAGAGGACTGCCAAGATTTTCCTGTATGTTTTGACCTGTCAAATGATGGATTGATTACAGTGTTATAGTCTCCCCCTATAATTATTGGACGTTGGAAATGTTTGAAAGAGAGGAAAAAAATTTGCAAAGAAGGAGGAATCATCAGAGTTTGGTCCATAAATGTTGCCAATTGTAATTGGATTATTATTGATTGAAATGTTAATAATGATAAAATGGCCTTCAGGATCTGAAATGGTTGTATGGTGGTTAAACTGTATTTTTTTGTTTATTAAGATGCATACTCCTCTTTGTTTTGAATTATAGTGGGGAGAAAAACAGTGGTTAAAATGTGTAGTTTTTAAGCTGTTTTGTGTATATTGTGAGAGGTGTGTTTCCTGTATTAGACATATATCTGCTTGTGTATTTTTTAGGTAATTTAAAACTTTATTTTTTTTTTTGTTTTTGAACCAACTCCACGAATATTCCAAGTTAAGAATTTTAATTGCATGAACCTATAATGTACATTTCATAGTTACCTTGTGTGAGTATAAGTCTGTGTGTATGGATGTGTGTGTGTGTGTGTGTGTGTGTGTGTGTGTGTGTGTGTGTGTGTGTGTGTGTGTGTGTGTGTGTGTGTGTGTGTGTGTGTGTGTGTGTGTGTGTGTGTGTGTGTGTGTGTGTAAATCTATAACACAAAATGACAAATAAAACAGGGAAAACATAGATACCTATAACCAACAACAGAACATATAAACAGTGAGCAAGGCTATTTAGGTGCATTTAGAATACAATGTGTGTGCGTGGTGCGAGTGGTTTACCGGTAATTAAAGAATATGAAGATTATGAATTGAATATAAATTGAGCATAAACGGATTGGAAATGTTACATTGCTAGTTTCAATAATCAGTAAAGCCAGGGAGTAGTGTCTTTGTCTCTAAACAATTGTCCATCAATATATAATTTGTCCACTGTGATGATTGCTTTTTTACCTTGATTGATCATTGTCTTGCGGATGGGGAAAAGTAGCTTACGTCTGCGGATGATCTCTTGTGAATATTGGTCGTTAAGTCCGTAATGAGTCCCTTTGAGCTGCCGTCCTTGTCGCTGAACCAGTACTTTTTGCTTGAAATGTTCAAATTTGGCGATGATGGGCCGGGAACGGGTGGAGTTGATGGGTTTCTGTCCTAAACGGTGAACGCGATGGAAAGTGATGTGCTCTACAGTCTCTGGTGTAAGTTTGAGCTGGTTAACCATGAAGTCCTTAATAGATTTTTCGGGATCTTCGGTGGATGATTCGGGAATGCCGGAGAAGATTAGATTGTCTCTCATACTTCGTGACTGTATATCCAGGATGGTTTCTTGCATGGCTTTGTTCTCAGCGATGACGGAGGTAAGTTGTGTGTTTACAGTGGAAAGTTTTGCAGTGAGTGTGTCCACGGAGCTTTTCAGTGATTTGTTTTCTTCTGTGAGCGAATCGACTTGTTGTTGACTGTATTCCAGGCTATGGCGGAGGTTTTGAAATTCTTTGTGCAGTACTTCGATTAGTGAGAGTCTAGAATCCAAGTGAGATAAGCGCTCGTTGATTGAAAAAAGTATGTCGGAACAGCAGTTTGTTTTGGTAGGAGTGGATGCTGGTGATGTTGGTGACGGCGGTGAATCGGTTGATAAGGGAGAATCTGAAGTGCGTTGTTTTTTTGGCTTTGCGTGATCGGCCCATTGTACAAAGTCTGTTGAATTGATGGTCAATGTAATCCTCCAGTTGGTCCAGGTCCGAGTTGAAATCCAGGTTTTGAATTAGGTTTAAAGCGGGTGATGTTGTTACGGAAAAAACGAGAGAGAAGAGAAAAAAAAATAAAAAAAAGTTTATCTTTATCTAGCAGGGGCGCGCTGCCATTTTGAATTTCCGCACCCAACGCACACAGACACTACACACTACGTCAATACGTCATCACGTCACTCATCACCAGTCCATTATCATTAATGTCAAAGTATTCAATCAATTGTTGTCTTATTTCTTCTTTCGCCTTACAATCATTTATTACTGAGGCATTTAATCTCCAGTATTTAAATTGTTTTCCTTGTCCTAACTGAAATTTTAGCCTAACTGGAGCATGATCCGATATAGTTATGGGATCTATATAACATTCTTTGACATTATGCAAATCAGCTTTGGATGTGCAAAAGAAGTCAATTCTAGAATAACTACCATGTACATGTGACATAAAAGTAAAATCCTTCTCTTTAGGATGTAGGTGTCTCCAAATATCTATTAGACCTAATTCTCTCATTATTCCTAAAAGAGCTTTTACTTTTTTTGACTGTGCTCCCCTTACAGCTGGTAACCTATCAGCATGACTATCCAATACACAGTTAAAGTCCCCACCAATTAAATACATTCCCTCGCCTTTCTGTGCCAAAAGAGAGAAAGCATTCTTGAAAAATTTTGGGTAGTCCTCGTTAGGTGCGTAAAGATTAAGAATAGTAATTTTATTGCCTGCAATTGTTCCAACTACCATGACGTATCTCCATCTTTATCTTTGTATACTTGCTCCATATTAAAAAAAAAACGATTTGGCAAACATAATTGCAACACCTCTTCTCTTCCCCTTGTTATATGAGGCACTGTAAACTTGGTCTACCCATTCCCTCCTCAATTTTAAATGTTCCCCATCGGACAGATGGGTCTCTTGAAGCAATGCAATAGAGCATTGCATTTTTCTAAGCTGGTTAAATATTTTCTTTATTTTAATTGGGCTGCTCAGTCCTTTCACATTGTAACTGACACAAATTAAATTATCCATTGACACTGGTATAAATGTTGTGTGCGCTAGTCACAGTATATATTCCAGTATTAAAAAAACACTTTAAGTTAGCTGTCAAGGGTAAATAATTAACGTAAACAAAAACAGGAACTATGTACACGAACAAGACTTCCACACATCCATTCGGCCAAGTTCTTGTCTCGTAGGCCAAATCCCGATGTAAGAAGGGCAGGGAGTTGTGATGCTGACTCCCTGGGGTATCAAAAGTGCACCAAGTGCGCGCACCAGCCATTTTTGAAACACGGCTGCCTCCAAGAGTGATTTCCACTCAGCAAAATGTCAGCAAGCATCCGTCAATTTAGAAATAATAAAAAAAAATCAATTATTATCCCGAGAATATAGGGGGAAACGAAAAAAAAGAGACATTCTGAAGCAGAAATATCCAGTTTAAATATAGGCTACCTCTTTACATTCGAGCGATTCAATCCTGCAAAAATGATTGTAGGTCCGCGTCGGACAGCAGTGCTGTACTACTTGATCCACGTCTACCTTTACTTTGCACTGACCATCTAGCCTTCGATATTTCTCTTACTTGTCGATCTCGTTCATCCACTCGGGCTTTAATTCCCATTTCCCGCAGGGATGGTGCAGCATCCATCAGGGTAGGAAAAGTTTTAACTCCCGCCTCCAGGTAGATCCTTATCTGTGCTGGATAGATACACTGAGCTCGCACATCCTTCGTCTTGAGTTGTTTAATTACGTCTCGTACCTGCGCTCTCTTCCTCTGTAACTCAGGCGAGTAGTCGTTGTCAAAGTAGATCCGTTTCGCGTTGTAAAGGACCTGTTTCTGTGACCAGGCTTTTCGTAAAATTGCGTCCTTAACAGCATAGTCCAGGAATCTCACTATTATCGATCTCGGGGGTGCGGCGCGGTCTTTTGGTTTGGCTGCAAGGGCCCTGTGTGCCCTTTCAATCTTTATATCCATGTCCTGAGGTAGCTGCAGAACTGTGCTGAGCAGACCCAAAACAAATTCCGCCGTGTTTTCTCCTTCGCTGCCCTCTGGAACTTGGTATATTCTTAGATTATTCCGACGAAGTCTGTTTTGCAAGTCCTCGCATCTACCTGTGAGATCCGCCTCACGTTCCAGTAGATATCGTAGCGCTCTTTCATGTCTCATCCCCGTCTCCTCAGCAGCGTTGATCCGTTTCTCCGTCTCCTCGATCCTGCTCTCCAAACCATTTATTTGGCATTTTAAGTCCTCAACCGAGGTCTCCACTTTTGTCAGCGATATTTTTGTTTGTTTATGCCCCTCTTGATTTTCTTTTCTTAACGATTTCAGTTCTTCCATCACTTCAGTAAGGTCGGGAGCACGCGGGCTAGATTTAGCAGGCCTAGTAGGGCTAGGTGATCGTTTCTTATCATCTCTTTCTCTCACATTTTCATTTTTGGAGGTAGTCTTGTGTTTCGTTGCTGTACTCATTCTCATTCGGATATATCTGAATTAGCTATGTAAATCGGGATATATTGCAACAATTCGACGGAGCCTAACTTTAAAAGAGTGTCATATCTCTGACGCCACCGGAAGTCGCCTGCTCACTTTTAGGGCAGAATGTGGATGATCCAAAATCCCAGGTCGCACTCCAAAAGTGTCGTGTTGTGCACTCTGTTGTGATCCATTTTTGGTGTCAACCAATCGCTGTCAACTTTGCTGGCTCCCCCGCCTCGGCGTCGGTCCGGCATTGCTTCTCGGCCTTTTGGCTAAGATCAAGTGGTCTGGTCAGACGTCTGAGACAGCGATCGCCTCTTGTGGGACCTTGGTCTCGTGTGTTGCTTGTCACACGGGACACACACCCTTCAGGAGGTACATCGACAAGCGGCTTTTAGTGACGACTCGTTTTACGAGGAATCTTCTTGTTTTAAGGTAAGCAGGTTTTAACTTATTTATTGTATATTTATTGTTGGATTTTAGCCGCAGTGTGCTGGTGGTGCCTCCAACATGTCGGCTGCTCGTGCACCACAGCGTGCGTTTTAAATTTAAAGCAAAAGAGGATGGCACTCTCCGGTCATGTCCAGACTGGACTTTTCTAGGAAGTGCATCCAACAGTTACTCGGTTTTAAGGTTGTGGACATAAACTGCTTGTTGACTCTGCCCCAGAATCATGGTTTTGATGTGAGTTTTGCTTCTGTTTCCTTGCTAAGTACTTTTTGGACTCGGTTTGAAATGTGTAAAGCCAATTTCTCCATGTTCACTGTGGAAAAACTGACTGATAATTCACTGAAAGTTGTGATTGTCAGGATGTTTAATGAAACAGTTAGTGGAGAAGATATTTCTGTATGGTTGGCAAGATATTGCTCTATTCGTGGACAACCAGTAAAGGTTTTAGACGAAGACGGTATCTGGAGCTGTGCGTGGAGAGTGCCCATTAAACAATGGGCAGATCCCAACAGCTACCATGGCCTGAGTCAAATACCTTCTATGATTGTGTTGGGAGAGAATAGAGGTTACATCCATTACCAAGGGATGCCCAAGCTATGCCGCAAGTGTGGCAAACTTGGACATCTCGCCGAGGCATGCCAAGAAGTAGTGTGTAGGAAGTGCAGAGAAATTGGGCACACTTTTGAAGAGTGCAAAAATGGCAGAAAGTGCAACCTCTGTGGAGAATCATCCCATCTCTACAGAGACTGCCCTAAAAGTTTTGCCAACAAGTTAAAAAGCAACAAAATGGCCGCCCCACCCAAAGAACAAACAATTGAGGAGGCGGGCCCCGAGGTTTTGGCGGGAAATTCAAATCCTCAGCCAGCCTCGGGGATTGGACAGGAAGGAGGAAGTGGGGCGGCCACAGGGGCGGAGTCAATTCTGGCAGTTGGTGAGGGGGAGGAAAATGAAAGTGAAAAAGAATACAGTATGGAGGATGAAGAGGAGGAAATGGCTTCCTCCCTAGTAACCGTGCCTGAGGTTAGTGTGTCCACGAGTGGGAGTGAAACAGATGTTTCGCTTCCCAATGCTCAAGTGCAGAAAAGAACTGCGAGATCTCCTCTGGTCCAAACAGAGGAGAAAAAGCTGCGGGTAGCGCATCGGCTAGATAGTTCCCCTATGGAAGATCTATACCGTATGTGGCCTGCAGAATCTCCAAATGAAGTATCCTTTCTGCACTTTAAGCTGAGAACATCGTCGCCAAAGGATTCGCAAGAGGTTTTCTCTGTGAGCCCTGAGGCGACAAGCACTTGCCCTCCTGATCCCAGGTTTTCTGGGGAAAAGGAAAAGCAAGTGCAACAAGAAAATATAGCTGCAAGCAGCCATTAAACGGGGCCAAGCAGTAGAAGACGATAAGACATGCCAACATGGCTGAAAGTGTCAGACCAACTGAAAAAATGAGCAATTTAAAGACATTTTAAGAGGAATTTCGGCAAATGGTCGAAAAATCATGCATACAGTAACTTATGAGATGATTTAATGGTTTATCACTTTCGACCAATAGGTGGCGCAGTTATGAACTCGATGTGATGTGGTCAGAGTGAAGTGACAATGACACATACAAAGTTAGTTGTCAATATGTCGAGACATTGCAGATATAAAGCCTTAATAGTCATTTTGGCAGCATGCCTCAACTTTGCTGCTGCGGTATACGAAAACGGTTTTGTCTATCGACACGAAATCCATAACTTTTGGTCGGGACGGTCTGAAGATGATACGATTCGATTTTGGTGAAAATCGGAAAAACGGTCTAGGAGGAGTTCGAAAAAGTAGGTTTTGACTGAAAATCAAGATGGCGGACAGGAAGTTCGGCCAAATAAGGAAAACCTGGTATCTATGTTCTCAGCTTGACCCAAGGAATCTATTAAGACCAGTGGCATTTCAACAGGCAGATTTATTCAAAAGTTATTAGCCTTTTTGGAAATTTTATTATAACTTTTGACCACAAGGTGGCGCTGTTTCGAAATATTTTTAGTACCTTCAGGGGATGGTGTTGTTGGCACATTCTGAGTTTCTTAATATTACATCAATGCATTTGTTTAGTATAGCATTTTATTTCACAAAACTCTATTGAAGTCAATGGGAATTTCATGTTTTGTTCTATTATAGCGCCACCAAGAGGCTCAGTCCCACAATTTTTTTTATGTGTCCTCAGAGTGAGCCCATACGTATGTGTGTCAATTTTGGTGAAAATATCTCAATTCACTTCAGAGTTATAGACACTTATATGAAAAAACACGTAAAAAATGACTGACACGTGACTTTGTTTGAATTTTACTACCCCTTACTATCAATATTTTCGCATTTGGGCATTAGCGTATGGCCTATCGACCTATGTTTCCAAACTTCTGGCGGTGGTTTCGTCTCGATCGGACAAGCGGTTTCGAAGATATAGCCAAATGTTTTTTTCGCGCTAAATCGCAACGCTACACAAACCGTAAGACGAAACCCAGCATGTTTGGTATCGTTGGACTCGGCAACGATTCAGGAGCTCAAAAAGATGACTCTCGTGAAAATAAGTCGACCACACCCAAAGTTATAAGCATTTGAAAAAAAAAGTTCACCACTAGGTGGCGCTGTTTCGAAACTTCTCAGGCTCTTTCAGGGCATCGTACTGATGACCCATACCGAGTTTCGTAACAATTCGTTCATGCGTTCAGAAAATACAGCATTTTAGCACATAATTCAAAATGGCCGACAGACAAAATGGCCGATCTGGGAAAATTGGATATCAGTCGACTCGGTATGACGCCCTGAATCTAACGAGGCCACTTTTATGATTTTTGAACAAACCGTTCAGGAGTTATGAGCAAAAATAACCATTTTTCATATCTCCGGACCAGTAGGTGGCGCTGCGCCGAAACGCTGCATGTTGCCTCAGGTCATGCTTGTGATGACTTGTACCAAGTTTGGTCTGAATACGATAAAGCGTTGCGGAGATACAGCCTTAAGTTTGTTTTCGCAAGCTCTACGTAAAATTAGTTTGCACGTCATTCAAAAACTTTTAAGCGAATCAACTTGAATTCCATAACTTTTTGTCCCCACTGTCTGAAGATGATCTGGTGCAATTTTGGTGAAAATCGGAGCATCGGCCTAGGAGGAGTTCGAAAAAGTAGCTTTTTCTGAAAATTCAAGATGGCGGCCAAATTATTATGACGGAAAATGACGTCATAGGGTGCAATCGAATCGGCATGAGCTCAGGAACAAGGGGAAAAAAGAATTTTGATGATAGGCCTTACGGTTCAAAAGTTATTAGCATAATAAAAGTGAAAATTTGGACAGGTGGTGGCGCTAGAGGGAATGACTTAGAGACACCAAAATTGGTGTATTTAATGTTGGGACTGTCCTCTATCAGAATGTCAAACCAAAACAACTTTCCCGCAATCGGTTCTATGGGCTGCCATAGACGCCCAGTCGGAAGAAAAAGAATAATAATAATAAGAACGGGAACAGATACAATAGGTGCCCGCACCTTCGGTGCTTGGCCCCTAATAACCTGATTTTAATTATGTCTCTGTAGTCCTTTTGTAGCTCTTAAATGTCTCATACCCTTTTAACCATACTGCTCATGGCTCTCACTATCTCCACAATCAATGTGAGAAGTGTGAAGAGCAATATACGAGCACAGAGTGTGTTATCCTTTTTAAAATCTTTTAAGTCAGATGTGTTTTTATTGCAAGAATGTGGTCTGCCTTTTTTGACAAATTACAGGAAGTGGGAGGAGATTTGGACCCCAGGACTTTCCATCTGGAGTGGGTCCAATTTTAACAAAAATGACGGTGTTGCTATTTTAATTAAAAACCCCAATCTTTTGGTGAAGGGCAGCACTGTGGTGAGGGATGGATGGGCAATTTTAGCTAATCTGACTTTTTTAGGTAAGGATTTTAACATCTTAAATGTGTATGGTTTTACAGAAAAAAATGAAAGGTATGAGCTTTTAGAAGACTTGCAGCCCCACATGTTAGGTAGGGCTCCCCTAGTGGTAGCAGGGGATTTTAACACTGTTTTATCAAACAAAGATAGGAAGAGGGTAGGAGGGGATTTTAAGGTCGACAAGACATCGGTTTTATTACAAAATATAGTCAAAGATTTTAAGTAAGTTGACTGTTTTAAAGCAAAGCATCAGAGAGAGGATGGCTTCACCTGGTTCAGTGGTGCCGATGCAACATTAACCCCCCTCTTTTTTTCAGATCACATAATGCTGTCATGCACCCTTTCACTGCCCACAGGTGCGACTGCAGGGGGAGGGCTGTGGAAGCTGAACTGCTCCCTATTAGAAGATGAGGAAGTGATTAGTGAATATAGGGAGCAGTTCAGCCAATGGCAGACCCTCCAAGACTTTTTCGACTCACGTGCACAGTGGTGGGAGATGGTGAAACAAAGGACAGGACGGTTTTTTAAACAAATTGGAAAAGAAAAAAAGAAAAAAGAAAAAAGACGCATGATGGGGCTGCAAAAAAGACTACAGAGATATTTTAACCTTTTAAACAGCGGATTGGATTTTACAGAAGAAATTAAAGAAGTAAAAAAGAAATGTCAGATTTGTCCGAAACAAAGAGTAAAGGTGTCATTTTAAGATGTAAGGAGAGAGAAATAGAAGAAGGGGAAAAGTGTACTAGATATTTTTTTTAAAAAACAATAGCTCGGGGTGGGTCAATTAATACCTTAAAAACTTTTAGAGGGAGGGAAGTAAATACAACAGATCTGATTTTAGGGGAAATTGAAAGTTTTCAGTTATATAGACTTATACAACACAAAAGAGGTACACAATGACATCTTAGAGGAAGTTTTAGGGTTTTTAGACAAAAAGGTTAAAAGTCCAGACGTGCTTTTATCCCAAGATTTTACTCTTTTAGTATTTAAAAAAGCATTAAAAGGTTTTAAAAAGGGAAGTCCCCAGGCATGGACGGACTCCCCTTGGCTTTTTATTTGACTTTTTGGGACATTTTAGCACACGACTTATTGACAGTTTTTAAAGAATTTGAGACTCTTGACAGACTTCCGGACAGCTTTAGAGTAGGGATAGTAACATTACTGCACAAAAAAGGAGACCAGACTGACTTGAGAAACTGGCGACCAATCACTCTTTTAAATTTTGATTGTAAACTTTTTAGTAAGATTTTAGCTACACGTATGTCGACTGTTTTAGAGGACGTAATCCACCTGGATCAAGCATGCGCTGTGCCTGGAAGGAAGATCACGGACAGCCTGGTACTGATTAAAGACGCCATCTGTTATGCGAGAGACAGAAACATTCGGCTAGTAGTCCTAAATTTAGATTTCGAAAAAGCTTTTGACCGCGTCTCGCACCAGTACCTGCTACAGGTACTGGGAAAAATGGGGTTTCCTGGGAGGTTTATAGCCTGGGTGGGACTGCTTTACAACGAGTTGTCTAGCAGAATGTTGGTTAATGGGCATTTATCCAAAGCTGTAAAAATCCACAGTGGCGTCCGTCAGGGGTGTCCCTTATCTCCCTTACTGTATGTGGCCTGTATTGAGCCACTGGCACAAATCTTGAGAAGGGACAAATAGATTAAAGGACTTGACATCCCAGGAACTGGTGGACTGACGGCGACTTGTGTTTTATATATGGATGATGTGACCCTTTTAGCGACTGACCTTTTATCAATAAGAAGAGCAATGGACTTGACTGACTGGTACGGTCGGGCCTCGGGCGCCAAGCTCAACAGGAGCAAGTCCGAGGCCCTGCTCTTCGGGCCGTGGGGAAACGTCAACACAGGTGGACTAGATTTGGATTTTAAAGACATCGATTTGAAAATTTTAGGAGTAAAATTTGACAGAGAGGGTGGAGGACAAGGAAACTGGACTGACATGTTAGGGAAAGTCAGGCAAAGACTGGGCTTTTGGGGACTGAGACAATGGAAGAGAGAGTATATAGGGCGGCATCCATCAAACTGACAGGTTTATTGCCCCCCTATGATTGGTTCCCACGCTAAGCCCCGCCCCTTTTTCCCACGCTTAGCCCCGCCCCCTTTTCCCACGCTAGACCACCCACCATCCCCCCCACTTCCGGAGAGGTTATGTGACCGTGGGAAAATTATCCCACGGACTACATTTGATGATGTACTTTTTCACAATTACATAGTGCTTAAAGATGTATAAAAGATTGTATAAAGTTTAAAATACATATGTCTTTAGTGTTATTACACATTTTTAAATTAAAACACTAAAAAACTACGTGTGTTAAAAAATCATGATCAAAACAATGAAATAAAAAGGGTCTTTTAGCGGTCACCATACACTTTGTAAAATGTTAAAAACGTTTAGACATAAAACATAAATAATTAATAAATTTTAAAATATAATTCAATAATTAAATAAATAAAAGTTTTAAATTGTGTTTCCTTTAAAATTATCAAATTTTCTAGCATTAAAACATCTAAAACAGCGCGTATTAAATTATATCATACAAATATATAACTAATTACTATATTTGAAGATGTACTTTTTTCACAATTACACGTTGTTTAAAACTATTAAAACAATTTATATCATTAAGATACTATTGTCTTTACTGTTTATACACTTAAAACATTAATGAAAAAGTTTAAAAACTGTTTTCTTAAAGTTATAAAAAAAAAATGTGTTAATATTAAAATTATATCAAGTAAATAGTTGTTTTCTTAAAACGTGTAAAGCCGTTTGTATTAAAATTACATCAAACAAATAGATCTAATATGCCTTCAGTGTTCACACACACTTGTAAGTTGTTTAAACTGCATTTCTTAAAGTTATCAAAATGTTTTAGTTCTTAAAACATCTAAAATGTTAAAGCGTTAAAAGATCAACATCCAGTTATTTACAGAAAAGTAAGACGAGTTAAAAGTTGTTTTTTCATTACAAAAGATACATTTAACCTTCATTATTTTTGTAAACTGTGTTACATTTTACATAAAACGCATCATACGATATTAAAACTACATCATGTTAAAAATCACAATATCAAAAACACATGCATATTAAAAAACTGACTTACGTTTTTACATCCTGTTTTGTTATCCTGTTTAAAGATTTAATCCATCACCAAAGATTTAATCCGTCACCAAAGGTATTAATCCAACAGCAATGGTATTTCCAACTCCAGAGGTTTAGAGATTTTAATTCCCAAAGTTACAACATCCATGTGAGGAGCTCCGCGAAACACATCCGCTCTCTTACATCCCAAAAGTTAGACTGACATCTCTGAGGTCTACAAAACAGCCTGACATAGACTCCACCCCTAGACCCTCCCACGACAGGTGATGAAGAGGTGTGGGAAAAGACGACAGTTCCCACGCATTACACAGGACAGTAGGAGGGGCGTTCTTGTAGCTCCGCCCACATTCTACAACCATTAATACCCTCCCACACAACCATTCTGTCTCAAAACACTCAACATGTCTCAAGAGGATATCATCCCACCATTCTCCCCTACCGGATCTGCTGATGGATATACTACAAAAGGATTATCAAATCCATCGGAAAGAAGTGTCGAATGGTTAAATAAATTTTGTATGGAACTTGGATTTCACAATCTTGCCTTCCTCACGAGCTACGGGGTTGGTGGGTGTGTTGCTGCTGCTGCTGTTACTATTGTTGCGGCTGAGACCCCTGACGTCACATCCAGTGACGAGCTGGACGGGTGCCTTGGTGATACTGGGCACAGGATTATTAAAGCCGTCGTTACTGTCGTATTGGAATATCTGATTGATAAGCAAATGAAGAAGGATTGTGTTGGATGTACCGTAGACCATCCATCCCAAACAAGACATTCGTGCCTGTTTGAGCCTACACCTTATTATTTTTACAGATGTTTTGACGAGATCAGTCTGAAACTCCTCAAACCTGAGCTGAAAACCATCTTAGCTCAGGCTTTGAACCTGTGTGGAGTCACACCGCATCTGCAAACAATCCAGGGATCTATCGAGACGATTTTGTTTGAGCTCAAAGATGAAATGTACATAGTGGAACAGCTGGCATCTATCAGACAGAAACTAGTCGATGAAACCTGTGAACAGATCGTATACAACGCTGTTGACAACTGGAACCTCGTTGATGCTGAAAACCCTGAACCTGTCCTTGTGTGAAAATGTGGAACCGCTGCACCTCCTGGATTGTCAAACATTTCTTTAAATCATGTGTAAAACGTGAAATATCAAACTTGCTGTACAATATTATCGATGATAATCAAGCACCAGATGAAACCGTGACTATGGATGATAAACGTCTGACAAAATTATCGAATCAGATGAACACTGTAAGGGGAATATCAAATGAATGGAATAATATGATAAACATGTCCCTCAAACACACACCTTGTACGACTATCAACAACATTCTTGAACTGATGCCTGAATGCAAGGAATCTCTTAGAATAGGAAATATATTATGTCTTTGTACGTATGTAACTGATGTTTGTAAATTGTCAAGGAATGAATATCCAGATGTCTGTAAAATGATTGATATTTTAGTTGAATACATGCTGGAGAAGAATTTTGAAATGTGTGTAAAATTTATTTTGATGTTTGGATGAACCATATAGATACCTGAAATAAAAATCTGTGTGACATAAAGACAACTGATCATTATTTTATGGAGAGTGACAGAGGTATAACATGTCAGAGCTAATGAAAAAAATTTACTATAATCCCTCAAGCCCCGGAGCTTTTGGCGGTAAGGACAGATTAAAACAGACTGTGTTACAGGAATACGGCGTAAAATTAAATGATAAGGATATTAACGAATGGCTATCCAAACAGGATGTATATACGTTACACAAGACTGCGCCAATAAATTATAAACGGAACCGTGTAGTTGTATACGGTAAGGATCACCAATTCCAGGCTGACTTGGTCGATATGACCGCATACTCAAAAGAGAACGATAATATTAAATTTATTCTTACAGTTATTGATTATTCAGCAAGTACTCATGGACACGTGCATTGAAAAATAAGACGGGCCCGGAAGTGACTAAAGCTTTCGAATCTATTCTGAAAGAAGGACGCGTACCGCTAAAGTTACAAACAGATAAGGGGGCAGAGTTTTTCAATAAACATTTTCAACTGCTGATGAAAAAATACGGCATACATCATTTTGCCACAGCAACCGATTTAAAAGCATGTGTAGTCGAGAGGTTAAATAGAACTCTAAAAGGACGAATGTGGAAGTTTTTAACGGCTGTAAACTCCAAACGCTACTGTGATATACTGCAAGACCTGACAGAGGGTTATAATTGTAGTTATCACAAATCCATCAAAATGCGACCGCTGTATGTTCATAAAGAAAATGAGGCTGTAGTGTTTAATAATTTATACGGAAAAATACGTAAAGAGACACCCGTCTTTAAATACTCTGTAGGGGATGTTGTGAGAGTCTCTAAAGTCCGAGGGATATTTACTAAGGGGTATGAGCAGAATTATACAGAGGAATACTTCACCATAACCGCGTGCATTCCACGTATCCCACCCGTATACCGGTTACAAGACTATGATGGTGAAATTATCGATGGATGTTTTTATGAGGAAGAACTACAAAAAATTATTGTTAGTGATGATAAAACATTTAAGATTGAGAAGATTCTGCATAAACAAAAACGTGGAAAAGTCACATACGTTCTAGTCAAATGGTGGGGTTGGCCGTCCAAATTTAACAGTTGGATAGCTGAAAAACAGGTGTTGGATCTGCAGGGTCCGTTAAAGACGTAGAGACTTCATGATAGACGTCATTAAATAATAACCATGGCTGAGGAAGGATTCTACGTTACGCTTCCATGCAACGCATCGATGAACATCTACCCTGATAACAATATATCTAATTACAGAACTAGACTGGCTAGAAGTATAAATTTAAAAGGTCTGTGGGAGGTGGCATTGGTCGAATTTGAATATCCATTGACATGGTATACATTTAATGAGGATGACGCTGTTTTTATTATTGTTTGTGAACAACGTCTACTACAGAATAACTACGAACTGCTTGATGTAAGGGGGGACACGTTTCAGAATGCTCTAAAATTATCAACGAGTCGGAATACGTTAAAATGTGGGTATTACGAGGATGTCCCCATTCTGCTCAGGGATATAAATGTCTCTCTCCCCCAGAGGGTACGTCTCGTCTACGACCGTATAATGAATAAGGTATTTCTGAAAGCACCTCACGGGACTTCGCTGACATTTTACGGCAAACTAGCGATCATCCTAGGTTTAAAACCAGGGATTTCTATAGAAACTGTAAACAGTTCGGATGAACATCAAGACACTCACATCACATATGCTCCATACCAGGCTGATATAAGAGGCGGATTCTACACACTATATGTATACACGGACATAATCGACTATCAATCAGTTGGTGATGCCTATGTACCTTTATTAGCATCTGTATATATAGATGGTGAGACTAACCAAACAGTCAGTGTCAGATACGATAAAGCACATTACGTACGGGTAATAAGAGCAGCATCACAGAAATCTCTGTTGATGTAAAAGACGATTTAAACCAGGACGTGCGTTTCACCTACGGAAAGGTTGTTACCAAACTACATTTTAGACCTGTGAAACATCAACCGTTTTAAAATGGCTTATCTCACACCGTACAAAGCGGATCCCGAACGCTACATATCATACTACCGGGCTCAGGCCGGTAATGGGCTTCCGGGCTACGCAGGGGGCGGGGTTATGTACGGGTCCGGTTTTGCTTCAGGGATTGGTGGACTTTTTAAAGGCCTTTTTCGAATGGCTCTGCCTTTTTTTAGAAGGGGGATCAATATAGCAAAACCGCATCTAAAGTCAGCAGCTAAAAACATAATGAGTGATGTTGTCACCAGCGCTCTAACAAAGTCTTATAATAATAGTGATGAAAATGGACAGAAAGGCCATGGCATGATGATGATGTCACGTAAGCCTCCAGGTACCCTTATGAGAAGAGGGCGTGTCCTTGCTGTAAAGAAGACTAGACGCACTAGCAAAACACGCTCAGTTACAAAAAGCAAGCGAAGAACTAGCACGAAACGTGTGAAAAGATCTACAAATTTAAAAAGAAGGTGCATCACTATTTTCTAAAACATGTCTCTGTTACACTGTATGTCTGACGAGTGCATTAAATCAGAGCTGGATCTGTTTACGCTCCCTTTGACACAAACAGCTATTGAAAAAAATACGTATGTGGAGATAAGCCCAGTGTCAGCTTTAACAGATTCGTCTCCCATCGAATTCTTTATAGCGGGGGCTGGTGAAGATTACACAGATCTGAATAACACTCTGCTATATACACGCATCAAAATATCTCTTCCGGATGGAACTGATATTCCTGATGGAGCTCCGACAGGGCTAATTAATTATCCCGGATCGACGATATTCTCTCAGGTCGACGTCTCTTTAGGCGATCGTCTAGTGTCTCAAATACAATACATACCCCTACAGATGTATCATCAAAGCCCTCATTAATTACGGAAAAGACACTCTCGAGAGTAACTTTTCAGCAGGTTTATTCTACAAAGATTCTTCAGCCCACATAGATGCTACGGATCCTGGAGGGGCAAACGTCGGGTTAACAAAGAGAGCAGCGTTCACAAACGCCAGTAGTGTTGTAGAGCTACTAGCTCCAATTCACAGCGACATCTTCTTTCAATCGAAGTTATTATTGAACTTAGTGGATATACGGATTCGTTTAACTCGCGCAAAAGATGCGTTCTGTCTGATGCGTAATGATGCCGTTGATTATAAGCTTAATATACTATCGGCTTCGCTTTTTGTGAAAAGAGTCACCGTATCCCCTGCAGTGCGTTTGGGACATGCACAAGCTCTTCTCTCGACCACTGCTAAATACCCCATAGATAGAGTCTGTGTGAAAAATTTCTCCGTACCAGCAGGGGCACGCGTATCTAACCATGAAAATCTCTTCCTTGGGACACTACCGAAATCTATAATTTTGGCCATGATGGAAAACACATCCTTTTCCGGTGCTTATGACAAAAATCCTTTTGCCTTTAAGCACTTTGACCTTGAATACCTGACGCTGACCTGTGATGGGCATCAGATCCCGTCCCGTCCTTTTCAGCCGGAATATAATAACGGGTCTGCCGTGAGAGAGTTTTATCAGCTAGTGACAGCCACAGGCCGACATCTAAAGAATCAGTCTATGGTTATAGATCGTGAAGATTTCCTGCAAGGATACACTCTCTATGCATTTAACCTGACACCCGACGAGGAATGTGGTCAAGACGTTTCGGTGATTAGATCAGGAAATATTAGATTAGAAGTACGTTTCAGAGTACCCCTCGCACACCCTGTTAATATTTTAATATATTCTGTCTTTGACTCAATTATAGAGATATCAAATCGGAGACAGGTGTTCGCAGAGCACTACTGAAATGAACACAGTGCAACTGACGGGGTTGATGGATAAAATTTCCTGTAACACAAATTTTTTAGGTGTACTACCGAGCGATTACCTACCCATAGAGCCTTTAAAGGATATACCATGCATGCTAATTTCGAATACACAAGCTTCAGACGAACCAGGAGAACACTGGATCGCCATATACATACGTCAAGATGGCGTCAGCTGTTTTTTTGACAGCTTTGGTAACGCACCAGATGCACATCGTTTTCCTGCATCTTTTCATAACTTTCTAAAAAACAATTCTACAGTCGTTCAGTACTCAGGCAAACAAGTTCAAGATTATGATTCTGATACCTGTGGACAACATTGTGTGTTTTTTCTGTATTATATATCAAGAGGTTATGAATATGAGAATGTTATAAAAATGTATCATAATGATTTGTTAAAAAATGACATCATGGTCTCTCTCTTTGTGAAAAAATTGAAGCCTAGTCTCTGTAACGGTAAAACATTTAAATGCATTCAATGTGTACAGTCTGGTAAAACATTTCAGATGTATTAATGTGAGGTATGATGTATTGTTTATGTGCGTGATGAATAAACAAACTTGTAAAACAGATTAAACGTTTTCTTTATTGACATCAGACATTAGTATACAACTTTAAAATACAGTTACATAATTATGATATACACAAATTTACACTCAATAATATTTGTAAAACAGATAAACATTTTCAATTATACCGATACAAATAATTGTTAAAAATGTAACCATTGTTTAATGTCTAATGCAGGCGATTTAAATACATCTGTATCAGGTGTGTCTGAAGGGTTGTGTGGTGATGTGTTACGACGTCTTCGTTTTTTCAAAGACTTTGTCGGTACATCTCCAAAACTATCTAAGTCTGTTTTTCTTTTAAGAGAATCAATCAAATGTTTAACATGATGGTTACTTATAGTTGAGTAAGGTATGTTTAAAGTGGAAAACGCATCCAGAAATTCACTCCATCCTGTTGGTCTACGTTTGTCGCGTATCATTTGAGGCATTGTTACGCTTTTCAGCAGGTCAAGCATATGAGATCCTGCAATGATTTTCCCTTTATAAACAAATTCTCCGGTGTCTGTCCATGAAGACAGCTGCTTGGCCTTAGACATTTTATCCAAAATGTATTTTACATTTTTCAAGCTTCTCCGAGACACGTTATTTAGCACCTCTGATACGATTACGTCTTCAGTGTCGGTATCAATCCTATCGCCTACACTATGAGAGGTGGCAGGTGTCTCTTCATTTTCACCCTCCTGACTAGGCACTGTAAGCGTTAAAGTGTTGCTCTCCACATCGTTATGCTTTGACACAGACAGAAATCTCTGTAACATGTGGGTGTATAGTTTTGCTTTTTCATGGGTGTCCAGGTCATGTCTCTGTAATATCTCTCTTATAGATGAATCCAAGTTTTCCTCCACGGACGTATGGATATTTTCACGCAGCGGTGCATTCCTTAGTCTATCCAATTGGTGCTTTGGCACAAGATACAATTTTTCAGTATGTTGCATTTTTTCTCTCCACAGATTCAGTTTCTAGTTATCAGGCTAGTTATGAACGGTAATGCTACACTTAGAAGAGGTAGTAGAAACCCTCCTTTTTGGTTAATCATACGTCTTTTTCTTGCAATATTGATCTTTTTGTTAGCAACGTATTTTATTTCAGTCTTTCTCCTTTTTAAAGATCTGTGCTGTTTCACAGTTAGAGGGATCTTACCGTGAAGAATATTGAGGGCCACTTCACATAGAGCCAGTATGAGCTCGTCAGGTGCTGAATGCAGAATAACCTTTCGTTGTTTGGGTGAGCTCTTGTATAATAGCTTTAAAAGGTACAGGTTTCTGGAAAGTCTCGAACTCATTTTAAACTCCTTTCTGGACGTAGACCAATGGATAGTCAGACAGTAAATCCGTTCTGAGTCGAAATCTTTCAGGCGTCTGTGTTTTATAATCTATTAGCAGGTAGTTGAAAGGAAGACTAGTTGCGTCCTGGTACGCTTCAATAAAAAACTTTGTATTACCCGGAAACATCTGACGACCCAAAACACCTATCTGTTGCTTATCTTGCGGATTTTTAAATATTATTAAATAATTTGCGTTAAGCCCTATTGTTCTGGTAGATTTACCCTGGAAAAATAGATTCTGTATCAGTAGCAAACAACTCATATTTTTATGATGTACATATTGTGTAAAAATCTTCTCGACTTCAGAATTGGACGCAGCTTGACCCATAACGTCATCCAAAATTAATAGGGATCTCTTACCAGGAGGGAATAATGAATCATCATCCAATTTCTTTGGGATGTTTTCAATGAATTTAATATCAAAAGCATGTAACAGTTCATCATATAAAGGTTGCCAGCATGTATAAATGTACACATAATTATCAAACTTCACAGAACACATTTTGTCTGAATTATACATTACAGTCTTTACAAAAAAAGTCTTCCCACTATTGCTTGGACCGCTAATAACAGCTGAAAAAGGATGTTGCAGTCTGCAGTCAAAAACATCTGTTTCACACATTTTCAAAACAATTGTTAAAAGCCGTAAGGTAAGGTAGTATAATCCGGTTGGAGTACTCGCTTATTGTACACAAGTCTGAAACTTTTCACGATTGATCTATTGTGCAATGTGAACCCCCTCTTATTACGTGTAATGGTCTCTGTGCGGGGGAACAGTTGCATCGTGTCACGTGATTCCACATATGCACGCACTAACCCTATTAAACTATGCAATGTGACTATTTGTGCATTCTCTGCATTGAGCGTAATACCCTTCGCTTTGAGACACGTATAGCCTTTTGCCGTTCGATACCCATAAGATTTCGGACCCGAAGAAGCGAACTCAAGAATGCTATCGCCCGACTCTAATTCGCTCGTGAGTTGGCCGAGATAAGGGCCTGTCTCAGGAATCCAGTCACCGCTTTTTGATACAAATATCACGCTGTCTGTGTCGGCGTAAATCACGCGTTCGCCTAATTTGTCCAAAAGATTATACAGCTCGAGCCGTGCGTAAGCTGTGGTGAAAGCGCCAATAAAAACGTTAACGTCCCGTGAAGGGCACGAATCACGTTCTGCATATGACCACTGAATCAATGCCACTGAATCAGATACAAACGAAAAGTGTTTTATAATCCGTCCAGCAACACCAAAAAGACATTGTGTGAATTCTTCAGGCTCTGTCAAAAGCTCTGTGGTGGGCATATGTGTACGCAAGGAGAAGCGGCCCCATAAAGTGTTCAAAATTAGCTTACTTATGGATCTTTTTGCCGAATTATGCGTTATTTTAGTGATGTCTAGCTGAACGCCCTGCTTATCTAGATAATCATCGACATAAGACTGTTTGTCGGCGTCTGTCACTACATGCGAGGGAAACCCTGACGCTTCCTGTTTGGATTTTAGGAATGTTTTGACGTAATCGGTAAACAGTGTATCGGTCGACTGTGAAAAATGCCAGACCTCGTGTATTTTGATCACTTGATACCCGTGTTGAATAGCTCGTTGTAATTCAACGCTGACCCATGTAGCAGTGATACTTCTGTCGACATCAGTATGACTGCATTGTGGGTCCTGAATCTGATTCTCTGCACAAGTCATACACAAAGGGAACATTAGTTTACCCCCACAACGGTAAGGCAGAACATGGTGAAATAGCTTACGTGGTGGTAGCACTGTCACTTTGATGAGACCAAAATAATTCTCCACCGGTTCAAAATCCTTAAAAATGATTTTCGGATGCCCAATAGGATAAGTCTTACTCGACTGTACGTACGGGTATAGCGAAGTGAAATCATAATAATCCACTCGTTCATCATCAGCTGTTTTGTGGTACAGCTTATACGCATTCGTGCGTCCGCCAAATAATGCATCCCGAGGCCTGAGTCTCTCAGGCACTTCGTAAGATTCCATAAACTGAATGACATCATGATTTGCCTGTTTCGCGCGATCCCATTCGCATTCCCAGATAGTGAGCACTCGTAAGGAATACACTTTACGAAGTGTTTCTATCTTTTCATCCGACTGTCTTCTGAGAGTACCGAAAGATACTTTTGATAATGGCTGAATTTCTTCCGGCTTAAATCGACAATCATGTCCGTGGTAAAAACAACCCAAGAATTCCAAGGCTGTTTTTTCCCCGTCACCAGACTCGTAATACCCGTCAACATGATAAGGTCCGAAGGCTTGCTCTCCATGGTTTAAGGCATGCTGTACATCAATGTTTTGGCTATTTTTAATATATTCTAGCCACTGAATTGATGCGTTTGAAAACGTCTTGTGTTGATTAACATACGCATGACTATGTGTAAGTGCTACTGTATCTCGGCTCAAAAAATTTGTTTTGAATACTTTCATGCACGTCCCTGCCAATGTCACAGATTTAAACGGATCAATGTTTGTACATTCAATGAATTCTTCGCGATATTTTATACATGCCTGTCGTAGAATAATCACGTCATTCCGGCAGTAAAAAGCGAGCTCCTTTTTGAAGTCAAAGACGTCGTTCGATACACCTGTGTACCACGAGTCAAATCTGACACGTTCGATTTCGTTCATTGTCTCATAACCGTAAAACTCTTTTCCAGGATAGGGGCCCACATAGTCTGCATTCTCCAATCTGTTGAAATGATGCGGGAAAAAACCCTTCTCGCTCACACTTAGGTTTAACGCAGCTGGCACCTTGCCTAGTGAAAAAGGGAGAAATTGAAAGCTGTCTATAAATCGCTGTCTAAACGCCGTGTCATACATGTGTAATATTCTACACCCCTGCATAATAATCTTTGGACCTATCCCTTCACTGCTAAGATACTCTAACAGAATGTAGGAGTCAAATCCCGATGCATTATGGGATATGAATGTGTAATCACTGTATTTTGGACGTCTGAAGTGTTTAATCAGACGTGCCACGCAATCTGTTCCTCCAGCTTCAAACGACTCACCTGTATGAGTCATTGCACATACAAAATTAGCCACATGTTTATCATTCTGATACATTGTCTCAAAGTCATAATAAATGTATTTTTCATCATTTGTTTCAGGCTTTAGGGTCTGGATGTAACATTCGTGACTACCTTCGCTTGTCAAAATCTCATGGCAATGTACACAACACTCTGGAGAGCACTTGTGCGGTTTGGTTTTATCACCAGATCTTGCAACCCTATATAATCGGTGACATTTAGTGCAATATTTTAAAGCGTCACACTGCGATCTCTCAGTAGATGTACGCTCTTGCTTATGTGTTTCGTAGCAGAAGGTGTTTCTGCAGTATCTGAGACAGTCCGGACATTGTCTATTGGATGTTGTGTGTGTGCGGCATTCAGACGTGTTACAAATATTACAAACATATTTGCATTTATGGAGTCTCTTGTCGTTGAATCCATGGCAGCAAAATTGACAGACATAACTCGTGCCTAAGAAACCTTTCAAATTTTTGATCAAATAATAATGTGATTCATGAATGTATAAATTTACGGTCTTTGGATGCATTTCATCCATGTTTTTGTAGACCAGCACTCTCCCTGAGCAGTCTCTGTGAAAAACTACAATTTTTACATTTAAATTTCTTTCGAAAATGTCCAGATCATGAAATCCTATTTTATCATTCGGTGTAAAACCACACGCTGTGTGTATGTCTTTTGCTGGTTTTTGCAACTCTTGATCGGTGAATGTTGGATTAAAAAAATATGCCAAACAATAACTAAGGCACATATTATCTGATATATTCGTTGGACAAAATAAATGCATTTTATTTCGTTTGATAGTGTCACTTATGGCAATGTCTGTGATTTTCCTACGTGCCCCTCCACCTCCCTGGTGATCCATAGCTACAGAAACTCTTAGAGATAAAGAGTTGTCTGTTGACAGGTCTCTGTTGCTTTGTGCAGCTCGTTCAATTTGATCAACGAATAATGATGCATCGTGGTTGTTTTCTGGTGTTAATACAGCATTTATAGACGTAGGTAAGCTGTCTCCAGTTAAAGCTATATTCACATAGCCCGTATCGCCTGCTGTCAGTTGAGAAAAATGTACAATCTCGTTTAAAATATTGTGTAGACGATTATTAAAATCTGCCAAGTCGTTTGTATCTATTTCACGGAGATTCAGTGTCCTGTGGATTTCTAGTCCGTTGAAACGTGGTCGAGGTGTTATTACAAAGTCGCCTACGTGTCCGCCTTCAGTCGTCAGCGTATGAATTTCGTCCTGACTAAGACCCATATTAGGTAGCTGGTGATTATAATTCAAAAACCCGTTACCGGACTGTACGTTTTCATCATCATCACGCTCAGGCGTTTCTAACCATGCTCGTTGTTCGGCTATAATATTTTGTAATCTTTCGGATGTGGATAGTTCACTTGTGTTTAGCGTTCTTAGTTGCTCATGTATTAAAAGACGTAATTGTTCATTAGTACTACGATACCTCGATCTTATGTGTTCTACGTCTTCATCTGAGTCTGACTGTGTATCAGTGTAAGATCTTTTAGAAGACAATTTTTTTTTTTTTTTTTTTTTTTTGTTACTAGTAGACTATAAACGAATACTCCAACACCGCTACCATTCATAAACAATATTAATGATGGCTAATGTGTACGGTTAACAACAAACCGAATAACAACAACCCTTAGCAGTAATACAAATAACAATAACGGTCAAATTAATAAAAATAATAACAATCAAACAAATAAAAAGTAATCATCAAATATGAAAACTAGAGAATGTAAGATTTCAAATGATATGTAGTTTGTCAAGATTAGTTTAGGTTTAGTATAGGATATAACTGTTTTAAATATGTAATGGTTTTGGGGCCTCCCGCCGACGGGCCGACGACACTGAAGAGGTTTAATGACTATGGATAACAACAGCCCGTAGCATTAATACAAATAACAACAGCAAAGGTATCAGAAATAAAAATAGTGTAGCCTACAGTATTCATAACACATATTCATAACTTGTGAAAAGTTAGGAAGGCCATAAAATAACAATAAAATATGAAATAAAATGAATAAAAATAATAACAATCAAATGACTAAAAATAAATCAGTAATTATGAAATGTAACATAACTTCTCATGAATGTTTCACCTCTTTCCATTAATAATTGGGATAACATTCAAACTTTAAATTTAAAAAGAGTTTGTTACCGTTATTAACAGTTGTCCAAGGATTATTTCTCGATTCTCCTCCTGTATTTAAAAGATCGTCACAAACTTCTCTGTTTACATTTGGGTGCTCCTGAAAAAAACTGTTTCGTAGAATAGCTGGATGCTGGTTTTGATTGAAATGAGTTTGTGGTTCAGACTAATATTCCTCTTGCTGAACAAACGCTCGGATACTCCACAAATATCCAACAAAATGTGTCGTGTTTCAAACTAACATTCCACACACTGAATAACGGCTATACTCCACAGAGGTCCAACGAAATGTGCCGTCCTTCAGGATAATATTCCACACGCTGAACAAACGCGTTTACACTTCCCAAATATCCAACAAAGTGCGTTGTGTTTCAGACTCGTTGAACAACGCACGGATAATCCACAAAGATCCAACAGAGTGTCGTGTTTCAGACTCGTTGAACAACACACGGATATTCCACAGAGATCCAACAAAGTGTTGTGTTTCAGACTCATTGAACAACGCACGGATATTCCACAAAGACCCAACAAAGTGTCATGTTTCAGACTCGTTGAACAACACACAGATATTCCCCAAAGATCCAATGAAGTGTTTCGTGGCTTATACTAATATTCCTTGCGCTGAATGTTGATAATCCTCGCGCTGAATGTTGATATTCCCCATTTGATCCAATGAAGTGTTTCGTGACTCATAATTCCTCGTGTTGAATGTTGATATTCCCCAAAGATCCAATGAAGTGTTTCGTGGCTCAGAACAGCTGTGAATACAGAAATATCTCCAAATTTCTTTCGTGTAATTTGAGTAGGAAAAACAGTGATGATTATATTAATTATTATATAGATGTATTATAATACAATTAATATTTTTCAATAATGATTCCTCACCATTATCGTATCCCTCCGAACTTAAACAGCACTCAAAGTCGAGCCGCGGGGCTCGCGCAGGTGTTTCAATCCACTCTGTCAGACGGTTCACAGTCACTGTGCTTAGAGACAGAGTTTTAAAACAGGCCGCCACGGAGGGAATCCCCTTAGAGTGACGTCGTCGTAAGCGTCAGTCGCGGCTGTCCAACGAGACACGAGGATGCCCACATACGTATGTGTGACGGGGGTGTACATGTGCTAGGGGTGGAGTCAGCGTCTGGCTCTGTACAATCCTTTCCACTCTGTCATTCACAACTTTGACTGGAAGGACACGGACACGGACACGTTTGCAAGCTTTGTGTTGTCATTTCCCACGGTCTAACAGTCACCTGACGTGCGCGTGTCATGGGTGGAGCTTGCGTCAGGCTCCTGTGCATTCGATTGCTAATGTCTATTAAAAACTATCAAAAACTATTCATGGATTGTCTCTGGTGTGTTCGGTGTGTTCTGGTGTGTTCGGATGCCCACATACGTATGTGTGACGGGGGTGTACATGTGCTAGGGGTGGAGTCAGCGTCTGGCTCTGTACAATCCTTTCCACTCTGTCATTCACAACTTTGACTGGAAGGACACGGACACGTTTGCAAGCTTTGTGTTGTCATTTCCCACAGTCTAACAGTCACCTGACGTGCGCGTGTCATGGGTGGAGCTTGCGTCAGGCTCCTGTGCATTCGATTGCTAATGTCTATTAAAAACTCAAAAACTATTCATGGATTGTCTCTGGTGTGTTCGGACGTGTTTCGCGGAGCTCCTCACATGGATGTTGTAACTTTGGGAATTAAAATCTCTAAACCTCTGGAGTTGGAAATACCATTGCTGTTGGATTAATACCTTTGGTGACGGATTAAATCTTTGGTGATGGATTAAATCTTTAAACAGGATAACAAAACAGGATGTAAAAACGTAAGTCAGTTTTTTAATATGCATGTGTTTTTGATATTGTGATTTTTAACATGATGTAGTTTTAATATCGTATGATGTGTTTTATGTAAAATGTAACACAGTTTACAAAAATAATGAAGGTTAAATGTATCTTTTGTAATGAAAAAACAACTTTTAACTCGTCTTACTTTTCTGTAAATAACTGGATGTTGATCTTTTAACGCTTTAACATTTTAGATGTTTTAAGAACTAAAACATTTTGATAACTTTAAGAAATGCAGTTTAAACAACTTACAAGTGTGTGTGAACACTGAAGGCATATTAGATCTATTTGTTTGATGTAATTTTAATACAAACGGCTTTACACGTTTTAAGAAAACAACTATTTACTTGATATAATTTTAATATTAACACTTTTTTTTTCTTTTTTTTTTTATAACTTTAAGAAAACAGTTTTTAAACTTTTTCATTCATGTTTTAAGTGTATAAACAGTAAAGACAATAGTATCTTAATGATATAAATTGTTTTAATAGTTTTAAACAACGTGTAATTGTTATAGCCTATGGTTATAATCTGGCATATTTACATTTGTGAAAAATGTTCATTAATATGTATTGTCCCTTTTGTCTTTTTTGTCTACAAATAAAATAAATAAATAAATAAATAATATATAAAAATAATATATTTGTATGATATAATTTAATACGCGCTGTTTTAGATGTTTTAATGCTAGAAAATTGATAATTTTAAGGAAACACAATTTAAAACTTTTATTTATTTAATTATTGAATTATATTTTTAAATTTATTAATTATTTATGTTTTATGTCTAAACGTTTTTAACATTTTACAAAGTGTATGGTGACCGCTAAAAGACCCTTTTTATTTCATTGTTTTGATCATGATTTTTTAACACACGTAGTTTTTTAGTGTTTTAATTTAAAAATGTGTAATAACACTAAAGACATATGTATTTTAAACTTTATACAATCTTTTATACATCTTTAAGCACTATGTAATTGTGAAAAAGTACATCATCAAATTTAGTCCGTGGGATAATTTTCCCACGGTCACATAACCTCTCCGGAAGTGGGAGGGATGGTGGGTGGGTCTAGCGTGGGAAAAGGGGGCGGGGCTAAGCGTGGGGAAAAGGGGCGGGGCTTAGCGTGGGAACCAATCATAGGGGGGCAATAAACCTGTCAGTTTGATGGATGCCGCCCTATATACTCTTTCTAATGGACGTTTGAAGGCAAGATTTTAATTTTTAAAGCAGTGATTTTACCCCTAATTTTTTCTTGTCTGTTCTGTTTTTAGTCCCCTAAAACAATTCCTGGTCAACCTGGAGAGGGCGGTATTTTATTTCCTGTGGGGGTCCAAGTGGGAACGACTAAAGAGGGAGGTCGTCAAAAAGAGAAAGGAAAATGGCGGGAAAGGCCTCCCAGACCCCCACCTGTTTTTAGGCAGCCGATTCACCGCCCTCCATATCCAATATGCACTGACCCCATCCAGAGAACACAAGACAGCAGCCATGACCCGATTCTGGATAGTGTCATACCTAAGAACGCTGAAAATATTACCAGTTGATCTTAAAACTCCAGTGTCTTTTAATCTGTCAAAGGAGCATAGTTTTATCAAGACATTTTTAAAGAAATATCTTTTAGAAACCAACGACGCCACCATTTTAACTAATCACAAGTCTCTTATTTCTCTTGTGCAGGATCGAGAATCGGTGAGTCCAGTTCCAGGCCTCACACTAGGTGAGGCCAAAGACGTTTGGAGGAACGCAGCCCACCCAGCTCTCCAGAACAGGCTTAAGGACTTGTCGTGGATGGTGGCTCACGAGATCCTCCCGGTCAGGGCGGTCATGCACTCCAGAGGCATGGCCAAAAACTCCACCTGTCCACGGTCCGGATGCGGTTCCCCGGAGACCGTCTACCATCTGTTCTGGGAGTGCGGTGCTGCGCGGGACCTGTGGGCCAAGACCGGCCCCCTGTATTTCCCGTGCCTGCCAGCGGGTGGGGCCCAGGTGGACTACAAGCTCGCTATCCTGGGGGTGGGTCAGGGCTTGAAGGAGCTAACACCACCCCTTTTCTCCTCGCTCTGGCTCACCCTAAACGTAATCAAGGATACCATCTGGGTCACCAGAAACCTGCTGGTGGGGAAACGCGGGACGGTCCCCCTCCACGCGTTCGAGCGGAAAATAAAATCAACGCTGCAGGGTGGGCCGCACGTCGTCATTCGGACGGGGGGGCCGGGCCACACGGGGAAGGTCCCGGCCGCCACCGACCCTGGCCGCCCGTAGATGCACCCTCACCATACCGGCTACAGGAATAGCGGGCCGGAGGAGAGGGGATCTCCGCTGAGCACCGGAAGCGGGGAGTCTGGAGCCTGTTCTGGAGACCTGGAGTGAATGGACAATCTTGTTAGGGGCTCACCCTCGATCCTGTACAAGAGGAGATGTTTTATTTGGCATGTTTTATTGTTTTATAATTTTATTCCTATTTTATTTCAATCCATTTACCACTTTTTAACAACACACATCAACATATTAACATACATGGACTTTTACACGATACACCACCAAAACACAAAACTGATTTTTAACTGCTAATTGTGACATTGTGGTTTTAAGACATGTTTTGTTCTAAATATGTGATTTTTAGCATTATTATAATTTTTTTTTTTGTTGTTTTTGTTTTGTTTAAAAAAGAGACAAAAATGTGGAAATGGAAATTGATGTTTTATTTGGCATGTTTTATTTGTTTTACAGTGTTAAATGCATTTATTTTTATCCATCTTAACTTTCTTTTAAACAACAAGTATCAAACATACATGGACTTTTACACTACACAAAACTGATTTTTAAACATTGATTGTGTAATTTTTTGTATGTGATTTTTAAGAAAGAAAAAAATGTGGAAATGGATAAAAAGGAAAAACTGTGACAATAAACTTTTTTCGAAAGAAAAATCTGTTCTTATCAGTTTTATCTCGGTTTTAAGGTTGTGGACATAAACTGCTTGTTGACTCTGCCCCAGAATCATGGTTTTGATGTGAGTTTTGCTTCTGCTTCCTTGCTAAGTACTTTTTGGACTCGGTTTGAAATGTGTAAAGCCAATTTCTCCATGTTCACTGTGGAAAAACTGACTGATAATTCACTGAAAGTTGTGATTGTCAGGATGTTTAATGAAACAGTTAGTGGAGAAGATATTTCTGTATGGTTGGCAAGATATTGCTCTATTCGTGGACAACCAGTCAAGGTATTAGACGAAGACGGTATCTGGAGCTGTGCGTGGAGAGTGCCCATTAAACAATGGGCAGATCCCAACAGCTACCATGGCCTGAGTCAAATACCCTCTATGATTGTGTTGGGAGAGAATAGAGGCTACATCCATTATCAAGGGATGCCCAAGCTATGCCACAAGTGCGTTCAACTTGGACATCTTGCCGAGGCATGCCAAGAAGTAGTGTGTAGGAAGTGCAGAGAAATTGGGCACATGTTTGAGGAGTGCAAAAATGGCAGAAAGTGCAACCTCTGTGGAGAATCATCCCATCTCTACAGAGACTGCCCTAAAAGTTTTGCCAACAAACTAAAAAGCAACAAAATGGCCGCCCCACCCCAAGACCAAACAATTAAGGAGGCGGGCCCTGAGGTTTTGGCGGGAAATTCAAATCCCCAGCCAGCCTCAGGGATTGGACAGGAAGGAGAAAGTGGGGCGGCCACAGGGGCGGAGTCAATTTTAGCAGTTGGTGAGGGGGAGGAAGCCAATCCTCAAAATGAAAAGGAAAAAGATAAGGTGGAGGATAAAGAGGAGAAAACGGCTTCCTCCCTAGTAACCGTGTCCGAGGTTAGTGGGTCAACTGGTGGGAGTGAAACCGATGGTTCTCTTCCCAATGCTCAAGTGCAGAAAAGGTCTGCGAGATCTCCTCTGGGTCCTACAGAGGAGAAAAAGCTGCGGGTATCGCATCGGCTAGATAGTTCCTCCGTGGAAGATCTAGACCAGGGGTTCTCAAAGTCTATATTCAAAGGTCCAAATCAGAATTTCCGTCAGTCTCAAAGGTCCGAAACTGTTGGGGGTGGGGGTGGGGGTGGGGGTGGGGGTGGGGGTGGGGGGGTTGTTGACAGGGGGGGGGGGGTCTAGTGACATGCCCCCACGGAAGAAAATTTTGAAAAATAACCCCTGAAATTCATTCGTTTTATAGCACATTATAAATGCAACTTATTAGGCAAAGTTGCATTATATATTTTTTTTATATTTTTATAAGTTGCACAAAAATTTGTATAGCAAAGTAGGCTCAATCTATATACAAGACTTAACCACTCAGATATATAAAGGCTATCATGATCATTTTACCAAAAATGAACCATGTATTTGTTTAGTTCATAATACGTTTTATTTTTAACTTAAACAAATACGTATTATACGGAACGGTTGGCAACCCATGAGGCACAGAAGCACATTTGCGCACACACACGTAAGGTCGCTCTCTCCCTCTCTGCCGGTTTGGAGCTCGCGAGCTTGCGGGCATCAGGGAGCCGCTATCAATATGCGGGAGACTCCTGGAACTTCCGGGAGACTTGGGATATCTGTGAACGCGTACCTCTCTGTCCAATCATCTTTGAAAACTCTATTTTCTTCATCAACTTTTCTTTTCCTGGACAATGACATCCTCCACACCCATTCAAACGCTTACTGCGGTGAAGTGTCGCATACTCGCGTTGCGCCCCTTTTTTCAGTCTATGGTTGCGCCTGATTACGTCAAAAGTCATACGCTTACTGGATGTCATAGCAACTAAATCACGGAGGAAAACATATATCTCGCCTTCGTTTTAATTTCGGACCATCTCAAAAAATAAACAAATGATTTTAACATGCGTTTATCAAAGTAGGAAATCCACACTTTTAATCCCTTACACACAATTAGTGCTCTTGAAATACGAAATGGAGGCGGGTCCGGATTGAATTCCCTCCGGGTCCGGATCCGGACCGGAGTCCGGACTTTGAGAAGTACTGATCTAGACCGTATGTGGCCTGCAGAATCTCCAAATGAAGTCTCTTTTCTGCATTTTAAGCTAAGAACATCGTCGCCAAAGGAGTCGCAAGAGGTTTTCTCTGCGAGCCCTGAGGCGTCAAGCACTTGCCTCCTTGATCCCAGGTTTTCTGGGGAAAAAGAAAGGCAAGTGCAACAAGAAATAACATGATTTTAAGTATATCTCTGTAGTGCCTTTGTTGCTTTTAAATGTCTCAGACCATTTTAACCATACTGCTCATGGCTCTCACTATCTCTACAATCAATGTGAGAAGTGTGAGGAGCATTATTCGAGCACAGAGTGTTTTATCCTTTTTAAAATCTTTTAAGTCAGATATGTTTTTATTGCAAGAATGTGGTCTGCCTTTTTTAACAAATTACAGGAAGTGGGAGGAGATTTGGACCCCAGGATTTTCCATCTGGAGTGGGTCCAATTTTAACAAAAATGACGGTGTTTCTATTTTAATTAAAAACCCCAACCTTTTGGTGAAGGGCAGCACTGTGGTGAGGGATGGGCGGGCAATTTTAGCTAATCTGACTTTTTTAGGTAAGGATTTTAACATCTTAAATGTGTATGGTTTTACAGAAAAAACTGAAAGGTATGAGCTTTTAGAAGATTTGCAGCCCCACATGTTAGGTAGGGCTCCCCTAGTGGTAGCAGGGGATTTTAACACTGTTTTATCAAAAAAAGATAGGAAGAGGGTAGGAGGGGATTTTAAGGTCGACAAGACATCGGTTTTATTACACAATATAGTCAAAGATTTTAAGTTAGTTGACTGTTATAAAGCAAAGCATCAGAGAGAGGAGGGCTTCACCTGGTTCAGTGGTGACGGCACCAGAGCCTCTCGAATTGACTATGTTTTTACAAGAGACTGCCCACCAACCGATGCAACATTAACCCCCCTCTTTTTTTCAGATCACATAATGCTGTCATGCACCCTTTCACTGCCCACAGGTGTGACTGCAGGGGGAGGGCTGTGGAAGCTGAACTGCTCCCTATTAGAAGATGAGGAAGTGATCAGTGAATATAGGGAGCAGTTCAGCCAATGGCAGACCCTCCAAGACTTTTTCGACTCACGTGCACAGTGGTGGGAGATGGTGAAACAAAGGACAGGACGTTTTTTTAAACAAATTGGAAAAGAAAAAAAGAAAAAAGAAAAAAGACGCATGATGGGGCTGCAAAAAAGACTACAGAGATATTTTAACCTTTTAAACAGCGGATTGGATTTTACAGAAGAAATTAAAGAAGTAAAGAAAGAAATGTCAGATTTGTCCGAAACAAAGAGTAAAGGTGTCATTTTAAGATGTAAGGAGAGAGAAATAGAAGAAGGGGAAAAGTGTACTAGATATTTTTTTTTAAAAAACAATAGCTCGGGGTGGGTCAATTAATACCTTAAAAACTTTTAGAGGGAGGGAAGTAAATACAACAGATCTGATTTTAGGGGAAATTGAAAGTTTTAATGGTAATTTATACAGCACAAAAGAGGTACACGATGACATCTTAGAGGAAGTTTTAGAGTTTTTAGACAAAAAGGTTAAGAGTCCAGACGTGCTTTTATCCCAAGATTTTACTCTTTTAGAAATTAAAAAAGCATTAAAAGGTTTTAAAAAGCGGAAGTCCCCAGGCATGGACGGACTCCCCTTGGCTTTTTATTTGACTTTTTGGGACATTTTAGCACACAACTTATTGACAGTTTTTAAAGAATTTGAGACTCCTGACAGACTTCCGGACAGCTTTAGAGTAGGGATAGTAACATTGCTGCACAAAAAAGGAGACAAGACTGACTTGAGAAACTGGCGACCAATCACTCTTTTAAATTTTGATTGTAAACTTTTTAGTAAGATTTTAGCTACACGTATGTCGACGGTTTTAGAGGACGTAATCCACCTGGATCAAGCATGCGCTGTGCCTGGAAGGAAGATCACGGACAGCCTGGTACTGATTAGAGACGCCATCTGTTATGCGAGAGACAGAAACATTCGGCTAGTAGTCCTAAATTTAGATTTCGAAAAAGCTTTTGACCGCGTCTCGCACCAGTACCTGCTACAGGTACTGGGAAAAATGGGGTTTCCTGGGAGGTTTATAGCCTGGGTGGGACTGCTTTACAACGAGTTGTCTAGCAGAATGTTGGTTAATGGGCATTTATCCAAAGCTGTAAAAATCCACAGCGGCGTCCGTCAGGGGTGTCCCTTATCTCCCCTACTGTATGTGGCCTGTATTGAGCCACTGGCACAAATCTTGAGAAGGGACAAATGGATCAAAGGACTTGACATCCCAGGAACTGGTGGACTGACGGCGACTTGTGTTTTATATATGGATGATGTGACCCTTTTAGCAACTGACCTTTTATCAATAAGAAGAGCAATGGACTTGACTGACTGGTACGGTCGGGCCTCGGGCGCCAAGCTCAACAGGAGCAAGTCCGAGGCCCTGCTCTTCGGGCCTTGGGGAAACGTCAACACAGGTGGACTAGATTTGGATTTTAAAGACAACGATTTGAAAATTTTAGGAGTAAAATTTGACAGAGAGGGTGGAGGACAAGGAAACTGGACTGACATGTTAGGGAAAGTCAGGCAAAGACTGGGCTTTTGGGGACTGAGACAATTGACGTTTGAAGGCAAGATTTTAATTTTTAAAGCAGTGATTTTACCCCTAATTTTACTTGTCTGTTCTGTTTTTAGTCCCCTAAAACAATTCCTGGTCAACCTGGAGAGGGCGGTATTTTATTTCCTGTGGGGGTCCAAGTGGGAACGACTAAAGAGGGAGGTCGTCAAAAAGAGAAAGGAAAATGGCGGGAAAGGCCTCCCAGACCCCCACCTGTTTTTAGGCAGCCGATTCACCGCCATCCATATCCAATATGCACTGACCCCATCCAGCGAACACAAGACAGCAGCCATGACCCGATTCTGGATGGGGTCATACCTAAGAACGCTGAAAATATTACCAGTTGATCTTAAAACTCCAGTGTCATTTAATCTGTCAAAGGAGCATAGTTTTATCAAGACATTTTTAAAGAAATATCTTTTAGAAACCAATGATGCCACCATTTTAACTAATCACAAGTCTCTTATCTCTCTTGTGCAGGATCGAGAATCGGTGAGTCCAGTTCCAGGCCTCACACTAGGTGAGGCCAAAGACGTTTGGAGGAACGCAGCCCACCCAGCTCTCCAGAACAGGCTTAAGGACTTGTCGTGGATGGTGGCTCACAAGATCCTCCCAGTCAGGGGGGTCATGCACTCCAGAGGCATGGCCAAAAACTCCACCTGCCCACGGTCCGGATGCGGTTCCCCGGAGACTGTCTACCATCTGCTCTGGGAGTGCGGCGCTGCGCGGGACCTGTGGGCTAAGACCGGCCCCCTGTATTTCCCGTGCCTGCCAGCGGGTGGGGCCCAGGTGGACTACAAGCTCGCTATCCTGGGGGTGGGTCAGGGCTTGAAGGAGCTAACACCACCCCTTTTCTCCTCGCTCTGGCTCACCCTAAACGTAATCAAGGATACCATCTGGGTCACCAGAAACCTGCTGGTGGGGAAACGCGTGGTGCGAGCGGAAAATAAAATCAACGCTGCAGGGTGGGCCGCACGTCGTCATTCGGACGGGGGGGCCGGGCCACACGGGGAAGGTCCCGGCCACCACCGACCCTGGCCGCCCGTAGATGCAACCTCACCATACCGGCTACGGGAACAGCGGGCCAGCGGGCCGGAGGAGAGGGGATCTCCGCTGAGCACCGGAAGCGGGGAGTCTGGAGCCTGTTCTGGAGACCTGGAGTGAATGGACAATTTTGTTAGGGGCTCACCCTCGATCCTGTACAAGAGGAGATGTTTTATTTGGCATGTTTTATTTTTATTTATTTTTTTCCTTTTTATAATTCTATTCCCATTTATTTCAATCCATCTACCACTTTTTAACAACACACAGTAACATATTAACATACATGGACTTTTACATGCACACCACCAAAACACAAAACTAATTTTGAACTGCTAATTGTGACATTTTGGTTTTAAGACATGTTTTGTTTTAAATATGTGATTTTTATTATTATTATTTTGTTGTGGTTGTTTTTTTTTTTTTTTTTTTTTTTAAAAAGAGACAAAAAATTGGAAATGGAAATTGATGTTTTATTTGTTTTACAGTTTTAACTGCATTTATTTTTCATCCATTTTAACTTTCTTTTAAACAACAAATATCAACATACATGGACTTTTACACTACACAAATCTGATTTTTAAACATTAATTGTGTAATTTTTTGTATGTGATTTTTAAGAAAGAAAAAAAAATGTGGAAATGGATAAAATGGAAAAACTGTGACAAACTTTTTTCGAAAGAAAAAAATCTGTTCTTATAAGTTTAATATCTGATACGTGCCCTACCCAGGCACCATATATTAAATTGATTTTTGGAACTGGGAGATGGAATAGGGGCTTGCTCCATCCACTCCACGCATCGACCCGGTATTGCAGTACTTCTGGGAACGGTGCACTCCCCTAAAGTGTTCAATGAAAGAAATGTTTCAGTCTTGTGTGGCAGCAGGTGTTAATGGAAGTAGTGTGTGTTGCTGTGTATGGGTGTTGTAGGTGATCGTGTACTCTACTGGCAAAGGTGGAATGGTGGTGTGAAAAAAAAACATCTCTGTTCTTGGCAAGGCAAGTTTATTTATATAGCACATAACAACAACAACAAATTCCCGTCACTGCACAGTTTTGATGTCTCTCTTATCTCTTCGAGTCTTTACTAACCAGCTGATGAGTGGAATCAGGTGTGTTCTAATCGTTTGTTCACTGGTTAAAAGAGCAGATTGTTAAAGTTCCCCTTTGTATTTCTTCTTCTGATGACCTAGGAAGTCTAGAGAATTGAACTGCAGTGCTTGATCCAGAGATATAAAGCAACCTAGGAGCAGTTTGCGAAAGTATGTTTTAAACAAAGAAATTGTTCTTCTTTTATTTTTAAAAAAAAAATTTTTTATGTCATTTTTCAAATAATCTCCAATATTGAACGAACGATTTGAGTGACAGCAGTGGTCCTAGAGGCAAAGTTGTTCAGAATGAGGAGCGCTATCATCTGGTATGACTACCTTGTGCATGTGTGAAAAATCAGGTGATAAACAATCGCCTGTGGCCGTATTCATGTTGTTGTTTTGTCCGTTTACAGCGCCACCAAGTGGCCAGTCGCCAAATCCCTTTTCACCTGACCACAGGCTGATCGCTTCTCGGCCTTTTGGCTAAGATCAAGTGTCTGGTCTGAAGGTAGAGACAGCGATCGCCTCTTGGAGGTTTTTCTGGCTTGAGTTGTCCAGTGGCTTGAGCCCCAAACTTTCAAGAGGTACATTGATCCAGCTGCTTTTATTCCTGTTCAGGTTTAAGGTAAGACCTTTTTTTATCTATTTATTTATTTATCTATTTATTTATTTATTGGTATTTATTGGTATTTTAAAGTTTTAGGCTGTTGGTGCCTCCACCATGTCGGCTGCCCGTGCCGGCGTGCGGAGGCACCACAGCGTGCGTTTAAATTTTTTAGAAAAAGATGGGAAGATGTTGGAAATGTCTAGATTAGATTTTTCCAGGAAATTGATCCAGAAATGTTTAGGCTTTACCCCTGTAGATCTAAATTGTATTCTGACCCTGCCTTTTAACAAAGGTTTTGATGTGAGTTTTAAGAATGCAGCACTGTTAAATGACTTTTGGCAACGTTTCGACAGATATAAGACCCAGTTCTCCATGTTTAAAGTTGAGAAACTAACTGATAACACACAAAAAGTGGTGATTGTCAGGATGTTCAATGAGACTGTAAATGGAGAAGATATTTGTACATGGTTGGGAAGATTTTGTACTGTGAGGGGCCAGGCTATGAAGGTTTATGACGAAGACGGGATTTGGAATTGTGCCTGGAGGGTCCCCATCAAGCAATGGGAGGACCCCCAGGGCTTCCAAGGTCTAAGGCATTTACCACAAATGATAGTTCTGGGAGATAACGGGCTACATCCACTATCAGGGAATGCCCAAACTCTGCCGGCGATGTGGGGAGTTTGGGCACCTTGTCGAAGCATGCCAGAAAGTCTTTTGTAACAAGTGTAGAGAAATTGGACACACTTTTGAAGAGTGCCCCAATGGCAGAAGGTGTAATCTTTGTGGAGACTTTTCCCATCTCTACAGAGATTGCCCCAGATCGTTTGCCAACAAAGTTAAAGCACACAAAATGGCGGTTGAGAAAAGAGTGCAACAGGACAACGAGGAGGCGGAGCCAAATTCAAATCTCCCGCCAAACCCTGTGATTGGTGGAGAGAAAGCAGATGACAGAGGTAAGGAAAGGGCGGAACCAATGAGAGAAGAGGCGGAGCAGGAAAGTTCAAATTTCCCGCCAAACCAGACAATTGGAGCAGTGGAAAACGAGGTGATGGAACTCCACCAATCTCTAATGGATAAAGAAACCGAGTCAGATGAACAGAGTAAGGATAGTAACAGTGAACAGGACAATCAAGAACATGAAAAGGTAGTGGAAGAGACACAAGAGACAGAGGTAAGTAACGATTTTCGAGGAGTTATGTTGAGAGGGAAAAAAAGGAATGCCCTATCCCCCATTGAGGGAAAAAACGAGAAAAGGGATCGGGTGGGACTGCTGTCAGATTCTTCCTCATCAGATGATCTGAACAGACTCTTTCCAAGCAGTTCCCCAAATGAAATATCCTTTTTATCAGTAGAACTCAAAACATCAACCCCTAGAGCTAGCTCAAGGGAGAAATCGCCACAATGTTCGGATTCCCCTAATGGGGAAGAGAAGGAAAGGCGGATTTCACAAGATACAGATATGTTTTAAATTGAAATTTTAGTTAATTTCTATGTCTTCTAAAATGTTGTATTTATCTTTTTTAAATGTTCTTATCATGACACTCACACTCTCTACCCTAAATGTGCGAAGTGTGAGGTCACAATTAAGAGCCCAAACTGTTTTATCCTTTTTACAAACTCAAAATAGTGATATCCTGCTTTTACAAGAATGTGCTTTACCTTTTATGTCCAACTACAGGAGATGGGAAGAGAAATGGCCCCACGTATCCGTATGGAGCGGATCAAATTTTAACAGGGCAGATGGAGTAGCCATTTTAATTCAAAACCCTCAGATCTTGGTGAAGGGAAGCACAGTGGTGAGAGATGGGAGAGCTCTTTTAATAAATCTGTCCTTTTTAGGACACGATTTTAATATATTAAACATAACACATTAAACTTTAAACATTAAGCGTTAAACATTAACGCTTTTACGGATAAGAATGAAAGAAACAACCTTTTAGAAGACATGCAGTCCCACCTTTTAGGGAAGACCCCATTGGTTTTAGCAGGGGATTTTAATTGCATTTTAAGCAAAAATGATAGGAAAGGGGAAAGAGAGAATTTTAAAATGGACAAAACGTCTATTTTATTACAGAACATTCTAAAAGATTTTAAATTGACTGACTGCTTTAGAACTTTGCATCCTGGGGAAAAAGGACTCACATGGTTTAGTGCTGATGGCACAAAAGCCTCCCGTATAGATTATATCTTTACACGTGACCTTGCACCAGTAGATGCTACACTAACACCCGTTTTCTTTTCAGACCACGTTATGCTTTCTTGCACCCTTTCTTTTCCCACAGGTGTGACGGCAGGTGGAGGGATATGGAGGCTGAACTGCTCCCTGTTAGAGGACCCAGGAATCACGATGGACTACAGGGAGCAGTACAGCCAATGGCAAACTTTACAAGACTTTTATGATTCACGAGCACAGTAGTGGGAGATGGTAAAGGGTAAGACCAAGACGTTTTTTAGATGGGCAGGGAAAAAGAAAAAATCAAAAGAAAAGAGACGAATGAATGGACTGCAAAAGAGGCTACAACGGTACTTTTATCTTCTTAGTCAGGGTTTCGATTTTAATGATGAAATAAAAGAAGTCAAAAAGGAAATGTCTGAATTGGCAGAAGTTAAAAGTAGAGGAGTTATGTTTAGAAGTAAAGAAAAGGAAATAGAGCAGGGAGAGAGAAATGCACAAGATACTTTTTTAAGAAAATACTCAATAGAGGTGGAGCAATGGTGAAATTGAGAAACAAAGAAAGAGAAATGATGACAGACACAAGCGGTATTTTAACAGTAGTAGAAAGTTTTTATGAGGAACTCTATAGGAAAAAGGTAAGTGACGATGGTATTTTAAATGAAATTTTAACCTCCATAGAGAAAACTGTAAAAGACAGTGCAGGTCTGACAAATGATTTTAACCTCCCTGAGTTGGACAAAAGCATAAAAAAATTCAAAAGGGGTAAGTCCCCTGGAAACGACGGACTTCCTCTAGAATTTTATCTGACCTTTTGGGACATTTTAAGACAAGACCTAGTGGCTGTTTTTAATGACTTTATACCCATTCTAAAACTGTCTGGAAGTCGGTCGAGGTTATCAATGACACTATTACACAAAAAAGACGACAAAACGGATCTAAAAAATTGGCGTCCTATAACCCTTTTAAACTTTGACTGTAAACTTTTTAGTAAACTTTTAACAAACCGAATGTCAACAGTTTTAGCAGAATTGATCCACCCGGATCAAGCCTGCGCCGTCCCTGGGAGGAAGATCACGGACAGCCTCGTACTGATAAGAGATGTCATCTGTTATGCGAGAGACAGGAATATTCGGCTGATAGTTTTAAATCTAGATTTCGAAAAAGCATTTGACAGAGTCTCGCACCATTACTTGTTTCAAGTATTGGGAAAAATGGTCTTTCCGGGGAGATTCTTAGCTTGGGTGGGATTGCTGTACAGGGATATAACCAGCAGAATCCTAGTTAATGGGAATCTTTCCAAAGCGATAGATATACGCAGTGGTGTCCGTCAGGGCTGTCCGTTATCTCCTCTCCTGTATGTGGCTTGCATCGAACCCCTAGCGCAGGTCTTGAGAAGGGACAAGTGGATCACGGGACTGACCATACCTGGGACCGAGACTGAGCAGACGTTTTTGATGTTAGACTGCAAAGACTGTTTTATATATGGATGATGTTAATCTCTTATGCACGGACGTTTTATCAGAGGACCATGGACTTGACAGACTGGTTTGGGAAAGCGTCTGGGGCAAGACTGAACCGAGACAAGACCCAGGCGCAGTTCTATGGCCCATGGGAACCCAGCAAGACTGTTGGACTGGACATCACTATTAAAAAGACAGACTTAAAGATACTGGGTATTAAATTTGACAGAGACGGGGGAGGGAGCGGAAACTGGCATGATGTGATTGGAAAAGTGAAGAAAAAATTGGGGTTCTGGGGACTGAGACAGCTGACTTTTGAAGGGAAGGTTTTAATTCTAAAAGCTGTGATTTTACCATTGTTTTTATTGTTATGTTCTGTTTTTTCCCCCCCTAGATTCTTTCTTGTATCGCTGGAACGGTCCATGTTTTATTTCCTGTGGGGGTCCAAGTGGGAGAGGCTAAAAAGAGGAATAATGAAGAAAGCACCAAAAAACGGAGGAAAAGGCGTACCAGACCCCCACTTGTTTTTAGGAGCCAAATACACTGCACTACACATAAAGTATGCCCTGACCCCATCCAGACAAGACAAAACAGCAGCCATGGCCCGGTTCTGGGTGGGGTCTTTTTTAAGATCCATCAAAATTTTACCAACAGACTTGACAACACCACTGGCATTTGACCAACCACCTGCATACACTCATATAAAAAAGTTTTTAAAGGTTGATGACGTGATGACGTATTGACGTAGTGTGTAGTGTGTGTGTGCGTTGGGTGCGAAAATTCAAAATGGCAGCGCGGCGCTGCTAGATAAAGATAAACTTTTTTTATTTTTTATTTTTTTTCTCTTCTCTCTCGTTTTTTCCGTAACAACATCACCCGCTTCAAACCTAATTCAAAACCTGGATTTCAACTCGGACCTGGACCAACTGGAGGATTACATTGACCATCAATTCAACAGACTTTGTACAATGGGCCGATCACGCAAAGCCAAAAAACCACGCACTTCGGATTCTCCCTTATCAACCGATTCACCGCTGTCACCAACATCACCAGCATCCACTCCTACCAAAACAAACTGCTGTTCCGACATACTTTTTTCAATCAACGAGCGCTTATCTCACTTGGATTCTAGACTCTCACTAATCGAAGTACTGCACAAAGAATTTCAAAACCTCCGCCATAGCCTGGAATACAGTCAACAACAAGTCGATTCGCTCACAGAAGAAAACAAATCACTGAAAAGCTCCGTGGACACACTCACTGCAAAACTTTCCACTGTAAACACTCAACTTACCTCCGTCATCGCTGAGAACAAAGCCATGCAAGAAACCATCCTGGATATACAGTCACGAAGTATGAGAGACAATCTAATCTTCTCCGGCATTCCCGAATCATCCACCGAAGATCCCGAAAAATCTATTAAGGACTTCATGGTTAACCAGCTCAAACTTACACCAGAGACTGTAGAGCACATCACTTTCCATCGCGTTCACCGTTTAGGACAGAAACCCATCAACTCCACCCGTTCCCGGCCCATCATCGCCAAATTTGAACATTTCAAGCAAAAAGTACTGGTTCAGCGACAAGGACGGCAGCTCAAAGGGACTCATTACGGACTTAACGACCAATATTCACAAGAGATCATCCGCAGACGTAAGCTACTTTTCCCCATCCGTAAGACAATGATCAATCAAGGTAAAAAAGCAATCATCACAGTGGACAAATTATATATTGATGGACAATTGTTTAGAGACAAAGACACTACTCCCTGGCTTTACTGATTATTGAAACTAGCAATGTAACATTTCCAACCCGTTTATGCTCAATTTATATTCAATTCATAATCTTCATATTCTTTAATTACCGGTAAACCACTCGCACTACGCACACACATTGTATTCTAAATGCACCTAAATAGCCTTGCTCACTGTTTATATGTTCTGTTGTTGGTTATAGGTATCTATGTTTTCCCTGTTTTATTTGTCATTTTGTGTTATAGATTTACACACACACACACACAACACACACACACACACAGAAAGAGAAACATGATTCAAATTTAAACAGTATGCTATTTTTGCGTTTATAGACACTAACGTTATTCTATATCGCGATTAGAACAAAGCACAAGAATAAAACACTTCTCAGCTGGATCTGTTGCTCCTCCTCGAAGTGAAAATAAACCAGCACTTGTTCTGAGGTAGGTAAATGTCCCAGGATTATTCCACAGCCACGCAAGACGACAGTACAATAATCTGAGTAAATATAGTGTGTTCACAGAGTATATGTGGGCGTTTACACTCTCAATGTGTTGCTTAAGAGAATTAGCGTTTGAATAGCGCGTGCTCTCCGTGGGCGTGTCACATTAGGAAAATAATGAGCTGAGAGAAAGATAATTAGAATGGCTGACACCTCTCTCTTTTTATATAGATGACATAAACGGAGAATATTTATCTTAGTTTTGAATCAGATCATTTAAAGTGTAAATTGCAGGTAAAAATTTTCACGAAGATAATGCAATGTGCTTACTAAATATAAAGATAAGAACCGCCCACCATTGTTTTTTTTTATATTTTTTATACCAAATGCTGAATATAATGAAAAGTTGGTTCGTTTTACAGTGCTTTTAACCACGCCCCCTCCTTCCACTAGGCTGGGCGTGATGTCATAACAGGGACTCCAAGCTTTTACGGTCTATGCTACAAGCCTAGAGTTACGTTATATTGGAGTCCTAGCTAGCGAAAATGGTTAACTATTGTGCCTGTGCGGGATGTAGGAATACATCAAAAACGGGGGAGAGGCTCCACAAGTTCCCCAAGGACAAACGGCTGATTCGTGCCTGTAAGTGTTCGCATAACTTACCCGAGGTAGAGCTTAGATCGGCCCAAAACATCAAGCAAGACCCTAACGTTACCCGAGCCCGCTGTGTCCGAGTCCGGCCCGACACATAAACTGTGTAATTATGAGCCCAAGCCCGGTTTAAACCCGGCTATTTTTGAATACGTGTGTCGTTATAACTGACGTGCTCAACTACTTTCTTATATTACTTTCTCCCGACCGCAACATTCATGTTTTGTCCCGCTCCCGCCCGCAAAAATACTTTTTTTCTGTACCTCCAAATACTTTCAAGTTAGCCTACGTGTTAGCCCACCATACACATCAGCATACGTGCTCCTGATCAATTGTTTGTTGCATTAACACACAAACCACTGTTATAACATAAAAGCAAGCGGGCTAACTGTACTGCGTGCATGGTTTGGCATGACTGCGCGCAAAGTGCGATCCCATAATAATTCCTAAAGCTGACATCAGTTCACAGAGATCTCGCACATCTCTGTTATTATCAATGAAGCTTCCATAATATATAACGTACGTTACACTATGTTTGTTATAATTAGAGGATTTGCCAGCATACAGAATTCAGCACTGAACAAAAAGTCTGTTTTGAGCGGTGAGGGGAATCTATCGTAAATGCTTCTGATTGGCCATTATTGCGTTCAAGAAATCAACACATATGTCTGTGATTGGCTACATCGCTCCTCGCTGCTGACATGTTAGAAATAGAAACTCTGCCTGTAAACCGTTTCTATTTTGTTTTAGATGTTCTTATTGATTTTCTGCAACAGATGAATAAAAATGTATTAGTTTTTACGTTTTATTCAGATATTTCTAGTTTGCGGGAGTCCCGCAAATCGTTTTATTCTCCCTCAAACAGCACACACAGAGTGAGTGCATTACTGCCCGCAGCTCCCTGTTATGACATCATCACCCAGTTACGGTAAAAAACACGCTACCTTTGAAGAAACCCCAATAAATGCTATTTTAACGCATTTAAGACAATTTTTTTAAATATATCCATATTGTGCACTTTAATGTACACATTAATCGTTTGTGGTGGTTAACCTGCAATTTACACTTTAAAAAGTGCAAAATTAAATGATTTAAAAGATATATTGCTCATGGCTGGGTGAATAGTATTCGCTGAGTTTTAAGTTTAGAGACGTGCTCCAGAAAAAAAGTTTATGGAGATGGAGAGGCAGAACATGTTGAAGATTTTATTATTTACAAAACAAGCAATTTAGCCTTATAAGAATACACCATTATTTCTCTGTGTCTTTGGAGTGACTTTGAAAGACTGCAAGGCCTATTTGACTTTGGAAGAGGAGAAAAGCTGAGACAACAGAGAGTGCTATTTCAGTATGTCACATGGTACAAAAGTATTTCTCAAAATATCTATATGTATGTATGACCTTTTTTTGGAAAGGTTGAAGGTATATGTATGAGGAGCTGGGGACAGCTCAGGAGTGCTTTTCTGCAGGAGGCGCTCAGCTTTGTTTGTGAATAAAGTCTAATATTTTTGGCATCAAAGATCTCTGAGAAATCATTTCAAAAAGACTGAAACCACTTCAAACGCACACCCTGTTTATTTTACAAAAGCACAATATTTTATTTCGATTGTATGTGAGCACATAAAATAGTAGACATTTAGCAGTTTATTTTCTCATATTTCTTAACTCTGTATGACCAGAAATGATGGGAGTACTTTAAGTCTGTTTTTCTGCTATGTGAAAAAAATCTGCCAAAACGCGCCGGCTAGGGTTGCCAACTTTCTGAAATTGAAATAAGGAACGCCGGGCGGGGCGTGACATGCCCCACGGAAGAAAATTTTGAAAAATAAACCCCTGAAATGATGCCTTTCTATTATAATATGCTATACATTATAGCATATTGTAATACAACTTAATAGGCCCATATATTTATAGAATAGCAAAGTAGGCTTAATCAATATACAAGACTGAACCACATAGATATATAAAGGCAATCATGATCATTTTGCCAACAATGAACCATGGATTTGTTTAGTTTATTATATGTTTTATTTTTAACTTAAACAAATACAACATTACATCCTGTGCAAAACAATAATACATTCAAAAAACAGATTATAAAGAAAATGTAAAATATTGCATTTAAATACTGCATTCAAGCAATACAACACCTGCATGTATGCACATGGAAAATCTCACAGAACCAAATAAACCTCCAGACTAAGCACATTGTGCAGCTATTTTTTCCATGTGTACTTTTTTTGATTTCTTGCAGCAGCGAGTAGTTGTTTGTCCTGTAGAGCTGCACTGTAGAACTCTGTACAAGACATCTCAAAGAACAGAATAAACCTCCAGACTTAAGCACATTGTGCAGTTATTTTTTCCATGTGTACTTTTTTGATTTCTTGCAGCAGCGAGTAGTTGTTTGTCCTGTAGAGCTGCACTGTAGAACTCTGTACAAGACATCTCATAATTCAGAGTGATGATCAGCTCACTTTTTATTAGTCCAACTGAACATTTGTTTCGTACATCTGACCATTAATTTTTCATTGCCGAGAACACCTTCTCCACATACCCAGTGGAAGATGGGATGCTGAGGACAAAGGACAGCACAACAAGGATTTTTGGGAGATCAGCTGCCTGTAGAACTGCCATCCACTTCTCTGCTGTTCCCTTGGACACCCAGTCATCATGCTCTGTGAGATGTTTTAGAATGTTGTTGGCAGTAACACACTCATCATAAAGCATATCCATGGAGATGTTTTGCCTGCTAACCAGGTGAAGCTGCTCAATGATCTTCTCCATGACATCATAAGAGATCCAAGATGTCAGAGAGAGGGGCTGTAGATGGAAAAGCCAGTTGTCTTCTGAAAAATTGAACCATTTTTTTAGGTACGTAATGGCAGTGTTTAAGAAGGCTGTAAACTCCTGTCTGGCAACATCAGCATCAGATGTAGAAAGACGCTGAAGCTTTTGTTTTGTTAGGTAGCCATAGAACCCATCATCTCTGAGATTGTTTTGTCAGAAAAGAGTGCATGATGGCATAGAGGTAAGCTGATGTGGTGTCATTCCTCTCCAGCTTTTTGACTACTTCTTCAAAGAGGGTCAGCATGTTGTTACAAAAGAGGAGATACACCTCCACAAGATCGGGCTCGTCGTCCTCAACGCCAGCAGCATTGCTTGTTAATTTCAGCAATGTTTGCAGTTGCCTTGGACAGTCCAAGGCACTGTCTTGCTCACTGCTCGATTGCTTTTGTCTGCCTCGCTGCCTGCTGTGAGTTTGTTTGCGTCGTGGCTGTCTAAGCCTCGTATTAGCTTCGTATTTCCTTCTGTTTTTCCATATTTCTCTCTTTTATTCTGTTCTGAACCATCACTTAACTCATAATTACAACTCGGACTGATGGCCAGATGCGTCTCAAGCCATTATACGGCTAGAACCGCAAATACGGTTAGAACATTTTCGTTGTTGGTCGTAGAGCGAGACACTGCTTCACTGCTGCTCGCCCTGCGATCGACTGCTTTTGTCTGCCTCGCTGCCTGCTGTGAGTTTGTTTGTTTGTTTGCGTCGTGGCTGTTTAAAGCCTCGTATTAGGTTCGTATTTCTTTCTGTTTCCCGTATTTCTCTCTTTTATTCAGTTCTGAACCATCACTTAACTCACAATTACAACTCGGACTGTTGAGCAGACGCATCTCAAGCCATTACCCAACACCGGTCCTTTACATGGGTCACGGCTGAGCGAGTCTTCTTTACACTCTCTTACAAACGAACATTTTCGCATCTATCGCGCGTCTACATTACACCCGTACCACTAAAAAGACAGATTTTACCAAAGACTTGAGTCATAAATTAGTATAAATATTAATAGCTTCACTGGTTTCATCATTGCTAACTTACTGTCCATCTGTTAAAATGGCGAATATATCAGGTGTATGCTATCTACCTTTTGGTGCAGATGAGAACAAATCTGATTTGCTCGCGGTGCAGTCTGAATTAGAAGCTGTAGAAAAGCAGATCCGTGACCTCTTAGAGAGACAAGCTGAGCTGAGAGACCGGCGTTTAGCTCTTGAAACATCACGCGCTGATGCACACGAATCAGTGATTAACGTTAGTAACCCGCTGACGCTGACCTCGTCTACTCCGTGCGTTTCTCAGCATTGGTCCCGAGCGTCCAGGTCACGATCAGCCATGGTTTCATTTACTCCGGCTCCAACACACCACCACGAAGCCTGGGTGGTTCCGCGGAAGCCCGAGCCAGGACAAGAATCTTTTCGCTCCCCCCCCGGTTTTCGAGATCTCCACTCAGAACCGCTTCTCCCCTCTTCGTGAAACGGAACGCGATGCTATGATCATCGGCGATTCCACCGTCCGACACGTCCACGCAACGTTAGGTAAAAGTAAGGTGCACAGTCATTGCTTTCCTGGTGCTCGTGTTCTCGATATCACTGCGCGGGTAACTGAGATCTTGAACGGTGACGAGCGCGTCGGAGCTGTTGTGCTGCACGCGGGAGCTAACGACACTAGGCTGCGACAGACGGAGGTTCTGAAGAAAGACTTCAGGAGCCTTATCGATACGGTACGCAGCACATCGCCTGAAACAGCGATTATTGTGTCTGGACCGCTTCCTACGTACCGATGAGGGCATGAAAAGTTCAGTAGATTATTCGCGCTAAATGAATGGTTATTGTCATGGTGCAATGAGCAGAAACTGCTCTTTGTAAATAATTGGAATCTGTTTTGGGAGCGACCGAGGCTCTTCCGCGCTGATGGCTTACACCCAAGTAGAATCGGGGCAGATCTTCTGTCAGATAACATCTCCAAGATGTTAAATACCGTTTGACTAGTAACCAAAAATCCAAATCACAGTCTCTACTGCACCAATTTAATTGATATTAATACTAGTGTAGAACATTGCATAGAAACTGTGTCTATTCCTCATTTACTAAGATCAAATAATAAATCTACTACAGGATTGTAAAGACTGGGGTTCATAAGCTCTTTTATCAATTTTAGGTTTGGGGATAGATATTCAATAGTTATTAATCTATGATCAACAACTTATTGAATACAGTTTGAACCGGGTCCTTACGTAAATAAATTACCCAACGAGAGTAATACAGCATACACGTCTGTTTGGGACAAGTATATAACAATTGAACACAACGAATTATGATCAATTAGTCATATACATCCCACCCAGAGGAGTATGGCTGATCTTTAAAAATACCAAAGCATTTGACCCCTCCTCGCTCATTCACACGTCCGCCGTGCAGTCCGGCTGGAGGCTACAAATGTCTTATGGTCTATTTTAGCTTAAATTTACTGACAATGTTTTGTGCACTTAAACAATTATCAGATTGTAGCTAGGATCTTTATATTAAAGAGGCTTTGTTATACGAGCAACAACCACAGAGTCAATAAAGTATAAATGAGGTTTAATGAATGAACTACACTACATGTAAAACAAGGATATAGATGAAATAAAATGAAATAAAACAATAAGAAAAGTAAACACAAGAAAAAAAACAATTGCTAGCCCAATTTTAGACCCTTTAGAGACAACCACAGGAGATATACTTTACAACGTCTAAATTTGGATGGAACAACTTTTGCATTCAGACCTGTAAGTTCTTGTTGTGCGGGAGCAAGCGTGTGGCGTCCAGGAGATGGAGGGCGGGTTTTCTCTGGTTCCTCCAAGCGTGGTTTATTCGCGGGAGATTCAAACGTTCTGACTTAGTTCTGTATGCGTGAAGGGAGTCTTTTCACCGAAGTGCTGGAAGACTTACAAAACGCACGTGGAGGTTTCAGTCGGGAGACGAGAACACTAAGAACGGACTGGCTATGCGCAAAATGAAACGAAGTTAAAATAAAACAGGAACATTAAAGTAAAATACGAGGATTACATAGGACAAAGAATACACAGGAACAGGGTACACACGAACAGAGAGAGAGATTGTCTCTGAGTTGGGGATTTTATAGATGAGCTAGCCACGCCTGGGTAAGGCGCGCTGGCCAATGACAGCATCCCATATCGAGGAGCGCGTACGCCCCCTGATTGGGGTGGGGTTCAGCGGTAATATGAATTTATGACAAAGTAGAAAATTAAGCTTACTTTGGAAATTGCATATACCTGTGATTATCCATGTTTAAGATATTGATATACAGCTTAATAGATAGATCAGATTTGTAGGATTGCAATGATATCACACATCACACATTACAGACATACTATTGCAGAATTATATCTTAAAGGAGAAGTTCACTTTTAAAATGAAAATTCTGTCATCATATACTCACCCTCATGTTGTTTCAAACCTGTATAAATTTCTTTCTTCTGCTGAACAGAAAGGAAGATATTTATAAGAATGTCAGTAACCAGGCAGTTTCTGGTTCCCATTGACTTCCATAGTAGGAAAAAAATATACTATGCAAGTCAATGGGAACCAGAAACTGCCTGGTTACTGACATTCTTCTAAATATCTTCCTTTCTGTTCAGCAGAAGAAAGAAATTCATACAGGTTTGAAACAACATGAGGGTGAGTATATGATGACAGAATTTTCATTTTAAAAGTGAACTTCTCCTTTAAGGCATACGTTTAGGCATTCAGAAGTACCTTACATTCATGAAAACATACGTAGGACAAGTTAGCACACTTACAGTTCTTTTACATGTATTTAAAACAGCAAATCTATTTTAGTAACGATTTACAGATAGGAAATCAGAGTTCATATGTATGTATGTGTGTGTGTGCGGGGACGTGGGTGTGAACGCGTGTTGCGCTCAGGCGGGAAACAGACAAAGGAGCATCTGTTTTTGCGCTTCTCCCCCTGATTTCCGCTGGGAGGGAGAAGATGGTCTGGGTGTTGTCTCAAGTGAGAGGACCCGCTGTTTGGGGAACACTTAAGACCATTTGTCACCCTAAACTGTCCAAAAGTCCATTAGTTCTCTAGACTCATCGGCGCCGATTTGGGAGATAGGGGTCCCAAGGGCTGACCACATGGCCTTTTCGGAATGTTAGTTAAAGCTTGTTGTCCTTTTAAATTTGTTGCGAGTTCGTGATTTAATAAAAGAGAATTAATGATTGAATCCAGAATCTCTACAGGATCTAGAAAAAATCTAATTGTTATTAACCCTCTGGGGTCTGAGCTGTTTTGGGGCTCTTTAGGTGTTTTGAAATGCCCTGACATTTGTGCTTATTTCAGCTACTTAAAACATACCATTTGCCAACTTATAAATTTGCTGTATTCAGCACAAACTCTGCTACAATAATATGCGAGCAAAATGGATGTACATGTTTGCATTTTATAGAAAAAAAATAATATGCGTGGTTAGTACGTTTTGGGAAAAAAATGTCACCGCAATAAGGCCATTTATTACATACTGAATAGTTGTCCACAATACTTTTGAGTTACCATTCTTGTAGGCTAGAATTTTTACTTCAAAATGAAGTGAAAATCATTCTGACCACTCTTTCAGAAACATCAATATAAGGATTTGAATTTCTTACATCAGTTTTTGGGTCAGCAGTGCTGTATGCGTGGGAGTGTTAATGCCCATGAATATTAATGTGATTTACACCTGGGAAGACTAAAGACACTCCCGTAATGGCTAATGGCCCATCAAGGTGCTGTGAGGCAGCCTGAACAAAGAATGAGAGGAGATTCAAAGGTTTTTCAATCTGTTTTATTGTAATTCCTCTATGTGGAGAAACTAAATGTTCTAAATTTGCTCTAAGTAAATCAAATGTGAGTAAAATAAATAAATAATAAGTCAGCTATAAACAAAGTAATTGTGAGCAATAAATAAACAAAAGTAAAGGCAGGTATCTCACAGTAAATACTTATGCCTCGTTGATGCGGGCTCTAAGCAAATCAAATGTGAGCAAAATAAACAAAAGTAAAGGCAGCTCCTTGTTGCTCATCTGAATGTTTGTCTTGGCCCTCTTTGCCACATTCCTATAAAAATAATAACATTAATAAAGGTTAATAAAAGGTTGATCAAAGTACTATCAGTCAGGGCTATCAGGGCATTCAGCATGTTGATAAAACAAAAAAATATATAAGCTATTTTATATTAACATTACCAATCAATAATTGTAATATTGTAATATTGAACTTTTACATGATGATGATGTAAACACAATTAGGGTACATTTCATCTGTAAAATGTCTATGCACTTACTCAGTATTATTCTCGATCGCACTGAGAACTGAATGACACCTGCGTGTTCCTCTGCGAGGTGCTGGAGAAGGAGAACGTGATGCACTTTCCTAAAAAACAAAACAAAATAACTGTTAGCATACATTATGTATACAACAGAGTATCTGTTGATGGCCCATATAGAATGGATGCTGATAACACAATCAAAGAAACTGTATTATTATTACCTATGTAACGAATCACATAATAATAATATACATAAAATGTATTTAAGGGGGCCGGAAGGCCAATTTAGCTCAAAGGGAATGATTCATCGATTTGCAATGAATCATTGACCGAATCACTATGGAACCGAGCAAATGACTCGTTTAGAGTTCATTTGAACGGGCCGTAATTTTAACCTTGGCAAAAGATATAAATATCCAATCTATAGTGAAAGACTATGTATTAGCAAGGTAACTTTAGATCGACAGTACAAGGCATTAAATGTGTAAGCACAACACAAGGCAAATATCTTTTCAAATATATGGACGACTTTATTAACTATTCTAAACACATAAAACTAAGGTCTAAATCCAATCACGCACACACATTCATTCAAGGCGCAGAGGAAGAGAGAGAAAGAGTGAGTTTTCAGAGTGAGATGCACTTTGTAAGACATAAACCTGAACGAACCACCAAGCATTAATTTAAACCTTCGTTTCTTAGACAGGTTATTCAGTTTAAATTAAAACACCAGTTTAGTTACAGTCTGTAGTACTTGCTCGTCTTTGCGTTGCTTAGGCCAGGGAATTCCCTTTGTGCGGTGCTTCGTCCAAGGAGTTTCCCGGCCGGGTCCGTGTCGCTGGTTGTCTTTGAAGTGCCCTGGATGAAAGTTTCTGAACTGCCGGTCACGGGTGATGGGCAGGTGAACAAGAGTCTTTAAAGTTCGAAGCGCGTTGCAGGAGAGACGTGTAAACGAACTTTACAGCAAACTTAACTTTGAACCGAGACTTTTACGAAAAAGAAAATAAAGGAAGAAATGAAAGTAAGATGAGTTGGATGGCTTGAATGAGCTGTTTTAACTCCGATCTTGATGGGTTTGTCTGCTGGCCTGGTCTAACTTGGTCTGGTCGATGTAGAAGCGTACGAACATGAACACTCTCTTGCTGTTTGTTGATAGAGAGAGGCACAGCTTAATTTAACACAGAACCGACTCAAAACCGAACTGAACCGAACCGAAAACTGAACTGCTCTCTGAACTGAACTGAACTCAACCCAACTGAACTGAACTCCTTTGTTCGGGTCTTTAACTTAAAGATAGTCCAACCTCTTTTGGAGAATTCTGACCAATGAGACAATGGCATCATTTTAGGAGGTGACTATTTTCTTCTTATCGTAAATCATGCGTTATCTGTGATCACCTTGCTTTCCAGCACTAAGCAGAGAGAACAAAAGATCACAGTTTAAACATTATAGATTATTATAATCATACAAAGCATTTTACACAGATTTCATTCAAGCCATCTTTTGAATTAAGGACATACGATTCTTTTGATTGGAAGCACGATACTCTTTCATTCATACACACAGTTATATCACAATTATTCGATTTATATTTGATCTAAGCATAATACAAACATGAATTGTATGAACACCAAGAGTTGTGATGTTTGATTACAAGTCCACTGAGCATTGTTCTGTGTGAGTTTTAATAGGTTTGAATGTAAAGTCTGTAAAAGTCTTTCTGGTCTCTGAATGAAAGCGTGGTCTGTTAAATAACTCTGTCCTGTTTGGCAGAGGGAGGTCAAAGGTGGTCAGGCCTGTTTTACCATTTCTGACACGTTCTTCCTGTGGGGCAATAAAAGTCTTCTCTGGGGGGTGGGGGGGTTCTAGACACTTTGGAGCCAGTCTTGTGACTTAGGAATGTGGTGTTAAAATCCGGAATGCTGAATCACATTTGAATGAAGCCCATGAGAGATTAGAGTCTCTGTTACTTGATCTTGGATAAGATGTCAAAGTTTAAATTGCGTTTACAAATGCAGGGAGAGTATGAAGAACACAAGAGGGTTTGATTAAAAATCAAATACCTAATAATCTGTTTGTTGGGAAAGATTATCTTTGTCTCTTTTTAGAGTCGATTGATGGTTCTTCCAGGTTCGTTCCTTGCAAATGTGAAGAATAAGATGGAATAAAGCAGGACAGAACAGGAAAGACGTGATGAGGAAGAAATGAAGCAAGGAGGTTGGATCCCGCTACCTTAGGTCTACCACGAGTATAGAACTGATAGTTGAGGAACAACTAAACACACAAATAAACTTTTGTAAAAGACGATTGTCTCCGGTTTATTTGAAACTCGTATGGAGATGGTAATGTCCCCTATTGAAGCGTCCCGAAAATGAATTAATCAAATATAGTGGTTAAGTTTATAACTAACAGGACGAAAGGATAAAACGCAATGACAATAATGAGCAAGTCTGAGTCTAACACTATTTTTGTAATAGTAATAACAACTTTCAAATTTTAACTTTCAGAGTTCAAGACTTATTCACCTAAAGTGATTAGATCTCAACGAGAAATTTAGAAATGATGAAAATTATGAAATTAGAATTATTAAAAAATAAATCTAAAAATCATTAGAAATGACCTGTCTAAAAAAAATAGAATTTCAATTTTATTTTATTATTTCTTTTTCTTTAAAATCAAATTCAAAATTGACAATTAATAATAGTAAACCAGTATTTTCTTTTTCAAGTAAAATCCAGGTAAAGTAATTAATAATTGTAAACCAATATTTCCTTTTCAGTAAAATATAGGTAGGCTAAAATGTGAGAGAGGTAAAAGGAAAAGAAGAAAGGATCCACAGGTGTAAAAGTCGAGGTGTCTAAATGGTTAAATCACTTTAACATTTTTCAAACAGACACTGTAGTTAACTGCTGGGGTTAGTATTGATAACAGTAACTGATGCTAAAGGCTTTAGCACAGGCCTCAATGCAAGCAACTGCCTAGCTTAGCTTAGCGTAGCGTTTGTTTACATCGAGGGTTGGGTCAAAGTTCACCCGGAAACGTTGGCCAAGACTTCCGTGTCACGATCGGAACTATAGCGACCAAACGAACGCTAGTGGGCGAACCGGGAATTGCAGACAGTTGGAAAACATTTTGTTACAGTTCCATGCAATATTGGAGCATTTCAACAATGTCCACAGAACATGCATGTACAGTAACAATCGATCCTATTACGGGAAATGTCGGCGCATTTCACACTGTTCAAATAAGATACACCACTCGTAGCTGGTTTTACGACGTGGGGCTTCACTCAGTTTGTTGAGAGTGATATTAACTTTAAACACGCGGCGTTGCGCTGTATGAGAAAAATGACGATCTTGATCTCGCCTTTGTGCAGGTTTATTTGGCACACAAAACAACAGGGTTATAACTGTTGGTTCAGTTTCAATGTCAAGCTTTACTTGATAACGAATTTAAATAACCACTATTCAAATTACACTTGGACATGCGCAATGTTACACGAGAATTATTTGAACGGACACAAACAGATAAGATTAGTTAAGCCTTGCTGTTTATCACGGGGATCAGTGGGACACGCACTGAATCAGATAAATAAATATAAGGCTTATGACTAGCTTAGATGAGGAACACGCTCATCGCTCTGTGAAGAGAGTATATTAGTCCTTATAGGGTTATTTTAATTACTGCAGTTTGATTTCGTTCAGCTCTCTAACTGATATAAACACACACACACACAACGTTACAGCTTTTCTGAAAGACTCTGGAACACGCAGACGTCGACCAGCTATAACGAGGTATTTCTGGAAATGAGGAACACGCTCAATTCTTACCTTATCGTAGTGTGAGGTTTTATATCTTAAATTAATTAACTGCAGTTAACAGGGAAACCAAATAGGGAGGCAGACTGTAACAGCTTTCTCTGGGAGCATTCACTCAAGCAGCAGCTCATTCAAACGGGGCGCGCGCTGCGCGCGTCACACACAGACTCTCAGAGGTTCGGATCTCGCATCCGAAACAAAATGAAAAGATAAATCTTGATAATATGCTTACAATTTAGGTTGAACTGCCCACATTCTCCACCAACTATGTAACGAATCACATAATAATAATATACATAAAATGTATTTAAGGGGGCCGGAAGGCCAATTTAGCTCAAAGGGAATGATTCATCGATTTGCAATGAATCATTGACCGAATCAATATGGAACCGAGCAAATGACTCGTTTAGAGTTCATTTGAACGGGCCGTAATTTTAACCTTGGCAACAGATACAACTGTCACTAGACACTTTGGAGCCAGTCTTGTGACTTAGGAATGTGGTGTTAAAATCCGGAATGCTGAATCACATTTGAATGAAGCCCATGAGAGATTAGAAAGATTAATTTGTGCTTGGTTCATCCTTAAATTCTCTACACCATTATCAATCACTAATTACCATGGATTACAAAAAGACATTTGTAATTTCACACAAGAATATAAACTTTTACATTATGACGATGTAAACATAATAGGCTACATTTCATCTGTAAAATATTACGTCTCACTTAGTATTATTCTCGATCGCACTGAGAACTGAACGACACCTGCGTGCTCCTCTGCGAGGTGCTGGTGAAGGAGAACGTGATGCAGCGGCACTTTACTAAAAAACAAAACAAAAATAACTGTTAGCATACATTATGTATACAACAGAGTATCTGTTGATGATGGCCCATATAGAACGGACGCATTTATAATTCACTCAATGAACGGATCGTTCGCGAACGACACATCACTACATTTCAAACATTTACACTGTATTCACAAACAGTGCATAAGCCAGTAAGCATGATAATAAGTGTCATAGGCTAACCAAAACTGAACAATTGCGAGTATGGCCCATATAGACAGCACGCATTAGGAATAGGCTACACAATGAACGGATTGATCGCGAACGAACGGCACATCACTAACTTACAATTCAAACACACCTGTATTCACAAACAAGTAGGCCTATTTCCGCATGATAAAGTGTCATAGGCTAACCAAAACTGAACATTTGCAAGTATGGCCCATATAGACAGCACACATTTAGGGATAGGCTACACAATGAACGGATTGTTCACGAACGAACGACACATCACTAACTTACAATTCAAACATACCTGTATTCACAAACAAGTAGGCCTATTTACGCATGATAAAGTGTCATAGGCTAACCAAAATTGTTAACCAAAATTGTTGGCAAAACCAACATATTGTATTTAGACAGTAGCCTATCACACATTTTACCGGAGTCTGAAATATATTTCTATCACAATAAATGCATTACACATAGGCTAAGGCAGTAGGCTATTGTAGCATAAGTAGTCATGGGCTAAACAAAACTGAACATTTATATGTAAAAAAAATATATTGTATTTAGACAGTATCACATATTTTACCGGAGGCTGACATATATTTCTCTAAATCATAACCAAGCAGTTCGAAAACAAAATGCATAAGCATAAGGCAGTAGGCTATCAGTGTCATAAACTTATCAAAACTGAGTGAAATATATGTAGGCTAATATAGCCTACAAATATGTTTAGAGAATATCACATTTAAAAAGTTTACACGAGCATACACGAATAGGAATATTGTGAGGCAAACTTTCCTGTGTCAAAAGCTAACCAAAACTAGGCAAAATACAGTCTGAAAATTCATTTGAGCTCTATATGATCAGAAAAGGAATTACATAACAAACAACTTACTCCGAACGTATCCTCGGCGGGGTTGGTCGTCCGAGTTGCAATCTTTCTCTGGGGAAAAGTTCTTCCCCGCTGTCCAGTGTCCAGAATCATCTGAAGGGCCTATGTGCTGCCATCCTCAAAACGCGATGAACTATCAGTTAATCTGAAGAAACTTTGTGTTGTTATGGACAGCATTGATCGCGGGGCGTGCCGCGTGTGCGATGCATAGATCACCTATTTACCATGTGAAAAGCGCTGGGGGCGTGTCTGCGTCAGCTGATTACAGATAATGAGGGGAGAACGAAAAAACTGTAACTCTCCTTGGTTTCAAACGAATTACATAAACTGGACATATTAATTTTTTTAGTAACTTCATTTAAAAGAAGAGAATCTCAGCTTCATAAAGAGACATCTCTCGTATCTCTTTGACAAGTATTGACAGAGTTACAGTTATTTTTTCGGACGCGTTTCTGAATGGACTTCACTGACAGAGAGAAGGGAAAACGCGCATCATGTTTATTTTTCTTTATTTGACGAAAAGCACAACACTTTGTTTTTATTGTGAGTACCCACAAAAAAAATACAAACTTAACAGGATCGCATGATGTATAACACTTATATGTAAGATCAAAATCAACAGAGTAATTTGATTCTCTTTTGCACTGATAAGGAAAAAATCCAGCAAAACGCGGGGACGCGTTTTCCGACCCCTAAGGGTTAAAACAAAAAATCTCGCTATTAGTGAACAAAAACAATTTCTAAAGCTAGGTCTTCTAAACATTAGATCGCTCACATCTAAGGCGGTTATTGTAAATGAAATGGTCACAGATAATAATTTCGATGTTCTGTGCCTTACTGAAACCTGGCTTAAACCAAATGATTATTTAGGTCTAAATGAGTCTACTCCGCCAGGATACTGTTATAAGCATGAGCCCCGTCTGATCGGTCGTGGCGGCGGTGTTGCAACATCTACAGAGATATCCTTAATGTTACTCAGAAAACTCGTCATAGGTTTAATTTGTTTGAAGTACTTGTGCTAAATATCACGCTCTTAGATGTGAGAAAAAAATCCCTATTATCTCTAGCATTGGCTACCATATAAAGACCTCCAGGGCCTTACGCCGATTTCCTAAAAGAGTTTGCTGACTTTCTATTAGGGATGCACCGATACCATCTTTTAAGGAATCGATCTGATCCGATACCAAACATTTTGAGTATCGACCGATACCCGATACCGATCCGATACCAGCGCAGTTTTTTAGTAGAATTTCTATAACTCTGTGTGTTGAACTGATATTCACTCTTTTCTGTGTTAAACACAATTTACTTAATACAGACAAGTTCATTATAAAGAAAAACAACAAATCAAAAAAATATATATGATCATAATCTATGACAAAAAAATGCTATTATAAACTAGATTAGTGGATAATTCAGCAGTAAAATTTAGTCTAGAAAAATCATGAGTGCACAATTATTGTATATAAAATCTGAACATTTAGTGAAACAAAACATTTAGTGGGGAACAAATAAGAGACAATAAATGTAACTCTAAATCTGGTAAAACGTTACACATTGCTCTTTGTATTGTTGTAAAATACATTAATGAAAAACAAGATAACAAAAATCAAAAAGATAAATTATTTTAGATATAGCCTATGCTACTATAAAATTGAGACGTTTTAAATGTATAGCACAGCTGTTTAATGAGGCAGTAACATATGATAGGACAGAACAAGAAAAGCTATTATTAATATAATAATATTTTTTAATTGCGTCACAGCATTATGATATGAACGACTCCAATACAGTGCGGCACAAAGCACTTATGCGCATCCCGAGCGCAGAATGATGAGCTTATGCGCATCCCGAGCGCAGAATGATGCGCTTGAAGCAACACAGAGCAGCGCGTCGAGTGCGCATTGAAAGGTTCAAAGCACAAAGGAAATACATATTGATGTGTAGTGAATTATACAGTATCTATGCAATAGTTTATTCAGCCTTTTCTTTTAACAGTTTTAAATTTCAGTTACTGTGCGCATGAAGAACAGTGATAGTGCTCTCCAGTGATGTGATCTAACAGACACACGGTAGAAACGAACATGATTAAGTTACAGCAATAAAGTCCAGCAAGATAAAGTTGTTTTATGCGAAACCATAAAGCTTTATCTACAGATCAGGTATAATAATATTAACATTTAATCATCTCGTTGATAGTTTCATCGTGTTGACTGTTGAAAACCAAACGCGACGCGCTGTTCGAACACTGAATGGAGAATGACTGACAGCCGCAGCGGAGGGAAAAGTTTACGTGATCTTGAATTTAATGACTTAAATATTAATGTATATCTCACATTATACTGTATGTGTCACGTTTTGATGTGTTTAGTTCTGTTTTGAGATCTTGTTTCCCCCTGTCTTTGTGATTTTTGGTTTAGTCCTGTTAGTTTTTCCCGCTCCTCGTTTGTTCAGATTCTCTGCACCTGTTTTCAGTTATTTATCTCGTTTGGTTCAGTTCATTTAAGCCCTGTGTTTTCCCTCAGTGTTTGTTGGTCGTCGTCTATGTATGGTTGTGTTTCCCCTGAAGTCCAGGGGCCTGTTTCAATAAGGAGGTTCAACCAACTCTGAGTTAAAACTTGAACTCTGAGTTGACTTACCCTGAGATGGGAAACTCTGAGTTTTCGGTTACAGAACAGCTGAAATGAGTTGGTTCAATCAACTCTGAGTTGACTGACTCTGAGTTAAGCGCGTGCACCACAACTATAAAAAGCCATTATCAATGGAGCACAGATATTATGAGTCACCATGGTAACAGCGGCAGACAAAAAGAGGTGTTGGGTGTAATTAATTACCAAGTAATCTAAATATTGTAATTTAATTAAAGGAATTACTCTTAATAATAAAATATGATGCAATTACAGTAAATAGGCTACTGCATAGACTATAGACCAATTCAATATAAAACAACAGTAGATTTAACATACATTTTTAAAAGGTATATTTTTTATGTAACCTTCTCCCTCTACACACTTTGATCAATTCAAGAATAATTCATGCAATTGTATATTTTTAATTTGAAAGCATTATAAGTGCAGTTTATTGTCTCTCCTTTTATTGTTCAAGTGGTTGAGGTTGATAGGATTTAGTAATTAATAATATGTAGACCAATACTTTCTAAAGATAGAAATTCTTGCATTAATCTAATTACACTGTTGAAGATGTCATTTGTAGTTAGTAATTCATAAATATTTTAGAGTAGCTACTGTTATAATAGCAGAGGTGAAACTGAGAGAATGTTATTCAACCTAAAGTAGGCTACTATTACTTTGATAAAATTTTACTTAAGTACAAGTAAAAAAGTAGCTAATTTAATGTGAGTAAAAGTTGCTGAGTAACTTGTTTAACAGCGGGGGTGGGTGTGTGTGTGGGGTGGGGTGGGGTGGGGGGGGGACTCTCCCATGTAGGTTTGTAACATATGATTCTCCTCATTTTCACAGTTTCACAGTATGATAACCGTCTCAGAAAATATCACGGTTTATGGTATTAAACAATTATTAAATATATAAACTGCATTATTAAATTACGGTTATTATTATCATCAGTTAAAATGACAGTTAAATAAATTAAACATTTGTTCAATAAAACATATCTAATCAACTAATTTCAATAATTGATTATGAATTATCAACTTATTTTGTATCATTATTAACTTATTAATATGTTTAAAAAATAATTGAATCTATGAAATGTTTATTCCGATTTTTTTTTTTTTAATGATTTAATACAAATATATTATCAAAAACGGTGGTAATAAAATTAAAGTTTAGCAAACGTTTTAATCCTTTTATTTTTTGGCAAAGTGCTGCAAAACAGATTTAGTCAATCATGGACAAACAATATATATTCTTTAAAGAATGTGTAAATACATTTTAGTATTATTGTTGGTGTTTAAACACCACTTCCTCTTTAAAAAAGGGGAGGAGACCGCAAGAAACTCTGGGTTTACTGAAGAAAACCTGCTCCTGACCAGGTTAGGTTCACAGAGTAACTTACCATGGTAACTGACTCTGAGTATAAGTTACCTCTCTTTCAGAAACGGGCTTGACTTACCCTGCTTTCTCAGGTTTGACTTACCTCCCTTTCTGAAACCGAAAACCCAGAGTTTCCCTCATTTCAGGGTTAACATACTCAGAGTTTTCACTTAACCTCCTTTCTGAAACAGGCCCCTGGAGTTTTGTTCTTTTGTTCCTGTTTGTTTTTTTGAAGTTTCATTTTGTTAAATAAATCTCGAAAACTGCAGTTTCCGTGTCCTCGTCTTCGGCTACCTGCACACAACCCTGACAGTATGCACTATACTAGTATACTAGTGCACGAAAACTTTATGGTGCTTTATAATGTTTTTGTGCCTTTTGTGGGGCTTAATAATAACACAGAATAGTATAGCACAATATCGGATTTGGATCGGCCTCATCTGATCGATACCCGATCCGGCAAAAATGGCAGTATCGGACCCGATACCCGTTACAAATATCGGATCGGCGCATCCCTACTTTCTATCAGATCTTTTGGTCAATGTCGATAAAGCATTACAGATTCCTAGAGAACTCCTTCGGGGTCAAGCAAAACGTCACCGGACCAACTCATCGTCTTAATAATACACTCGATTTAATTATATCATATGGAACCGATCCAACCGATATAGATATCATTCCACAAAGTGATGATGTCACTGACCATTACATGGTAACTTGCATATTACGTACTGCTGTAATATGTCATGCTGCGCCACGTTATCGACCAGGTAGAACTATTCTTCCATCCACCATAGATCATTTCTCAAATAGCCTATCTGATCTGTCTCAGCTGCTGCCTGAACCCAAACAAACAGATGAACTAGACGAATTAACTAGCACTATGAGCACCATTCTCTCTAGAACATTGGATATTGTTGCACACCCAAAAAAGTATAGCACCATGGTACAATAATACTACGTTTGTTTTAAAGAGAGAAACCCGTAATTTAGAGCGTAAATGGAAAAAAACTTATTTAGAGGTCTTTAGAATCGCGTGGAAAGACAGTATGTCACGTTATAAAAAGGTCCTTAAAACGGCTAGGGCTGAGCACCTCAGCAAATTAATAGAAAACAACCGAAATAATCCAAGGTTTTTATTTAATACCGTGGCTAGACTAACAAATAAAAAGACGTCGTCTGAACAAAATACCATGTTACAGTTTAGTAGTAATGATTTCATGAACTTCTTCACCGAGAAAATTGAAAACATCAGAATCAAAATCGTAAACGTTCAATCTTTGCTCGCGCCCTATAATTCAGCCGCAATTATCACCCCTCAAGAACAATTACAATGCTTTACAACCATAGAACAAAAAGAGTTAAATAAACTTATCACTTCATCCAAAACAACAACATCATGTTTATTAGATCCTATACCAACTAAACTACTGAAAGAAGTGTTACCTATAGTGGAAGAGCCTCTTCTCAATATTATTAACTTATCTTTATCTTTAGGTCATGTTCCAAGAACGTTCAAGCTGGCAGTTATAAAACCTCTTATTAAGAAACCACAATTAGATCCAAATAACCAAGCAAATTACAGACCCATTTCTAATCTTCCATTTATGTCAAAAATATTAGAAAAAGTTGTGTCCGCTCAACTCGGCTCTTTCTTGCAAGAAAACGACATCTATGAAAAGTTTCAGTCTGGATTCAGGCCACATCATAGCACCGAAACTGCGCTTGTTAGAATCACAAATTATTTACTTTTAGCTATAGTGCTGCGTTCGATACTATAGATCACACAATACTCTTAGATGGACTACAAAATTACACTGGTGTTCAAGGACAAGCATTAAGCTGGTTCAGGTCATACTTATCTGACCGCTACCATTTCGTCTACTTAAATGGAGAAAAATTGATCATAACTTCGGCAAACTATGGAGTGCCGCAGGGATCTGTATTAGGCCCTTTATTATTCTCAATATATATGCTGCCACTTGGTAATATTCTAAGTAATGGAATTAGTTTCCATTGCTATGCTGATGACACTCAAATATACATTTCATCACGGCCAGATGAATACGCTAAATTATCCAAATTGACAGATTGTGTTAAAGATATAAAAGATTGGATGACGCGTAAATTTTTCTTTTATTAAATCCTGACAAGACAGAGGTAATAGTTATCGGTTCTAAAAACCGTCTACAAAACCTTTCACAGCACGACTTTAACATAGTAGGATGCCCTGTTACTTTATCCGCTACAGTAAAAGACCTGGGTGTTATATTAGACTGCAACCTGTCTTTTGAAAAGCATATCTCATATGTTACAGAAACAGCCTTTTTCCACCTTAAAAACATTGCTAATGTGACGGAGCGGAGGAGGGATTTAAATAAGTTACTTTGCTTACGGTGATAATTGTCGACTACGCCACCCTGAAAAAAAATCAGGGAATATCTAAATAACCCAGCAGTTAGCATTAGGTCACATAGGTTCGTGTGTGTCAGGGAGGTTAGAGACAAGAGTACAACTTAATTACAAAAAGGTCTTTTATTGACATACAAAAAGTAAAAAACAGTATATTCTCTTAAAACAAGGGCGCACAGCGCTCAATGCACAAATGTCAAGGCACAAAACAGGTGCTCACAGGGGGCAATATAAGTGGCACACACCAACATAGTCCTCTACCCACGAGGGTAGGAGGAGTTTCAGTCATACAGAAAGTAAAACAAAACATCCAGGCTGAGCCTACCAGCGGAAGGACCACTTACCCAGATAGCAAAAAATATCGGCACGGCTTCTTTTTGCCGCCGGCCCTAAGCTGTCGGCTATAGGTGCGTCTCGCTGGCGGGGATCTTACGTTTGCCGCCGAATTCGTCACGCCCATTTTTTGCGAGATGCCGCCGGCGAATAGCTGGCGGGCCGCCGGCTTCATTTTCTCTGGCGGTTGCCTCCGTCGAATGGACCGCGGCCGGCCGGCGGCAAGCCGCTTTGAAATACAAGGATTTCTACTCTCAAAATCGACCATATGGCTATTATAATTTCTTTTGCTCCAAAGCCATTGGGGTTTTTAGGCTATAACAGATTTGACTCTTGATTCCATTATAAGGTTTAGGAAATGACATTTAAATTACTTTGAAACTCTAAAGATTATACAGTAATAGGCTATGTAAAATATATTTAATTATTTTATGCAGGTAAAAATTGTTTACATTTCTTTGATTGATGCGCATTTGAGACATGCAGCAATAAACCAAAAATTATTTTGCAATAACACTTACTTGGCAATAAATATCTTTCTGATTAGATTTTAAAATAGATATTTAATTCATGGTATGAACAATTTAGCAGATTATTTTTAAAAAAAAATCTAAACACATTATAAATGTAAAAAATGTATTGCTAAAACTCATTACAAAGACTGTAAACTGTGAAGTACTCTACTGAACTGTGGAGTTAGACCGTTAAACAGTTTTGCACCATTGGTGTGTTCAGGATTTTTTGGACGGGGCTGAAACACTGGCTCGATGACGCACTGGAACCCCTGAGGCTGGCTCGTGGCTCGTGGGTCGCACATTGCGCATCAGTTGACGGGCTTTGGTTATGGATTTGCCACAGTTAGATTAAAACACTTAAATAGCATGGTGTTACACACTCCTGTACAGTAGCCGGCGGTATGCACCTACAAGTTGGTTATATCTTACAATCTGCCATTAATCAAGAGAAAAAGAAGATTGCCGAAGTTACTACAGGCTACAGTTTGCTAGCTACCAAAGTCATCGACTACCGTCGTTTAAGTAAGTATATGTTTCCCTTTTTTGTAACGCAATATTATGTTTACATTGTTTTAGTTTATATTTTATATTAAAATATCCAAGTTAGTAATCTTTGTTCTTGCGGTATGCTGCTAGGTTAGTCCAGTAGCTAGAGTGGCTAACGTTAGCAAGTGTTAGCTAACACATGCTGTTTTGCGTTTGTTACAGGACACAATGAGGTAAACGTTACATGTAGAAATGTAATTAGCTTAGGGTTGCCACCTGTCCCGGTTTTACCGGGATTGTCCTTCTTTTTAATAACCTGTCCCGGGAAATTTATGCACTCTCCCGGGACACTGAATGTCCCGGTTTTCGAAAGCTACGTGAATATGTATGTTCAAAACGTGTTGCGCGCCGCGCGCACGGCAAATGAGAGACCTTGCGTGTGTGTGCTAGTGTGCGTGTCTCAAGAAGCGCGCGCACCTAAAAGACTTGCATGCGCATGTAAACATGGGCTCTGACGTATAATGACGTAGAGTTGGCTCATTGGTCGCACGTCAGAGGCGCCCGCGCTATTGGATGTCAGTGTCCGCAGAGCAGCCTATGAGCGAGCCAGACGCTCTGCAGCAGATATACACACGGCTGTGCAGCTGCAAATGCGTTTGTTTTACAGGCTTCAGTAAATCGAGTAAACTGAGACATTTGTAGGCTATGATAAGAAAAACTACTACATTAAAAATATAATTTTTTGCACTGGAAAGAACATTCTAGAAGTCTAATTCTATTGAATGAGTTTGCACAAGGCTACAGAAAACTGATGTGTTTATTTTTCTTCAAATGCAGTAAGCCGATGATTTTTGAATGTTATATGTTGTATTTGTTTAAGTTAAAAATAAAACGTATTATGAACTAAACAAATACATGGTTAATGTTTGGCAAAATGATCATGATAGCCTTTATATATCTGAGTGGTAAAAGTCTTGTATATTGATTAAGCCTACTTTGCTATTAATTTATGTGCAACTTGTAAAAATATATATAATGCAACTTTGCCGAAAAAGTTGCATTATAATGTGCTATAAAATGTAAGAATTTCAGGGGTTATGTTTCAAAATTTTCTTCCGTGGGGGCGCATTGCCGGCGCATTGCCAACAACCCCCCCCCCCCCCCGGTCATCGATGTCCCGGTTTTTTATCAGACATAGGTGGCAACCCTAAATTAGCTACTTACAGTAGTTAGCCAAAGCTTCACATATAATATATATATATATATATATATAATATATATATATATATATTTTTTTTTTTTTAGGTAGATTTCCAGAGACTCCAGAATGAAAAACAAGCCCTGAGGGAAAGCAATGCACCAGCAGGTGAGAACATGCACTCTTTCTTAAATGTAACTTTTGTGTGTGTGTCCAAAATTACCATATGCCTTTTATTTTGTAGCTTCAGATGACAGCGGCTCAGGTGAAGCAAGTTGGGACAATGTTGAAGATGTTTTCTCGCAATGGGCAATCAGGTACAACTTGCAAACAACGCAGGCGTTGGTTTAATTCCCACTGGGGCCACCTGTACATTTAGTAGACCTAGATATAACTGTCATAGTTTAGTTGTTGAGGGGCCAGGACTGACTACTTTATTCTTTTATTCTGGGAACCCCTGTAGGTGCAGATCAGACCCCAATGCTGACCCCCATAGCATGGACAACAAAATGGACACTATGCTGCAACATTTTCAGTGCCAATGTGTCTGTTGGAGAGTTATCCCTGCCAGGAGATCCGTTACGCCCCCTAGACACCCAGGAAGATTTGGCGTTACTTGACAACAGTATGAGGCAGGATAAAGAGCTCCAGGAACGATTTGTAAGTGTTCTGATTTCATTTATAACGCCATAGGGTAATCTAAAAAGTAAAATTAAGATTATACACTGCATATTCTACAGTCTGAATCCACAGCCTGTTACATTTTAAATTTATGAGAAGCTTCAGAGAAATGTAATTTGTTACACTTTTTTGTATTTTCAGCTTCGGTTTTTGGCAATCAAATGCGGGAGGGACCTAAAGACAACCATGTGGCGAATACTTCAGAGTATCTTCTCTAATCACCTTTCCATCAATACAATCTGGACTGGTGTAGGGGATAAAGCATGTTTTAGAGACATGTTCCTGAAGACCATTGTTCAAAGTAAGTTGGATATTTTTTTTAATATTAAAGTAGATGTGTATGACCTTATGCTATTCAAATAGAATGACAGATCTGTATTTTCTACAGGAGCCATCCGGAAGAACCCGGCGACCCAGGATGCCACTGATGAGGAGATCCAGGTTAACGTTATGCGTTACCTGAAAGGAGCATCTGACCGTGAAGGCGGAAAAAGGCGCAGCACCACTGAGAGGGACCCACAGCCGACCCCTTAAACCTTGTTACAGTGTTTAACTATTCTATTTTTAAATATAGCTTGTAAATCCTAGATTATACATCTAATACTTGATATCTGCACATTATCTGGTATCAAATATTCTACTTACCGTGACTTCAGTATTGGCTGATTTAATTCTGTCAGTGCTTAACGATTCTATTATAGTTTGTAAATCCTATTTTATGCCTGATATTTGATATTGCACATTAACTAGTACCAAAAATTCTACTTTCATTCCATCAGTGTGCTTAAAGGGATACTGCACTTTTTTTTTTGGAAATAGGCTCATTTTAGGCTCATAACTCCCTCAGAGTTAAACGGTTGAGTTTTACCATTTTCAAATACATTCAGCTGATTTTCTGACATTTAGAAGAATATCAGTAACCAGACAGTTTCTAGTCCCATTGACTTCCATAGTAAGGAAAAAATATATACTATGGAAGTCAATGGGACCAGATACTGTCTGGTTACTGATATTCTTCTAAATGTCAGAAAATCAGCTGAATGTATTTGAAAATGGTAAAACTCAACTCTTTAACTCTGAGGGAGTTGTAAAATTAGCCTATTTCCAAAAAAAGTGGAGTATCCCTTTAACCGTTAATCTATTAAAAATAGCTTGGAATACTATATATACCAAGCTATATCTCTGATAATTGATATTGCACATTACCTGGTACTAAATATTCTACTTCATTCCGTCAGAGTGCTTAACTGTTATTCTATTGTTAAAAATAGCTTGTAAATCCTTGTGCCACAGGTCAGCATTGCAGTTATAATGGTATATTGTACTCTAGAGGTTTTACTCCGTTATTACCACTTCAACTATAGTTAGAAATGACTTGTAAATATGATGTTATACCTCAAATTATTTGGTATCCTTCACTTTCTTTTGTACCAAATATCCTCATTACTTGAGTTTACTGGTAATTCTTTTAATCCCAGAGCTGACCTCTTTATATTATTACCAAGTATTGTAAGTGTTACAATAGTGTTTTTTACAAGTGTTATTTTTAACCAAAATGTAATTGGAAACCTGCATGTTAGTGTGTGTGTATTTGTATTTTTCTGTTATATTTCAGTGATCTGACATCTTGTTTTAATGACAGTTACTGTACTTTGAAATGTGGAATTAAAATGCCAAATGGAAATGTGTCTGGTTTGATCAATCATTATTCTTGATAAACTGCATGCTATAAATATTAAATAAATAAATAAATATATATATATATATATATATATATATATATATAATATATATATGCAATAAGTGACGGGGCAGCTCGCTCGAAAATAGCGTTTGCCTCCGACGGGCCGCGGAAGGTCTGCCTTCGGTAGAACGGCGGCTGGCCTGCGGGCCGGCCGCGGAACGAAGGCGGTAGGACGGCGGCTGCCGCTTTTAAAAAGCGGCTGCCGCCGGCGGTGCGCCGTCAAACGTGTTTGCGATTTCGCCATTCTGACGCTTCTACAGCCTCCGGCGGTCCGCCGGCGGTCCGCTGACTCATTGCTATCTGGGTAATGGCTTTTCCAAAAGCGTAATTCTACTCACACCCACACACGTCACCGTGCACTTGGATCATACACGCAAGCACTCCAAAAGTGTCACCCACTGCAACACTACCACCACCACAATGCACTCGAAGGTCCTCACGCCTGGTCACCACAGTTCCTGGGAGAAAACAAGGTAAACGGCTCAGTTTAGTAAAACCCAAAAATAAATAGCCAAAATAAAATAAAAATCAAGGTCAGCAACGACACACAAAAATAAATTACAGAAACAAAATCCAAACAAAACACACACAGCTAAACCAAAGAAACAGAACAAAATCACAGCAGATAGAGCTGGTGCAGCACACACATACACACGCTCGCGCGTACACACACACACACACACACTGGATCTCGTACAAATAACAGTCAATTATTATTGATCATAACTTTTCTTATCACATTAAAAACGAAAGGAAGTAGACGATACAAATCCTGTGCCCTTTTAATTTCCCGCCGGCGCGATCAGCGCGACACGGAGGGGAGCGCAAGCACCGTGGTTATCCGGGTGGACTCAAGTTCATAGGAACACTGAAGAACGAGAGGGAGACTGTGCAGGAACCAGTAAAATGGTCCTGAGGACGAAAGGGAGGACCTGCGTCTCACGAACGCCTTAAAGAGTAGCAGCGAGATGTTAGCACCTCTCTTTCCACTACAACCTTCCAGACATCTTACATGACACTTACCAAAAGACGACATCACCCCACATATAATCCCCACAGGCTACTATTTACCGCGATCATCACAACCACCGATTAACTGGGGTACAGGAAGCAACACATTAACAGTGACAGTCATTTAGTATACCACACGCCATCATAACCACCACTCAATACAGGGACAGTTACATACCTGAAGGATGGGCCTATTCTGAGCTGATGAAATGCACCGTCAGAAAAGTGCTTAAATGAAACGCTACAATTAGAAGATAACACGTATCAGTAGCGTTCTAAATGCACGATTCAAACCACCCGCTACCAGCACATACCTGAGGCGATAGTGGATGACGCAGGAGGGGGAGGACAAGACGTGACGCATCTCAGAGTACAGCCAACCAGCATTAAATAGACCGTACTCTTTCCTGATAGGACACCAGGACTGTCACTCACTTAACTAATTCTGCCACACTAAGCTACGTAATATGCTATCAGTCTCTGATGCAGAAAAGTTAGTTCGGTAACACTTTATTTGAAGGGGTGTGCATAAGACTGACATGACACTGTCATAAACATGACATAACACCTGTCATGAACATGAAGGAGTCTTTATGAATGTTTATGACTGTTGTCATTAAGTGTCATTCGGTAAATTATGACACTTTTAATGCAAAGTTGACATTGTTTAAAATGTCTTTGTTATGACAACTTGACATTAACAAAGACAAAAAATGTCTTTGTTATGACAACTTGACATTACCCAAGACAAAAATGTCTTGATTATGACAACTTGACATTAACAAAGACAGAAATGTCTTTGTTATGACAACTTTACATTAACCAAGAAATCATAACCTGTCAACCTGTCACAAATGTCATAACAGGTCTAATTATCAAACTTAAAGCATTTGGCTGTGTAATAACCCTTAATGACATGTTTATAACTAGTACAATGTGTTCCACTTTACTTGAGGACAGGTAATATTCATGACACAGTTATAATGGTGTCATGACGGCCAAAGTTGTGACAGGTTGACAGGTTATGATTTCTTGGTTAATGTCAGGTTGTCATAACAAAGACATTTCTGTCTTTGTTAATGTCAAGTTGTCATAATCAAGACATTTTTGTCTTGGGTAATGTCAAGTTGTCATAACAAAGACATTTTAAACAATGTCAACTTTGCATTAAAAGTGTCATAATTTACCGAATGACACTTAATGACAACAGTCATAAACATTCATAAAGACTCCTTCATGTTCATGACAGGTGTTATGTCATGTTTATGACAGTGTCATGTCAGTCTTATGCACACCCCTTCAAATAAAGTGTTACCGTTAGTTCATGCATTCATGAATTCGAGACTAGATTACTGTAATGCTTTATTAGCTGGTTGTCCTGCATCTTCAATAAACAAGCAACAGTTAGTGCAAAATGCAGCCACTAGAATTCTTACTAGATCAAGAAAATATGATCATATAACACCAATTTTATCATCACTTCATTGGTTACCTATAAAGTTCCGTATTAATTACAAGGTATTGCTTTTGACTTATAAAGCTCTAAATGGTTTAGCTCCAGTCTATTTAACGGATCTTCTATCGTCCTACAATCCACCGCGCTCTTTAAGATCACTAAATTCGAGGCTTCTGGTCATTCCTAGGATATCCAGATCCACCAAAGGAGGCAGAGCATTTTCACATTTAGCTCCGAAGCTCTGGAATAGCCTTCCTGAGCTTGTTCATTGCTCAGACTCGCTCTCCCAGTTTAAAACTAGACTAAAGACGCATCTATTTAGCCAGGCATTCATATAAATTTTTTATCTAACAGTTACTGTAAATTCGGCCTCTAGTTCATAAACGCCAGAGGAGAACTGGCCCCGACTGAGCCTGGGTTCTCCCAAGGTTTTTTTTCTCCATTGGGTCACCTGATGGAGTTTTAGGTCGCCATTAGGTCACTTGATGGAGTTTTTCGGTTCCTTGCCACAGTTGCCTTTGGCTTGCTCAGTTGGGGATATTCAAATTAATTAACCAATCATACCATTGATCAGCTCTACCAAATTTGGATGTCTTTTTTCCAATAATAAACAAACATTAAGTTGTTTTGATTGATAGCCTACTGTGAAGCAGCTTTGATACAATCTGTATTGTGAAAAACGCTATATAAATATATTTGACTTGACTTGACTTGACAGTCAACACCCATGCTAATGAAACAGGACTTGAGAGCAGTCCAGTTCTGGAGCAGGTGACTGATTGCAGGCGACTGATTGCAGGGTTGAGTGACAGCCATCTGGTCACCACATGGCGCATGACTTCATGGAACTCGACATCACAAAAGGCACAAAAATCCTTCAAGGACTCTCTCCTTTTTGCAGAGATGGAAAAGAAACTGTTAGACCTTCAGAACTACATTTTCTATGTCGACTGAGAGCTGATCCAGGGCATACTTTATGGTGTTATGGACAATATGCGCATGGCAGTTGCCTCTAAGGAGATCGCTGTTGGAACTTTTTAATTTTGAGAATACTGAATTGTGGATTCCATAATTGACATTTGCATTGTCTGCACTGAATGCAGACACATGATCCAAAGTCAGGCCCAGGTTTTCAAGAGAGCTCTGAATTGTAGTGACTATTCCCTCAGCAGATTGATCTGGATTTTCAACAAAATCTATCAACTTGTTCATGACCCCGTCTCTGCAGTGAAAAACTGTACAGCCAAGGGAAACATCTTGCGATTGCCCTTGTTCGATGCATCAGCTTGAATAGAGAATGCACGTGGATTCTCAGCACTTTTTAATTTGTTGATCGCCTCCTGTACTGCCTTTGGGGCAAGGACTTCTGTGACTAGTGCCTCTGCTTTTGTTCTCCCACAGGACATCTTCTTGACAATATTAGAATCGCTTAGTGTTCGGTGACAGAGCTTAAGCCCACAGTCAGAACTGTTGTAGCTCAAATTGTGGATCACTGTATGATATACATGTGCTAGCTCAGCAGCAGTGACCTAAAGAAAGAGATACAATTTCACTATTAGTAAGCCTATGCTTTGTGAGTAGGCTTAGATTTTAACTATTTGGTGGTTGGACTGTTGGACTGAATGTCTGGAAAAGTGTGTGTGTGTGTGTGTTTTATACATAGTCCTATTTTAGGTTAGGCCTACCTAAGTATTATCTTAAGCCATACAGAAGAAAAAAAATAGCATATATTGAAATATAGCCTTTTAAATTGTCAAAAACAAATTTCAAGTGTTATTTGAATAAACTTTGCTAATCTTCGAACCCCCTTCAAAGACCCCACCCTTTTTTACACCTTGAGCTATTTAAATCCATAATTATTTCTCCCTCCTCCAGATACCTTATTAAGAAACCCATCAGAAATGATTGACACATGAGGGAGCGAGAGACAGGACCACAACAAGGGGGAACACTGGGGAGATGTTATGGAATGGTATGGAATGTTATGTTATGTATAGCCTAATTACTTTCTTATAGTGTTGTCACGATACCAAAATTATTGTTTCGATACCGATACCAAGTCAAGTATTGCGATTTCGATACTTTTTCGATACTTTTCCTGAAAAGGGAGAAACACTCTCAAATATCATTGCTGTGCTTTATTTTAAAACCGGGACAACATTCTAATCATACACCACACTAATAAATGAACATTTGAACAGCAGATATGTTAAACATTTGAACAAAATATAAAAAATAAATTAGAGCAATGACATTCAAGGTAAAAAAAAAAAAAAAATTTAGCACCATAATCTCAGTTATCATAAGCAACATAATAGTTAACAGGAACTGATAAGATTTTATCAATATCCATGCCACTGAAGATTCTGCTAATCGATCCGATTCTTTAACGATTCTCTTATCGATTCGTGATAGCAGTGTGTGGAAAAAAGTAGTCTCATGCTAACAAGTGGTTTTATTTGTTTTAAAGCTTACACTTGAGTAAGCAAACTTTATTTTTATGTAATTTATGTAATAAATGAAACCTTATTGTAAAGTGTTACCAATTAGTTATAAACCGATTCAGATGTCTCGTGAGTTCAGTGTTGGACAGATCAGTTGTTTAAACCATTCATTAAAACGAATCGGTTCAAATGAGTCATTAGTTCGCGAATTGGGCGTGTCATTATCGGACGTGTGCGCGTTGTGTGATTATCCCCGCAGTTTAGGACATCCCACAAGATTTGTGTCATCACAGAAAACATCATCACTGGATAGGTTTGTTTTCGTTTATTTAAAGTGTGGTTTAAATCAGCTGAATGTGCGGAACGCTTTTCAGAGAAGATAATTAAGGCAACATATTTTAGCACAATTCACACCAGCGGTAATTCAGGAAAACAAATCTCCGAATGCTCCACATGAAAATTTAGTTTTCAGACCATACCATCGTGTCGATTTATTTTGATTAATATGTGGGAGAGAGCAAGACAGCGCTTAGTTTTGAGACGGAAGCCTTGTTTACTTTCGCCTGGCTCCGCAGATAGAGTGCGTGCGCGCGCGACCATGCAGGTCTCTCTCTCTTTCTCTCTCTCAGTTAAACATGCGCCCTGTCACACGCACATCTAAGTTACATTACTAACCGATCAAATAAGACTTTGGCGGGACAAAAATTCGCTGTAGTGTTTGTCACATGAGAGCTGCAGCTTCTTTTGCTGCGTGCGTGAGGAGAAAAAAGTATCGATACTAATAAATTTAGGTATCGTGACGTTTTTAATTTCCGAGTATCGCGATACTTTTGAAGTATCGATACACCGTGCAACACTACTTTCTTATCAACTATATTTGAGTTTTAAAAATCCACATAATTACATAGCCTACCATATCAGCCTCTGGAGACGTCTGACGGACAAGGAACCTAGACATTGCTCCCTCCTGTGCCCGCAGCCTCTCGCTCCTCTTATGATTGTCTCCTGATGCGTGCTGCTAAACATCACACACTCCGCTGTGACCAACTGAAAAAACGCGATGGCATATGGTACAATTGGCCTTGTACTTGTTGTCCCTCGTACATTCCAGCCACGGGTAGTCATTTTCCCATTCTAATCTATATTTTTGCGCTCTTTTCTTTTTTGCCGGCTGCTCGGAGGTAGTCATTTTTACATTTCCCGCTGTTGTCACTTGTCGTCATGGTTGCTACGATACATGACTCAAAACAATGACTAATGACCAATTAAAAGGGCATACTCTGCTGATGCGGCTGATCATAGACAAACGGGGGGAGAAATAAGTATCTACCGCACCGTCAGGTTTTTTTTATATCATCATAGCCTACAAATATCTTTGTTCATAGTCTGTCTGACATATATTAGAAGCTAATATGTCTGTCATGGATTTGCACTGAATTGATTCTCAAAAATACGGAACAAAGTGCGTTCCGTATCAGTTCAATACAGAACAAGACTTTTATGTGTCAAATACGGGATGATTCCGTATTATACGGAACGTTTGGCAACCCTAGCGCCGGCACGTTTTTGGTCCCCAGAGGGTTACAGTGAGAGCTTCAGAGCAGAGCTGCTTACAGCATTTGCCCTCTTCTGTCTCCCACTTTGTATCATGGCTGTTCAGTTATTCTTCATTCAGTATAAAGAAATGTAGAATTTCTCACCCTGTCCCTCTTCGCAATCCTCACCGATGGTTGGACAATCAAGCACACACCTGATTCCACTCGTTAGTAAAGACTCCAAGAGATAAGAGAGACAACAAAACTGTGCAGTGATGGGCATTTGTTGTTGTTGATGTTGTTGTTGTTATGTGCTATATAAATAAACTTGCCTTGCCAAGAACAGAGTTGTTTTCTTTTTCTTTTTCACACCACCATTCCACCTTTGCCAGTATAGTACACAATCACCTACAACACCCATACACAGCAACACACACTACTTCCATTAACACCTGCTGCCACACAAGACTGAAACATTTCTTTCATTGAACACTTTAGGGGAGTGCACCGTTCCCAGAAGTACTGCAATACCGGGTCGATGCGTGGAGTGGACGGAGAAAGCCCCTATTCCATCTCCCAGTTCCAAAAATCAATTTAATATATGGTGCCCGGGTAGGGCACTTATCAGATATTAAACTGATAAGAACAGATTTTTTTAATTTAATTTTATTTATTTTTATTTAAAATATTTTTCCACTTCACCCCACAAAAACATATATTTCTCTTTTACCATCCTTATTTCCCACATTTTAGTTTCCATTAAAGGGACATTAAGTAAGAATTACTCCCATCTAGTGGTGAAATTGTATTTTGCATTCAAACGAATAGTGCTCTCCAGCACCTCGCGTTTTCAAATGCGTGTTGCATCTACGGTAGCCGTTATGTACCAAAAAGCTATGACAGGATGTCTTCTAATAGCACTTCGTCGAGTTTTCCTTCGGGTGAACAGGTTTGTTATTTCAAACAAACTTCCAATTGACACAACGAACAAACGAATGTTACAGTATGAAGTAATGAGTGTCAAAAACATGAACTATTGTAATTAGTAGTTATGCCTTGTTTACTCGTTATATTTTTTTGAAGTACGTGCATTGTTAGATATCATCATCAGATGATTCAACATTAGGGAGAGCAAGAAGTAGAGGAAGAGGACAGAGAGGCAGTGGATCAGTGGGATCTAGGCGAGGAGGTGGACGACGAGGAAGAGGAGGAGAGTGAGAGTAATACAACGACGACAAAGATGCCCGGCAGCTAGAGACGAGTAGACTTAGCTATGCAAACAATGCAAGAACAATCATATGCTCTATTAAAATATATTTGTATCGAATTACTAGCTTACAAAAGTAAACTTACAAACTTTTTTTTGCGCCTTCTCTACTTTACTCAATAGCTGCTATTCATCAAAGAGCCTGTTTATCTTTTAACTGTAAATGTTCTTCTGTCTATATAATAAAGTAAACAACCAAGCAATTAAAAAAACCTTGTCATTAAGACTGTAACATTGACTTACCTGTCAAGGAGAAAGCAGGCAACTTAAGCGTCTCTTTTGAATTCTTTCTCCTGCATTAGCTCTTTCCACCGGGAAAAAGCAATCCCGACATTCACTCGGGTTTTTTGTATCCTCCGGTCACGTTTCCTTTTACGATCATTTTTCTGTTTTGGTGAAGAGGATTTCTTATCCAGTGGCTCAGCATAGGTATGGTCTGCCATTAAAAATAAAATTGACAAGCGCCTCTCACTGCTCTGCTCCTCCGATTCTTCTGCTTTCAGTTATGTCACGCTGGCTCTGAACGAAAACGCGTTGTGGAAACGCGTTGGCATACTTTTTGTCCCTCTCTGCTATTATAGTTTTTCAAGATGGCGGAACTACATGGAAGCCTCCGTGGACTTACCCGTCCCATGTATATAAAGATAATAAATTCTTCGTTTACGAGGATAAATCAGATAATTAGGCAGAGGTATTTGTACACCATTGGGGACATATTTATGAATAAAAATATTGATTTTAGATTATAAATTACCTAAAAAGTTACTTATAGTCCCTTTAACACTTTGGATTTCAACTCATCCCACAATTGTTTTGATGTTCTACCTTCTTTTTTCTTTTTTAGCATTTCTTACTTCCCACAATATCTCTTTACCGATACTTATTATGCACCAGATTATCTTTTCTTTTTTAAACTGTCCCAACCCTTCACCTCTTATAATTAAGTCAGGATTCAAAACAATATCTATTATTACTAACCTTAACAGTTGTTGTGTTCTTTTCCAGAAGCAATGGGCTAGATAACATTCACAAAAACATGTTGCAGAGTCTCGTCCCCTGGACAACCTCTTGGACAACCTCTGGTCCATGTGGATCCTTGATTATATAATCTTTCTCTCACCGGCAATCTATTCAATGCTGCCAGCCAATTCAAATCCTTCCTCTCATTACTTAAATCTTTATGTTGAATAGATTTCCACTTAACTTTTTTCTTTCCCAATTCTGCTTTTTGTGTTACTACCATTTTTCCTTTTAAATCTTGATATAATTGTTTATGATTTTTTAGAAACTCTCCTTTACACACCCAGGATGGGCTCTTCAAAGTAAAATTAACTTTTCATATGGCCAAGGTCTACTCTCAGCCTTTGGTCCTCTGTTGTCTTGGGGAACAATTTTCCTAAATGGCAAAGCTGCCCACAATTTTACAAAATACATAGCTTTATGCTGCACATTGTCTATTAGTTTCTTACATAAAAAATGGGCGAAAGATGGCGCCGATGTATGTGGCATGCCGTCTGCGGACCTCTTTGATGTTCTCTCTCACACTTGCTATGCTTTTATATATGTCCCTTTTAGTTTTAAATTGTAACGCTGCACTGGTCTATGACTGTTTAACACTATTACACATTCGTAGTGTGGTCACTGTCTTGCCTAATGTGAGGTGCGATGTTTGTGGACCGCGCCCTGTCATTCCACCTTGTCCATCTCTCCCTCCTGCATACCTGTGCCGGTTCCAAGTGGATCTACCTCACCGGAGACGTCGGAGAAGGCGCGGCAAGCGTGGTGGTATCGTCGTACGATTCAGATCGGCCCTGCAACGGAATTATGATCTGCAATCGCAACACGCTTCTCTTCGATGGGGACCTGAATCTGCTCACAAATCCTCCACTGGCCAGCGTTCCTTGGATGGCCAACATCGATGGATGCGTCCTATCGTCCCTGGATTTCTCTCTGCACCTGCTCGGACTCTATCTCGTCCTCGCCATGGTGGAGCAAATCTCTGCCACCTTCGTCCATTGTGCCAAGAAACACAGCCAGATACCATTTCATCGCGGCTGAAGTTCGCTCTTATTAATCCCTGGTCTTTGGTAAACAAAACTTTCATTTTAAATGACTTCTTTACCTCTCAAGCGCTGGATTTTCTGTGTCACTGAAACTTGGACTAAGCCTGGCGAGTTGTTTCCATTTTCGGAACTGGTGCATCGCGGCTGTCATTTTATAAACTCACCGCGTTTGTCTGGTCGCGGTGGGGGTCTTGTCACTGTTTTTAAAGACACTTTCCACTGCCGACATCTCCCTACTGGCTCATATCACAGTTTTGAGGTGCAACTCTTACAATTAGTCTTAGTAAACCCCATTGTTATAGCTCTAATATATCGTCCTACTCAGCAAAATAAGGACTTTTTAGTGAACTTGCTGTACTAATTAGTCACTACTGGGTGATTTCAATGTTCACGTTTGCTGTGCTGCTAAACCATATTCTACTGATTTTTTTAATATGATTGAGTCTTTTGATTTTACTCAGTGGGTTTCTGGTCCAACGCACATCCACGGCCACACCCTTGATCTGATTTTAACTAATGGTTTTCCTATTTCGAATATAGAAATCAGTAGTGCATCTTTCTCTGACCACAGGCCTGTACTTTTTACTGTCCCTCTTACTGGTCGTATACTTAGAAACCCACCGCTGGCATGCTTAACTCGCTGTCTTAACGTTCTAGTAGAGAATTTTCTGCAGCCTATCATGATGTACTTAACTGTTTGGAGTCTAACTCTACTCTGCATAACCTGGATGCTAATGCACATCTTAATCTTTTCAATTCCACCTGTGCAGATATTATGAATTCTATTGCGCCCTTGAAGTTTAAAAATCATAAGCCCGCACCAGTGCCTTGGCACACTGACACTACACGTACTCTTAGACGGGTATGTAGACCGGCTGAGCGCCAATGGAAAAAGGACCAATTGCAGATCTCTTATGAAATCATGAAAAATTCTTACAATTTGTTTCAAAACCTCAAGTTCTTTTCTCCACTATTAACTCTGTTTTAAATCCCTCTGTGCAATCTATTTTAGAGCCCTCTACTGCTCTCTGTGACAACTTTGGAAAGTTTTTTGGGTAACGCTTTAGATTACAGCCCGGAAAGTACTGCGTAAGTACACCGAATTCACAGTGTACCTTTCGGTAATTATAGTGTACTTATAAAGTACGTACGTGTAATACACCAAATTTACAGTGTACCTATAAGTACCTACGTGTAATTATGCCCGGAAAGTACTGCGTACACTGTATTTACAGCGTATCTTTCGGTAATTATAGTGTACCTATAAGTACCTACGTGTAATTATGCCCAGAAAGTACTGCGTAAGTACACTGTATTAACAGCGTACCTTTCGGTAATTTTAGTATACCTATAAAGTACCTACGTGTAATTATAAGGGACAATTTCTAATAGGCTATTTTGGGAATAAATGGGTAACAACCTGGATACAAATAATTTCTGCAGTAAGTATTTTATATTTAAGGGCTAACTATTAAAATATTATGTAATATGGCCTAGGCTACATGCAAAACAACAATCTTATGTTCGAGAGCAATTCGGTGAGAACACACACATTCACTGGCTCGATCACACAGGTTGTGATCAGGCTGTACATGTAATGCATCCACATGGTGATCGCACTGGCTGCGTTGTACCGTGGCTGCTGTCACATCATCCAAGTGAATTCTGCAAACTGTGGTGATTCAGGAGATACCTCTGACATGGATGTAAAGTGCGCTGGGTGTTCAGCAGTTCATATAGGGTGGCCATTTCCATAACACCAAAAAGGAGGACACCGGTGATCGGTGGTTTTGTTGACGGGGGGGGGGGGGGGGGGGGGGGGGGGGGGGGGGGGGGGGGGGGGGGGGGGTTGGGCGTATGTGTTGGGTTGGTGCTGAGGACACGCAACTCTAGCTCTCTGCCGCGCGCTGCACGGTTTGGAGCACATAGAGTCTCGCATGCGCGGCTCTAGATTCCAAGAGATTTGAACTAATTTACGGGCATCAGAGAGCCGCTATCATTATGCGGGATTTTAAGTTAATTAAAAAAAAAGTTATTTTTTTTTTCAAAAATTCAGCGCAACTCCAAAAAGGAGGACAAATGAGTGTCCGGCTTGAGGCTGCGCCGGACGCCGGACAGGGGGCTTAAAATCCGGACTGTCCGGCCAAAATCCGGACGTATGGCCACCCTAAGTTCATAGTAAATGTGCTATACATCATTCAATCATAATCATACACCACGTACCTTTTTGGAATAATACATAGGTATTAAAATATATTTATAGGCCTTTGAAATTCAGGGGAATGAGTTAATGAGTCTCTGCTATGGTTTTATTTAGAAAAAGAGTACAGGATTATGTTGGGTCATTAAGCAAAATTAAAAATAGGCAAGGCAACAATAGTGAAAACAAGGCAAGCAAAATTAGAACTATTTTCTGTAGTTACTGTGTGTTTTGTGTTGTTACAGTGCAAGTCAAACTTGTTACCCCCTTATTTCATGTAGTTATAGAGTAAGTACAACTTCTGCAGGCTGTAAGTACAACTTCTGCGGGCTGTAAACTAAAGTGGCACTTGTTACCCCCTTATTTCATGTAGTTATACAGTAAGTACAACTTCTGCAGGCTGTAAACTAAAGTGGCACTTGTTACCCCTTATTTCATGTAGTTATAGAGTAAGTACAACATAAAGTGGCACGTGTTACCCCCTTATTTCATGTAGTTATAGAGTAAGTACAACTTCTGCGGGCTTGTCACGGACCAAGCAGTAAAGGCAAGGCACAAGGTCAGGGATTTGCAAAAAAATGGCTTTATTTAGCCTACAAATCAAACAAAGTTTCAAATCATAAGAAAAACCAAAGTAACAACAGATTTAATCAAAGTGGGTCTCAACTAAACTGAGGTCAACATAACAGAACCACAACATAAGTCTGAACATAACAAAACTGACCTCCTGAATGACACAAAATGGGGGTATATATACACCCAGGCTAGCCTACACCAAACACAAAGGGGGAAACTTAATTAACTACAATTAAAAGACCCAAAATAAACCCAACCACCAATCATAAGAATATAGGCTACTGTACAAACAAACACTACTGATACCCAATATTAACCTAACAACAAAATATCCACATGCTGCTGTTTTATTAAAAACTTTGTAATTCAGAGTCCCTCTGTCCACTGCCAGGAGTTGGTTCCTTCCACTTCCTGTGGTGGAGTAATAAAAGGTGCTCTCAAACTCCAGCACCCCCTTTGGCAGATGACTCAGCAGCCGCATGTGGAGAAACAAAAGACAGGTATAAATCCCAAAACAATTCTTCTCAAATGAATGCCATTAACCAAAATGCGTGCACTCAGATTGGGAACTAGCATCATTGTGAAAGGAATAAAAATATGTGTTTGTGATTTATTTATAAAGAAAAATGAATGCATTACCGCCACTTTAGGTGTTGGCGGTTGGTAGGACCGCCACAGGGCTGTAAGTACAACTTCTGCGGGCTGTAAAATAAAGTGGCACTTGTTACCCCCCCTTATTTCATGTAGTTATAGAGTAAGTACAACATAAAGTGGCACTTGTTACCCCCCCTTATTTCATGTAGTTATAGAGTAAGTACAACTTCTGCGGGCTGTAAGTACAACTTCTGCGTGCTGTAAATTAAAATGGCACTTGTTACCCCCTTATTTCATGTAGTTTATAGAGTAAGTACAACTTCTGCGGGCTGTAAACTAAAGTGGCACTTGTTACCCCCTTATTTCATGTAGTTATAGAGTAAGTACAAACATAAAGTGGCACTTGTTACCCCCTTATTTCATGTAGTTATAGAGTAAGTACAACATAAAGTGGCACTTGTTACCCCCTTATTTCATGTAGTTATAGAGTAAGTACAATTTCTGCGGGCTGTAAGTACAACTTCTGCGGGCTGTAAACTAAAGTGGCACTTGTTACCCCCTTATTTCATGTAGTTATAGAGTAAGTACAACATAAAGTGGCACTTGTTACCCCCTTATTTCATGTAGTTATAGAGTAAGTACAACATAAAGTGGCCCTTGTTACCCCCTTATTTCATGTAGTTATAGAGTAAGTACAACATAAAGTGGCCCTTGTTACCCCCTTATTTCATGTAGTTATAGAGTAAGTACAACTTCTGCGGGCTGTAAGTACAACTTCTGCGGGCTGTAAATTAAAGTGGCACTTGTTACCCCCTTATTTCATGTAGTCATAGAGTAAGTACAACATAAAGTGGCACTTGTTACCCCCTTATTTCATGTAGTTATAGAGTAAGTACAACTTCTGCGGGCTGTAAGTACAACTTCTGCGGGCTGTAAATTAAAGTGGCACTTGTTACCCCCTTATTTCATGTAGTTATAGAGTAAGTACAACTTCTGCGGGCTGTAAACTAAAGTGGCACTTGTTACCCCCTTATTTCATGTAGTTATAGAGTAAGTACAACATAAAGTGGCACTTGTTACCCCCTTATTTCATGTAGTTATAGAGTAAGTACAACTTCTGCGGGCTTGTCACGGACCAAGCAGTAAAGGCAAGGCACAAGGTCAGGGATTTGCAAAAAAATGGCTTTATTTAGCCTACAAATCAAATAAAGTTTCAAATCATAAGAAAAACCAAAGTAACAACAGATTTAATCAAAGTGGGTCTCAACTAAACTGAGGTCAACATAACAGAACCACAACATAAGTCTGAACATAACAAAACTGACCTCCTGAATGACACAAAATGGGGGTATATATACACCCAGGCTAGCCTACACCAAACACAAAGGGGGAAACTTAATTAACTACAATTAAAAATACCCAAAATAAACCCAACCACCAATCATAAGAATATAGGCTACTGTACAAACAAACACTACTGATACCCAATATTAACCTAACAACAAAATATCCACATGCTGCTGTTTTATTAAAAACTTTGTAATTCAGAGTCCCTCTGTCCACTGCCAGGAGTTGGTTCCTTCCACTTCCTGTGGTGGAGTATAAAAGGTGCTCTCAAACTCCAGCACCCCCTTTGGCAGATGACTCAGCAGCCGCATGTGGAGAAACAAAAGACAGGTATAAATCCCAAAACAATTCTTCTCAAATGAATGCCATTAACCAAAATGCGTGCACTCAGATTGGGAACTAGCATCATTGTGAAAGGAATAAAAATATGTGTTTGTGATTTATTTATAAAGAAAAATGAATGCATTACCGCCACTTTAGGTGTTGGCGGTTGGTAGGACCGCCACAGGGCTGTAAGTACAACTTCTGCGGGCTGTAAAATAAAGTGGCACTTGTTACCCCCTTATTTCATGTAGTTATAGAGTAAGTACAACATAAAGTGGCACTTGTTACCCCCTTATTTCATGTAGTTATAGAGTAAGTACAACTTCTGCGGGCTGTAAACTAAAGTGGCACTTGTTACCCCCTTATTTCATGTAGTTATAGAGTAAGTACAACATAAAGTGGCACTTGTTACCCCCTTATTTCATGTAGTTATAAAGTACAACTTCTGCGGGCTGTAAGTACAACTTCTGCGGGCTGTAAATTGAAGTGGCACTTGTTACCCCCTTATTTCATGTAGTTATAGAGTAAGTACAACTTCTGCGGGCTGTAAACTAAAGTGGCACTTGTTACCCCCTTATTTCATGTAGTTATAGAGTAAGTACAACTTCTGCGGGCTGTAAATTAAAGTGGCACTTGTTACCCCCTTATTTCATGTAGTTATAGAGTAAGTACAACTTCTGCGGACTGTAAATTAAAGTGGCACTTGTTACCCCCTTGTTTCACGTAGTTATAGAGTAAGTACAATATTAAACCATTTTCGTTATGCTGGTCCAGATAAACCTAACTTCAGCCAAAGTTATCAACAAAGAACTAAATTACAAATTGTAAAAACATAGTAGAAAGACCTTAATTTAACCCAATAAAAGTTTATTTAAAACAAAAATACTTATCCGAACTATAACACATTAAATACTAACAATTTTAAAAGAACAACAAGAAACTGTAATAATAATAATAATTCATTACATTTATATAGCGCTTTTCTGGACACTCAAAGCGCATTACATAGAAGGGGGGGAATCTCCTCAACCACCACCACTGTGCAGCATCCACTTGGATGATGCGACGGCAGCCATATTGCGCCAGAACGCTCACCACACACCAGCTTACTGTTTGAGAGAAGACAGTGATGAAGCCAATCAGTATATGGGGATGATTAGGAGGCCATGATGGACAGAGGCCAAGGGGCAAATTTGGCCAGGATGCCGGGGTTACACCACTACTCTTTCGAAAGACATCCTGGGATTTTTTGTGACCACAGAGAGTCAGGGCCTCGGTTTAACGTCTCATCCGAAGGACGGGTCGTAAAAACAACAAATGACGAATGAAAAGTTTACCAAAAGAACATCAATTTGAAAATTTGAACACCAGTATTTGAAAAAAATTTAATGCCTAAATTTAGGCAACAGCTTGTTTGCTGCCTTCATTTTCTCAATTTTGAGTTTCAGCTGGGGGCAGGATGAAAGAAATTGTTGCAAATCTTTTGCATAAGACTGCAAGGTTGTCCCTGCAGTATAGGGAGGCACTGTTACGGCTTCCCCCTCTGATGCAATTGTCACCTGTAATCACAAGTAGAGAAATATATATATTTAGCAGAATGTAAAAAAAAAAGAAAAGTGTTGCACTAGTATAAAAATAGGAAATGAATGGGATATAGGCAAAAAACATGGAAACAGAATATTTTTGTGTGTACAATCTACAAATCAGCCATGATACAGAAAAAAGTGCACAGTGATGAACGGGTGAAACTGTAAAACATCAAGACTGCAAACAAACACACACACACACACACACACACACACACACACACACACACACACACACACACACACACACACACACACACACACACATTCTGACGCAGGCCCCCTCATGGGGCCCACAAGTTTTTTTATGCGTTGTGGGATCCACCCTTTGCAGTGGTCCTACACTGCTGTAAAAATAACATTAGATCTAAAAAAAAATCAGAATCATTAATATCAGTTCAATTTGACAAATTTCTAAAGTTTTGTCGAAAAAGGTATTTGGCCCCTTGTGGGGACCGTTTCTAGGATTGCCGACTTGTGGGGTCTGCCCACATACACACATACATACCAAGTTTTTATATGTTAATGGGGCCCAAGGTCACTATCTGCAGCTGCTGACACAGCCTTTATTATTACTCCCAGTTTCCTTATTTTGGACTTAAATAGTTAGTTTTGTAATGAGTAATTATGTATATATGTGAAACTTTCCATCTGCCTTTACAGATTATAAGACATACAGCTTCAAAGACCAATTTTATTGTAATGACACAGTTTATGCCACACAGTTGTCAGTCAAACTTTTTATGAAATGATTAAAACAAATTTTAGTTTTTAAACAACAAACAAATTAAATTTTAGAAAGTTTTAACAAATTCTGAAATCATGATACAGAGATATTTAAAGAAATGAAAAATCCTTGAAATATGAAATATTTAACATATTCCCAACACACTTTCAGTGTTCAGGCCCTAAAATAAATTAAAAAAAAGTATTAAAATAAACAAGAATATATCAATATCCATCCAACATCCATCCATATATCCAATATCTACCCTACATCCATCCATCCAACATCTACCCTTCATCCATCCAACATCCACCCTACATCCATCCAACATCTACCCTTCATCCATCCATCCAACATCTACCCTTCATCCATCCATCCAACATCTACCCTACATCCATCCATCCATCCAAATCTACCCTTATCATCCTCAACATCCCCATCATCATCCAACATCTACCCTTCATCATCCATCCAACATCGACCTTCATCCATCCAACATCTACCTTCATCCATCCATCAACATCTACCCTACATCCATCCATCCAACATCTACCCTACATCCATCCATCCAACATCTACCCTTCATCCATCCATCCAACATCTACCTACATCCATCCATCCAACATCCCCTTCATCCATCCAACATCTACCCTTCATCCATCCATCCATCCATCTACCCTACATCCATCCATCCAACATCTACCCCATTCCATCCATCCATCCAACATCTACCCTCATCCATCCCCAACATCATCTACACCATCCATCTACCCTACATCCATCCATCCAACATCTACCCTTATCCATCCATCCATCCACATCCACCCTTCATCCATCCAACATCTACCCTTCATCCATCCATCCAACATCTACCTACATCATCCAACTCCCTACATCCATCCACATCTACCCCTTTACCACCATCCATCCATCCATCCAACATCCTACCCTTCATCCATCCATCCAACATCTACCTACATCCACCATCACTACCTACATATTCATCCAATCATCACAACATCTACCCTTCATCATCATTCAACATCATCCATCCAACATCTACCCTACATCCATCCAACACCTACATCCATCCAACATCTACATCCATCACATTCCATCCACACTACCTACATCCATCCACTCCATCCAACACCATCACTCTACATCCATCCAACATACATCCCACATCTACCCCTCCATCAAATCCATCCAGCCATCATCTACCTACATCCATCCAACATTCATCCAACATCCATCCAACTATCTCATACATCATCCATCCATCCACATTTAACATTCATCCATCCAACCATCATCCTATCCTACATCCATCAACATCCATCCACCATCACACCCACATCCATCCAACATTCATCCATCCACATCTATCCTACATCCATCCAACATCCATCCAGCCATCATCTACTCTACATCCATCCAACATTAATCCATCCAACATCTACCCCCCATCCCAATCCAGCCACTCATCTACTCTACATCCATCCAACATTCATCCAACATCCATCCAACATTATCAACATCACATTTCATCCAACATCAAACCTACATCCATCCCAGCCATCTCTACCCTACATCCATCCACATCATCCCAGCATCATCACTCACATACATACTACCTCATCCATCCATACATCCATCCACATCATCATAACATTACATCCATCCAACATTAATCCATCCAACATCTACACACCATCCATCCATCCAGCCATCATCCTACTCTACATCCATCCAACATTCATCCAACACCATCCAACCATACATCATCCTACATTCATCCACACATCTACCCTACATCCATCCAGCCATCAATTTCCCACATCCATCCACATTCATCCACATCCATCTACTCTCATACATCTACCCTTCATCCATCCACTCAACCATCATCCATCCAACATTCATCCATCCACATCTACCTACATCCACACATCATCACCATCCATCATCACCAACATCTATCCTAAAATTCATCCATCCATCATCTACCCACATCCATCCAACATCCATCCAGCCATCATCTAATCCATCAACATACCCATACCAACATCCATCCAGCCATCATCTACTCTACATCCATCCAACATTTATCATCCATTACCAACCCATCTCCAACCCCACATCCATCCACCATCATCTACTCCCACATCCATCCAACATCTCTATCCCAACATCCATCCAAATCCATCATCTATCACTACATTCATCCAACATCCATCCAGCCATCTACTAACCCACTACATCCATTACCAACAGCATCCATCCAGCCAATTCATCAACCCATACAATTCACATACCAACATCCATCATCTACTACCCTACATCCATCCAAACCATCCAATCATTCTATCCTACATCCATCCCAACATCAACATCCATCTATCCTACTATCCACTCCACCCATCCTCTCGATAATCCATCCAACATCCATCCATCCATCTATCAAACATCTATTCAATATCCATCCAACATCCATCCTACATCCATCAAATTAAAAATAAAATTAAATAAGTGCTGTGAAGAACTGTGAAATGTGTAAAAAAGAAAAGAAAATTTGTACACTCAAAAAAATAATTCATTGGATGAACATGATTTAATCATGCCACCTATATTCCATCTAAACAAACCAAGTAAACTTGAACTACTTTGAATATTTTAAATGAACACAATATACATTTGTAGATTCAACATGATTGTAATATGTCAATGTAACTTCTTTACAACTAATTGAATGAAAATGTTTGTATTGTGTTAGTCTAATCAAATTTATTCTTATCCACTGAATGTCAGTAAAGCACTTCAATTCAACAAGATTCTGCTTTGTTACATAAACTAGTTAATGTCTTGTTTTGGTAGTTGATTGAGCATTATTAAAGACACCTGGTGTTAACAAGCAGAATCACTGAAGGAGAAAACCATAATTTTTAATTCACCAGTATGGAGATGAGTGTTTGCTTTAGTTGGGCTCTTGACCCTTATATCATTTACTTTAGATTTTGTTTGGCTGCTGTACGTGTGTTGTAACAGCTAGATGAACAAATGGTCATGGTCAACTGATGGTAGTCACTGAACTAATATAGAGCCCAATTTAGGTTTATTTTTATTAATTATAGCAACATTGTCCATATTCAGCATCATATTTTCATCCTTTACAATGTAATCTAAAGATTTTTTTTTAAATGTGTCTTATATACAAAAAAAGTATCATTTTGATTCTACATAGTTTGTGGACACACAGACATCAATAATCAGCCTGTGAATCTCAACAATGGTGACAATAATAAAGCATGTTGCAGTGCATTCTGTGCCACCAATCAAAACTCATTCATGGCTCCCATCATGCATTGCTGCATGAATAAATAATGAGCTTATGTTCAGAGGTGATCTGTTTGTCACCATTGCTGAGACTCATACGCTAATTATTGATGTCTGTGTGTGCCTATATAAAGAATTTTCGAAGTTTTTTTTTTATTGACTTGATCATTTGGATTTCATTGAAGAGGTCAAAAATATTTTGGTGAACAAGGCCAGTGCTGCTATAATTAATAAAGTAAACCGCATATTTGGCTCTATGTTAGTTCAGTGATTCAGGTCAAATGATTGTGAAATAATGATTATGTTTAAACACAACCAATACTATCAGATGACCATGACCATTTGTTCATCTAGCTGTTTTAACTCAGTAACAGCAGTCAAACAAAATCTAAAGTTAATGTATTAAGTGTCAAGAGCCCAACTAAAGCAAACACTCATCTCCATAATGGTGAATTAAAAATTATGGTTTTCTCCTTCAGTGATTCTGCTTGTTAACATTAGGTGTCTTTAATAATGCTCAATCAACTACCAAAACAAGACATTAACTAGTTTATCTAACAAGGCAGAATCTTGTTGAATTGAAGTGCTTTACTGACATTTAGTGGATAAGAATAAATTTGATTAGACTAACACAATACAAACATTTTCATTCAATTAGTTGTAAAGAAGTTACATTGACATATTACAATCATGTTGAATCTACAAATGTATATTGTGTTCATTTAAAATATTCAAAGTAGTTCAAGTTTACTTGGTTTGTTTAGATGGAATATAGGTGGCATGATTAAATCATGTTCATCCAATGAATTATTTTTTTGAGTGTAGGCCACTGGACACCCATAAAACCTGAGCAAACCCCTACAACAACAACAAGGTTACAACAGAACACAACCAAAGACAAAACATTTTTAAGATCCTACCTCTAATGTTTTGGTTTTACCTCAGTTCCATTAGGTGCTTTCCACACTAGACTTTTCTTCTCATGGCTGTAATGCGATTTTTAACATAATATTTAACTGCTTTCCAGTCTCTTTTTCTGAGAGCTTGAGGTTCTGCAGTAATGCAGAGCTGACAATCTTCTTTACCAGGAACTTGATTCATTACAATAAATCTCCTCAAGTGTGTGTCCACGGCAGCACACTCGTCTGGGGTCCAGCTTCTTTTGACGGCCGTTTGTTTTCCTATGTAGGCAAAAACACAAAACATGTAGGTTTTCTTTTATAAAGAAATTATCTTATTTAACCCTGTAAGACCCACTGTTTCAGAATTACATAAATTGTGGTTATTCCCCAAAACCCCTTTTGTCTTTTTTTTTATTGTTTGTTTGTTTATACAACCACATCAATATGATCTGTGGGTCCTACATTTTATTCCAACCATGTAATTGGATCCCTTAAGTCAAGAAGTGACACAACCAACAACTTTCTGATCAAGCAACATCCCTTTGATTTACTGGACTGGATTCATCTTCAAGTAAGTAAAATGCTTGGAATATGTTTTTCTGTGTTTATTACAGTGTCTAGAACAAGGACATTTACAGTAAATGTTGAAAATATGCCCTACATTTTGTTTAGCGCTTGTTTTATAAATAATTTTACAATAATTTATAAGCAATATTACAATGTTGGATGAGAGTGGCAGTCATAATTGCCCTGCATTTAAGAGGAACATCTTGAGGGGAACTTAAATGAAAATGTTCACAACAAATTATAAATGATTTAAACATTATACCCTTTAGCTTTATATCGGATTACATATTCTATACTGTATTAGAGACTAAAGTTGAAAGATATATTGCCATATCTAAACATTATAATTTGCTATCACATTCTGCAGGACTTTCTAACAAAGAAATTCTGTTTGTGCAAATCTGCCCTTTCTTAGTCTACTGATAAACAAAATGTTCTTATCAATTTATAGTCAAAGTGCTTATGATCATTAGGCCAATAACCTTTATTTAACCAGGTCTGTCCCATTGAGATCCAAGATCTCTTTTGTAAGAGACACCTGGCCAATCCTCCAAGTTGTGCGGGATGCTCCTGGTGCTTTGTTCTGGCACAGGTGTAAATGTTCATCACTGTTAGATTTTGTTGTAAACTGGACGCTGAATGCATTCCTGTAAGGATTACAATCACAGTCTACTATAGGTGAGCCATCAGGTATAATGTGACCGGTGAGATGTGTGAATAGGCTGCTTCAGTCCAAAGTGTGAACACGTCATAATGAGGCCTGTGTGCTATTTGTATATACAAATGTACATTTGTTTCAATTTTATCTTTTTCATTTCAGAATGCCACCAGCAAAGGACAAATCCTCAGTACAATGTGCACAATGTAATTACCATCATCCAAAAAGGAGAAAGTGATGTGGACATAGATTTTGACGACACTTATGCAAGTGATGAAGAATCAGATATTGATGTCTCTGTGGACCAAGAAAACCAAGAACCTACCGATTGTACAGCTAATGTGAATATTGAGCCCGGGCAATCAAATAAATACATCATGCCACATGACAGTCGTCACTGATTTTTCTGGTCAAGCTCTCACAGATGATGTCACCTCCCTCCACACACCATTGCAATACTTCCAAAAGTTTGTTTTAGAAGATTTGGTTCAAGCTCTGGCAACAAATACGAATGAGTACAGCTTTCAAAATGACGAAAGATCAGTCAACACTAATACAAAAGAAATACAGGCAGCATTGGGCATATACCTGAGGAGGATGGAACATTACATTTTGTAAACAATTCAACCATTCCAGAGACTGAAAAGAGGGACAAACTCTGGAAACTCAGACCACGGCTTGATTCACTCAGAGAGAACTGCCTGCAGGTGGTACCAGAAGAGCACATTTAATGGACAAGATGATGATACCCTTCAACGGGAAGTTCAGCAGCATCAAGAAGTATATGCAAGGTAATCTACGCTCATGGGGCTTTAAAGTATGGGTGAAAGCTGGAATCTCTAGCATGATGCTTGACTTTGATGTTTACCAAGGGAGCAACAATGAAGTACGAGTCAAATCTAAACTTGGATTGTCAGGTGATGTTGTAATGAAGCTTGCCTCCACATTTCCAAAAGGTCAACACAACAAGATCTAGGCAGACAACTACTTCACCTCCGTTCCACTGGTAGTGAAGCTCCTTGAGCAAGGAATCCATTATGTGGGAACAGCCAGGCAAGTGCATCTACCTAACTGTAATCTTTACATGTGAAGAGCTTGAAGAAGAAGGGCAGAGGAAGCTTTGACCACAGAGTGGTGGGGAAACAACCTCTGTGCTGTCAAATGGTACGACAACAGGGCGGTGACACTTGGGTCATCCTTCGCTGGACCAGAACCTGTTCAGGAGATTCAAGACTGGGACAAAGCCGCCAAAACCTACATTGACGTTAGAAAGGCTTCCATTGTGGGCATCTACAATAAATACATGGGAGGTGTGGATTTGTTGGACTCATTTACAGCAAAACACAAGTATGCACTGAAATCCTGGTGGTGGTACATGTGCATCTTCTGGCACACAATCACCCTTACAGTGGTCAACGCCTGGCTCCTCCACAAGCAGCACAGCCTATGCTCTCAGGATGCCAAAGAAGGAGATACTGAACATGAGAAAGTTCCAAGCACAGATGGCTTCCTCTCTCATTGCGGTAATGATCTATTTGTGCCATTTACCTTGTTTGTGATAAATCAGACTGGTATTTGAGATGTACATAAATTGAGACATTTGTTCTTTATATTCTAATCTAGTGGACAGAACACTGAAAACGCCAAAGAGAGGACGGCCATCTTCAATCAACAAGAGCCCAGAGACAGGAGCCCTCTGAATGGTGGAAAGAGACCACACATGGATGATGGAAGTCCAAAGGCTCCCTCTTCTAAAAAGTCACGCAAACCACCACCCATGGATGTGCGCATGGACCAAACTGGACATTTCCCCCTGAAGACAAAGAGAGGGCACTGCAGACATTGCAGTAAAGGGTACACCAATACCCAATGCAGCAAGTGTGATGTCCACCTCTGTTTTTCAGAGGACAGGAACCGTTTCTGGGATTACCACTATAAGTAAAGGTGGACTTCACACCGAGCACACAGATTTCAGTGGAGCGCGAGAGAACACTGCAGACGTTGCACTGTTAACAATGTAAATAAATAAAGTTCTTATTTGTTGGAAAAACTACTCTTCATAATAACATGACTGAGATTATTATTCATTTTATACACTGGTTTGGTAAAAACAAAAACACTGCAAATGAATCCTTAATTATGCAGCTTGATGGGCACCTCGTCAGACCTAACGTGCTACGCAGCTACGTGGATGTACTCTTTTGTGATTGGCCAGAGTGATCACGAGTCTCCAGGTGTTTGGGTCTCGATGCTGAAAGAGTGCATGAAGCGGTGGAAAAACCTTTTCCTTTGTGTGTTGTATTTATTAAACTGAGTGATTTGCAGTGGCTCATTGTACTTCTGACAGCTTTACATTAAAATTCTGGAAAAGAAACTGCAACAGGATGCTTTTACCCAACACTCGAGTATAAACACACTCTCTCACTCAGAGCAATTTTATTCTTTCTTGCATTTCACAAAATAATAACAATAATTAAAAACAATAATTATGATAATATTTTCTATTTATAAGGCACTTTTAAAAGGTCATTTAATAAAGTCAGCTGCATGTGGAGGCTTAATGAGACTTGGATGAAGGAACACTAGCAGTTAGGAGGTATTTAAGGTGATTGGAGGTTGTTCGAGTTTTTCAACTGGTCACTGTACACCCTCTGTTGTTGGAGGAAATGCAAGCATTTTTCCTGAGTAACTCCATAAAGTGTTAATGCCAGTCTTTCCCCAACCCTACAACCTGCAACAATGCAGGCTCACAAGGTCTGTTCCTGCAACAGCTTCTTTCAAGTCACTGTCAGGCTTGTGACACCGGACAGTAAGGAGGGACAGACATATTTCAAGTGTTGAGTCAAGGAAGCAAAGTAAAAGCCCTAAAAAAATAAATGAGCAACTCTGGCCCAAAAGAGAGAGCAAGCCCCAAAGCTTACCTCTCTTTTTTGCAGACACACTCCGGTTTTGGACTTGTGATGTGGAGGGACATTCTTGCAGGGATGACATGCTGACCTCATCTTCTGACCCCTCTTCTCTTGGCATACTGACATCTGGACAAAGAAATAACTTTATTGTAGTATACACTACATGTAATATGTAATAGCCGTCAGTACAGTGGTTGTGTTATTTTATAAAATAATTTAGTATATTCAATTCAATTCAGTTTATTTATTTAGCGCCGATTCACAACAGATGTCGTCTCGAGGCACTTAACAAGAAGTCAGTATATGGGATTTGTGTCTCTTACAGAGAGACACAGTTTATTTCATCCCGTCTCCTATCGTCCTAAATTCTTTTCAAGTGACTAGTGACGTGAAAATATTAGTTTTCATGTTAGCCCAGGGATGGGCAACTCCAGTCCTCAAGGGCCACTATTCTGCAGGTCTGAGAGGTTTCCCTGCTTCAACACACCTGATTCAACTTAAATAGATCAAACAGCTTGTTGCCAAGCTCTGCAAAATGAATCAGGTGTGTTGCAGCAGGGAAACATCTAAGACCTAAAGGATAGTGGCCCTCAAGCAGTATATTTCCTCATATAGTGTACGGACGACAGGCCGTTCCCACGCAGTCCACTAGTGCTGAAGTAGCTGTGCGCTGTAAAGATTGTATGTTGGACAATATAAGATGAACTGATTTCATCAGACAGAAAGCAACTGTAGTTACTGACATATGTAGCATTAACGTTTAGGTTAGTGTGCCCTCACCTACTGTTTATAGGTTGCTCCAATCTCACGGCGCAGACTTCACGCAGGGATTGCACGGCTACTCAAACATTTGTCCTCCTCAACTGTGTACGAGTACACAGTTACAAAGAGACGAGTACACATCTGCGTACTCATACTCGACTCGCTGTAACTGAGGAAACATGTCAAGACAACAAGGCTGTACGAGTTTATTTGATGTCATCTAACCCGATGGCATGTGCGTTTGAGCCAGTCATGAGGAGGAGGGTTGAGAGACCCGTTTTTGCGGAAGATGAGGGAGCTGCAGTGGCTCCGGACAGAGATGACAGTGAGGAGAGGAGAGGCAATCCTTTGCAGTGCAAGTGCAGTCACTGCGATCAGTCACTGCGGAGTCTGTTTGCTGCCATGAAGCAGACTTGGATAATGTGCTCAGGGAATTGTCCTGCATCACCTTATCCCGCACATTCCAGATGTTCTGTAGTGACAGGGACGTGTTGGAGTAGCTGTGCTATCCCTGTATGAAGTCCGTGCCGAGAGATTAGAGCAACCTATAAGCAATAGGTGGGTTCACGCTAACCACAAAATGAATGCTACTTGTAACTTCAGGCAGAACTGAAGCAGTGTTCAGTTTTAAAACTGGGGTTGTGTTTGACTGATTGTGCAACCTCTGCATCAGACAGGTCTCCTGACAGAGTTGCAGGAGAGAGAGGTGGGTAGGACAAAGAAGGGAGATGGAGTTGTTGATGTTCAATTTTTTGCCAAGTGCTGTGTGAAATGCACGAAAGGTAAGAATTGCGTTCAAGCTCACCGGTTGAAGACACTTCCTGGTTTTGACTTTGTGATGTGGAGGTACATTCTTGCGTGGATGATATGATCTCATCGTCTGACCCATCATCTCTTAGCATACTGACATCTGGAGAGGGAAATAACTTATGAATACAATACACAAAATATCTAAAACGGATCATTTAGAATCAATTTAGAAACATCGTATACACATACCTTCAATATCCTCAGCTAAAGAGCTAAAGGTCCCTCCATGTCAATGGTCTCTAAAATGACAACTGATAAAAAATTGAGATTGGAAAGCTGAAACTATGGGCAATCTGCAAGAGTATACAACAGTAGTATTATCTCTCATCCCGTCACTATTACTGCCCTATGCTTTACATTGTAAATAGTTGTTTTCTGAATGCAGAAGACTAAATGTCATATATTGTGCCTTCAAGAATATAAAGTTAATTACCATTCACATCGACTTGTATTTCATCGAGGCTCTTTCCTTTGTAATCTCCTAGGCGTCCTTGTTCCATTGCGAGGAGGACTTTACTTACTTTGGCTAATTGGAGGGTGCTTTCTGGGAGCCTGTAGTGTTTCCTGTGAACAGCGATATTATGACCAAGGAAGTCTGCCAACTGGTCGAGCTCGGTGGTTTTGAGGTTTAAAACAGTAGACAGGGTAGCAATATGTTTCCTCAGTTGAATTGATGTTAGCGCTTGAGGATTTTTTGTCACCACATTCACTGACAAATTGCCTCATGCAGTCACAAGCCCTGAGGTAATGGGCAGATTGTGGCAATGCAAACAGATATTCATTGTCCTTCAGCACCCACATACTTCTCTGCACTCAGTAAGAGCATCAAGTGATTCTCTCATTAATGGGGTTAGAAGAACTGGAACCTTCCTTCCTCTTTTTCCAACAATTGCTATTCGCATGAAATGCCTGCAGAGCTTCTGCTCAAGCGGTGTGAGGGCCAAATTTACATCTCCCTGTTCCTCTGATGTGTCCTTCGATAAGTATGCAGACAGGCGCATTCGGGACACTTCACCTGCTCTCCGCCGATTAAAAAGCATAACTTGAGTCAACGTTACTTTTGCAAGTTCCTTCCAATTTGTGGATGAACGATGTTCTTTTAAATCTTTGAGATGTTGCTGCTGTTTTTCTTCTAGATAGCAATGTAGCTTTTGGATATCTTGTGTAAGAGGTAAAAGTTGCGGTGCATTCCATTTGGCCCGGTTAAGCTGGGTTAATGCCTGGCCTGCAATATCAAACCTCCAACTCTCTAAATACAACTGTGCGAACTCCTCAGCATTTTTAATGGTTTCTTTATCTCTCTTTTTCAGTCCTTCGGACTTGATAAACATAGCCAACGAATGCAGGCTGTGTCCTACCTTGCGTGCAAGAGAGGACATTGGTATATCCATTTCTTCACTGAATCAGATAGGTCTGCACGTCGGACCCGGATACCGGGTCACGATGTGTAACGGGTGATGTATCTTCTAAATCGCGATGGGTTTTGGCGTAAGGTGTTATGCAATATTGTGTCTAATGATTTGAACAACTGACCATGTCACGGCACTGGTCAGTGCGACTTTCGTTTATGTTGCGTTGATGAGTAGCCATAGGTAGTATTGATGTTTAAAGAAGTTGCAGTGAGTACGTTATAAAAGTGTTAGACGAGCATACATAAACATTTCCCACCTGATTGCACGGAATGTTTTCTCCATCCAGATCGAGCGTCTTCGAGTGGAGAGAGATTTCAGCTGGAACTGTAATTCAGACGGGATACCACTTAAACATGTGGACCGATATCCTTTCCTGCACAGTATAACTTAAGGCAAAGTTAAATGCATAGCCTACTGTTTTGAGACGAACCCAGCTCAGATGGTTGTATTTTTTTCTTGTTCTTTTTTTCTTTTCATTAATACCAGATGTTTGCTTATAGGTTTCTCCTATTTAGTGCCATGTAGGTCTTACTTGATGGGTCAAACAAATGCCATTTAGCACTGTTTCATGGCTTGGTGATTTGAGAGAGTGTCGAATTAAAAAATCAATAAAGGCTTATGGAATGTTTCGTGTTATTTTCAGGATCGGTAATCGGGCAATTTAAACTTGGCGGTGCGGAATATATTTGCTTTTTCAGGGTGCACGGGTCGGATCTGGTGCTGAACTTTGCGGGTACGGGCGGGCGCGGGTCTCCAAAAATGGACCCGTGCAGGACTCTGATCCAGAGAGGTTCTTTGCAGCTCTGACAACCTGTGAGTACTGTTCAGGTTTGATGAGTTCTTGGATGGTCTTCACACGTGTGATTTTTTAGCTTCCAATAAAAGCCTGCCAAGTTCTCGCAGTTTTTGGCGTATATACTGGTGTTGACTGACTATCTTCTCATTCTTTTTGAACAACCTGAACCCATAATTGAGGATGCAGTTGTCTCATTTAATTGCAACTGCAATCTTGTCCTGAATCATTACACTCAAGAACTTCCAATACGCGTCTGTATATTCTGATGGAGAAGGTTCAGCGAAAGCACATAATGCCTGAACTCTATTTTTACCTGGTTTAGCATTTTTGGGTTTGAAGCTGCAGACCTTGAAATGCCGCCACATCGCTCTTCTTGAGAAACAACCCATAGCAATGAATGCAATGTGCAAATTTATGTCCGTCTGATTTTTTTACCGGTTGTTTACATGGGATTAGTTTTCCTTTTTTTGTTTCCAAAACATGACTGTTGTGCTCGAAGTTTCCCTTATTTCGTATGTAGTCCAATTGTAGTTTTCTTTCCTTTGAGTTTTTTGGTAAACTGAATGCTTTCGCAACATCCGATTCATCTTGGTGTTTACGCCACAAGTGTCTTGACATTTTCTGGACAAACTTCCTGCAATAAAAGCAGAAATGTTTCTTGTTATAGCTTCTGGATCCGTCATCTTTCTTTAAACTTGGACTGACAATCATATACTGCTCTTCTTCCAGGGGCACTGAAACACTGTTTTCAGAATATGTTGCGATTTCCTTTTCATTCCCATCAACTCTGCTATTTGGAAATCTTTGTGTGGGATCATGACATCTTTCCAAAAGTCTTCTCTGGCTAAGTCAAATAGAGGACTCGCTTCCACTCTCTCTGGAGGATCTACTTCCACTCTCCCTGGGCTTAGACTTGCTCTGTCTGGAGGACTCGCTTCCACTCTCTCTGGAGGATCTACTTCCACTCTCCCTGGGCTTAGACTTGCTCTGTCTGGAGGACTCGCTTCCACTCTCTCTGGAGGATCTACTTCCACTCTCCCTGGGCTTAGACTTGCTCTGTCTGGAGGACTCGCTTCCACTCTCTCTGGAGGATCTACTTCCACTCTCCCTGGGCTTAGACTTGCTCTGTCTGGAGGACTCGCTTCCAGTCTCTCTGGAGGATCTACTTCCACTCTCCCTGGGCTTAAACTTGCTCTGTCTGGAGGACTCGCTTCCAGTCTCTCTGGAGGATCTACTTCCACTCTCCCTGGGCTTAGACTTGCTCTGTCTGGAGGACTCGCTTCCACTCTCTCGGGAGGATGACCTTCTTTCTCTGGGCTTAAACTTGCTCTGACTGGATGATGCACCTTTCTTCTTTTTTTTTCCTTTTCCAGGGTTAATTCCATACTGCTATCACTTTCTGTGCTTTCATCCCCGGGATTTGGAATATACTCCTCTTCGCTACCTAAGTTTGAGTCATCTGATTCCATGAGATTCATCTGAATCTTTAAAAACAAACACACATCTGTTCATACCTATTATTGCAACATTACATATAAAAAACCTGACTATACTGATTGAACAGGGTCAGGATACTAAATGAAGAAAAATCTGTATGGACCATTTTCAGTACAAGTAAATTTACAAATTAGAAGAATCCCCATTAGACTCACTAGCAAGAGCAACTGCCCAGCCCAAGCCCTAGCCCCAGCCCTAGCCCTAGCCCAGCCCCAGCCCAGCCCAGCCCAGCCCAGCCCAGCCCCAGCCCCCCAAAAAAAGACTTACGGGACGGCAAGGCCTTCTTCTCAGCTTCTGTGAAACCCTTTCAGGCTTAAAATAAGGAGTCTCCTCTGCGCTGTCACTACTTGAATCATGGAGACCGTGAGTAAAATATTGTACTCTATCCATCTGCAAAAAGGGAGACATGGAGATATTTTGCTGTATGATTGCTGTATTTTTAATTGATAGGGAGACCATTCAGAGGTTGTCAGGTGAGCTAGACACCTATGAAAATTATTGACCAATATTTCCCCTCCATCGACCTGCTGAGGCCCATGTCCAAACTGCCTTCCAGGTGGAGTAAACGTTGACAAAATTATTTAAAAAAGTAACATTTCAGTTTTCATGCATTTGATTGTTAAATTGAATGACTTCACAAGAATGATTCATCATAATGATATAGTGTCATTCCTGTAGACATGGAACTACTCCAGAGAGAGGCTAGTCAATAATTTTCCGAAGTGTCTTCCTCACCTCACAATTGTCTCCCTATCACATAAAAATCAGCAATTACTCAGAAAAGAAAAGAGTTGAGCTTCTCTAATACATGATTACTGATCGATTGTTGGTGATCTCTATTTAATTGATAATTAATGCACCAGGTGAGGTGGAGGACTCAACCAGATTTTGGCAACAGAGACCGGCCACTGGGCACGTTGTATCTTTTTTTTTTTTTTTTTTTAAACACACCTGAGCGCTGATCACTGGACATTACTCCTGCAGGTGTTTATGCCAGTCCAATCGATTCAATTTAAAATGAGTCCATTTAAATACAGTTTTTAAAAGCAATTGTTCAAAACAATCGATTCAGGTTCAAAGTGAATGATTCCCATTCAAATATAAAATAATTCAAATTCACTTACTAGTGGCACAAAAATGATCACATAAGCAAGTTAATTATATTGTTAAAATGTGTTTTGGGGCTTACCAGAATGCTTTTTGTGCGTCTCAGCCATGGAACAAGTTCATCATCCGATTCATTGTTGGAATGGTTGCTTGAAGAAGCCTCATCACAAGTTTCTTTCACAACAGTTTCATCTGAATTGTACAAATGATCTGAAACATCTGGGCCAATATCATTCTGCCCTATAATAACATCCAGGTGTGGGGTGGGAGGTTCGTTTTCCATACCATCCTCATCAGTTTCATCACTATCTGGATAATCAACCAGTGAAAATCCTTGGACAGTAAATACCTAAAAATAAACAAAAATGTATTAAGTATGGAATAAGAAAGGTTGGCCAAAGAAACATGGCATGGTCTGACTATAAATCTGAATCCAGAAATGTGAACATCAGCCCTTTTAGACAGTGTAGAATTATAAATGTTAAAATCAGAGTACAGTTATACTATAGTATTACAATACTATCATATAGTTGCCTGAGGAAGACCATTTGGATCCCCACATTGGTAACACTTTATTTGAAAGGGTGTGCATAAGACTGACATGACACTGTCATAAACATGACATAACACCTGTCATGAACATGAAGGAGTCTTTATGACTTTTGTCATTAAGTGTCATTCGGTAAATTATGACACTTTTAATGCAAAGTGTGTGACATTACCTGGCCTTTAACAGCCAATATAAAGCCACATAAGCATTGGTCCACTTTAGTAATAGAACACCACCACACACATGTCAGCATAGATGACTGTTTGAAAGTACTTTTACCTGTGAGCAGGTCTGATCTGGGTTTGGTCCATCATTTAGCATCTGAGGAACAGGGCTGGTCTCATTCTCTACTGCTGGAGCAGGAGTCTGAAGGCCTTTCACCTGAAATAGACAGACAAGAAGAGACTCAGAACTGTATGAAGAGACATTCACAGGCTAATAAGGTCATCTAATGGTGAAACGGCACTGAACTTCATAAACTAAAAAGCAGCTCACGTCTATTCCAGGAGTTTGCAGTGGATCAAATGAAAATATTTCTTTAAAACATCTAACAGCTCAGGTACAGTATACAATTACGAATGTTAAAATCATAGTTGAGGTCATGTCAGGTGTGGCTATAGTGAATTAAAAACACTTACAGTAAGAACTGGACGGAAGGGCCCCACAAGGGTCTGACTATAGACATATGAGTGTGTAAAGGAGAGACTAGAGAAACAAATGTATTTGGAAGATGGAAGGAAGGACCCCATAAGGACATGTGTAAGGGGTTTACAGTCAAAGACCCAGAACCAGATATGAAGAATGAAGACCCGGAGTCAGAATTATAAAAAATTAAAGAAAAGTTTTACTGAAGATAGTTTGCAGTTTCATCAGCAGAAGTCAGCTTCAAGACTCACACAGGAGTTCGTAGGCCGCCCCCCTTACAGTTACAAAGATCACAGCAGTTATACCATTTTCAAGGTCTAAGCTACGTCATTGCTTACAGGTTGAATGGTTCTCATTGGCTTAGAAATAGATAAACACAGTAATTTTCCACACATATACAGATAGACGGAAGCATATCTCCATCGATTATGCAGATGACACATTCGGACACTGAAGTTAGGCACGTCATGACCTTCCAGGTCGCAGATTTGGGTTTGATATGCGCCAGCATGTCTCGAACAACAATTCACTCAATCTCCAATAATGCCAGTGGTTCTGTAACCAAGAAGACTAACACACACACCAACACACAGCTTTTCCAAGGTTGGATTTGGCCAGGCTCAAACTATAAACATGAGAGTCATCTCAAAACATCAAGATAATGTGTTCTTTCTCTTAACTTTAGTATAACTGGAAAGTAAGGCTTTAACAAAGAAATGGTCCATTAAACTATAGGTTTTAACACGTTGAAGATCTTTCTCAAACACAAAACAAGTCCCTATTTCATTTCTGGAAGCTGGGATAAATAAGCAAGCACTTTTACTGCATTCAGATATCAAATACATACATTAAATAATACATGAAAAGAATATTTCAGTGATTATACTGGTAACTTCTATAACAAAGTGAAATCTCAGAAGCCTAGAGAAATCATTCAACTCATTTAATATTTAGAAAGAAAAATATTGATTAATAATTTGATTATAATTACTCATCATTACATATACATTGAAGCAGCAGTGGATTTCAATCCACCCCCATCACATGATTGGAAACATGACGGTGTGTGTGTGACATTACCTGGCCTTTAACAGCCAATATAAAGCCACATAAGCATTGGTCCACTTTAGTAATAAAACACCACCACATACATGTCAGCATAGATGAAGTGTTTGAAAGTACTTTTACCTGTGTGCAGGTCTGATCTGGGTTTGGTCCATCATTTAGCATCTGAGGAACAGGGCTGGTCTCATTCTCTACTGCTGCAGCAGGAGTCTGAAGGCTTTTCACCTGAAATAGACAGACAAGAAGAGACTCAGAACTGTATGAAGAGACATTCACAGGCTAATAAGGTCATCTAATGGTGAAACGGCACTGAACTTCATGGACTAAAAAGCAGCTCACGTCTATTCCAGGAGTTTGCAGTGGATCAAATGAAAATATTTCTTTAAAACATCTAACAGCTCAGGTACAGTATACAATTACGAATGTTAAAATCATAGTTGAGGTCAATTCAGGTGTTGCTATAGTGCATTAAAAACACTTACAGTAAGAACTGGACGGAAGGGCCCCACAAGGGTCTGACTATAGACATATGAGTGTGTAAAGGGGAGACTAGAGATGTATTTGGAAGATGGAAGGAAGGACCCCATAAGGACATGACTGGAAACATGACGGTGTGTGTGTGACATTACCTGGCCTTTAACAGCCAATATAAAGCCACATAAGCATTGGTCCACTTTAGTAATAGAACACCACCACACACATGTCAGCATAGATGACTGTGTTTGAAAGTACTTTTACCTGTGAGCAGGTCTGATCTGGGTTTGGTCCATCATTTAGCATCTGAGGAACAGGGCTGGTCTCATTCTCTACTGCTGCAGCAGGAGTCTGAAGGCTTTTCACCTGAAATAGACAGACAAGAAGAGACTCAGAACTGTATGAAGAGACATTCACAGGCTAATAAGGTCATCTAATGGTGAAACGGCACTGAACTTCATGGACTAAACAGTATACAATTACGAATGTTAAAATCATAGTTTAGGTCATGTCAGGTGTTGCTATAGTGCATTAAAAACACTTACAGTAAGAACTGGACGGAAGGGCCCCACAAGGGTCTGACTATAGACATATGAGTGTCTAAAGGAGAGACTAGAGAAACAAATGTATTTGGAAGATGGAAGGAAGGACCCCATAAGGACATGACTGGAAACATGACGGTGTGTGTGACATTACCTGGCCTTTAACAGCCAATATAAAGCCACATAAGCATTGGTCCACTTTAGTAATAGAACACCACCACACACATGTCAGCATAGATGAAGTGATAGAAAGTACTTTTACCTGTGTGCAGGTCTGATCTGGGTTTGGTCCATCATTTAGCATCTGAGGAACAGGGCTGGTCTCATTCTCTACTGCTGAAGCTTGGGTTTTTTTCAACTGGATTGCAGATAAAGAAGAACTCATTTTAACACACATCAAAAATCAAAGATTAAATGCATTTCCATAGACAGTCAAGAGTAATATTGGAAACATGGTTAATATTGGAGAAATACAAAATTTGCTTTTGCAAAAAAAAAAAAAAAGAAATCTCTATACTTAATCTAACCAACTCACCTTACTGCGCCAAGGCCATTTCGAATCACCATAGTTGTAATCAATTTCATCTCCTATTTCTATTTTCTTCAGAGAAAATAGGCACAAATGTGGTTTGTTGTCAACTATGATTTTTTTCATAACGCAATTCGGATTTTGGTGGTTGTCGTTGACCAATCGTCCTAGAGAAAAATCGTCTTGCGATGCATCCAGGCTGAAAAGTATCAGAAAAATGGTAATAGTTTTACATCTTTTTAAAAGTTTTATTGAAAGAGTTATTTTCAAAAGAATTTAAGAGTATTTGTGCTTAATTCATTTATCAAGTATTAAACCCTTGTTTCAGAGTTAACTCGTAATTTCTATAAATCAATAAAAAACATCCATCTTTCAATGTTTACCATAAGTGATGATTCTGCCACTGAAAGTCAAAGAGAAATGTGCTTTCAATCTCTGAGTATTTTCTTGACTTGCTTTCCTCCTGTGTGAGGAGTTTACCCCTGTACTCCAACACGAAGTCCCCGGGTTCAATGGGTTGTGTGGCACTCCTCTTCCTACAATAATATATAATAATTAAACATTTCATTCTGGGACTCAAAAAGAGATACTACAGTATTTTCAAAGTGAGGATGACATTCTTGCATCTAGTCAGTGTATATTACCTGCAGACAATGATCACCCAGTTGTGATACACACTCTACAGGTAAAGTGCTTTTTTGATCAGACTTTGTGGCCAAAAAATGTTTTTAATGCAGACCCATCCACATCAATGCATCACTGAGGTCCTGTCTATGCTCTGTTCGGTTCCCTTAAAGGAGTCATGACCTGTAATTTTCACTTTTCCACGAGAATCAATAGCTGCGTTTCCACTGTCGGGCCAGTGCGAGCCAGTTCTTTAAACGGAGCGCCGGGCTAATGGCCTCGGGACAGGAGCACCGTGTGGTGAAGAGATGAGTCACCCTGAAGAGATGGGTCCCACCTTAGGACCCAAGAGATCCGATTGGTTCAAATCTAGTTTTATGTGTAATCGCTTTAGTGCCTGGTTACAAGTTAGAGAAAATAACTTTATTATAAGAGACGTTTGAAGTACGTTATAACGAGTCATTAATGTATTTTAACTTATATGTTTCATATTCTAGTATATAACCGAAGCTGTAGATTGTAAATTTAAACATTTCTCGTTCTCGTTAGTTAGCTTTTTAGTTAGCATACATAGTAGCATAGCATTTATCCGATGATTTGTGCTAGCTAAACAAATAAACGAATTACTAGATGGCAACAAACTGCTTTTATCAAGTTATCGCGAGAACATATTTAGATCAGGCATACTACTGGCATACTATGGGGTCCCTAAGGTGGAACCCATCTCTTCAGGGGGACTCATCTCTTCACCACACCGGGCTCAAAATCTGTTGCGTTTCCACTGTTGGGCCAGAAGCTCCACAGCGCTTCACTAAAACACGCCCGTAACACGCCTCTCTGAAGCAACATCACACACACATCATTTCACCAACAAATAAAAGTTACTACTTTTATCAGAAAACGAATCAGAAAGAAATCACTAGAAACAGCGTGATCGCTAAACAAACATGATAAATGCGACCGTTGCTGCTATTTTTGTTGTTTAAATAGGCCTATTTAAAACCCATCGATGTTTTACCACTAACGTTAGGTTACAATAAAAAGTGACATCGAGCATAATTAATTAATTTGTGTCAAAATTGCACATTAGTCACAGAAATAAATTGGTTTATACCATTTGGTCTATTTCACAAAAGAAAGAGGAAACACTTACTTATTCAGTCGCGTCTGTTTCTGTTTATTATACCCTATTTTCAGTCAGAGAATTAAAAAAATTGCTTTATTTTATGATAGTCCGGTAAGAGACGAGAAGGGCTTATACTGACAGATAAAATAGAAACATGTTTGTGATAGCGATTTGTCTGATTTCTTCAACCGTTCACATTTACCATGTTTGCTATGGTAACTAGTGTGCAGTCTTTAGCATCACGTAACCTATAAATATGTCAACCTTAATACGGTGGTCAGAATCCACATCGGATCACAAACAGAACGCATTCAAACATGAAAGTGCGTTTTGAGATAAATTATTTAAGTCTTTAATGCTGACAGAATCATCCGGCGCTTCCGTCTCAGGTAGGCTAAACTCTGCCTCTGTTCGTAACCACTCCTCTAGCCCAAGCTGGCCCGCTTTGGACCAAGGTATTCGTCGGGCCAGAAAACCTGTCCGCTGGCCCCGAGGAAGCCCCGAGGAAGCCCCGGCGTGGCCCGATCAAGCCCCGGAAGTGACAGTGGAAACGCGACTGGCCCTGGCACGCACTAGCACGGCCCGGCTCTGGCCCGACAGTGGAAACACGGCTATTGTATGTTATGATTGCCTAACGATTATACACGAAGCCTGCCCTGCTCCTCTCCCCCTCATATTCAGTCGCGAAAGATGCAGAAACGTAGGGCACACGTCAGTTGCTCTGTTGTTGACTGCCAGAATCAACATGTAACTTAAATGTGTTTTCTCTCCCAAGAACGGACCAAGCTGTCAGGGACCAGTGGATTCAATTCATTTTTAATGACGCGGTTCCTACAACCCTTCCCACTGGCTTAACGTTAGGTGTCTGTGCTAATCATTTTATCATTTGGGATCAATCAAGATGAAAATTTGCCTTAAACTCTAAACTGCAGCTAGTCTACCACAGCAATAGGCTCTACTTCTCTGGACATTTCAGTAGAATATTCTGACAAAGCACTCTGACAATCTTGCCTGGGCTGTAAATTATCACACTCACTTCGATCACTGTCTGTCTTTGACAAAGGCAAAAAATAAAAAATAAAATAGGAATATATAACCTGAAAACACACAAAAACTGTACCTTGTAATTACATCAACATCAATACCTTTTTGCTTTTGAAATGCACAAATTGTGTCAAGGAATCTTCTGCAACTTACCTTTGTAATGGTCAATGAATCTCGGCATAAACCCATCCTTGTCAGTGCAAGACAGAATGTATGTCTTTGCATAGTCTATAGGCTTTTTCCTCCTCCTCCTTATGGACATAATGGCTCTGTGAAAATAATTGTAATTCGTACTTAGTCAAGGCAAATCTCACAATAAGGTTTTTGAAAAATAGCAAGTCAAAAAAATCTATTATGTAAAATAAATAAATAAACAGACATTCATACAAACATATAGACGCTGCAACAGCTGTGTAGCTTTGCTATTGCAGGATGCATATTGTTTAACATCAAACACGGGCTAATAAAACATGCAAATTCTGAAATGAGCACAATGAAAGCTGACCGAGCCTGTTGAAGCCGAGAAGTTAACTTGTTAGATGATAACCATGTTATGCTGCACAGACACTCAGTAATCTATTTAAACTAGGGCTGTCAAACTTAACTTCTGGTACAGCAGCATGGCGGCGTTGCCACATGACCATTGACTGACATATGCAGGGGGGTGGGGGGGGTGGGGGGGGGTGGTCCAGGGTAGGCCGGTACCACCCAGACAAAAAGCTTGGTGAAAACTTCCCTTAAAAGTATTGAGTCTAAAGGCAAAGGTTTCAAATCTTGCTACATTTGGTGATCAGTTGATCAGTCACAGTGATGCTTTAATTATCACAGTGATCAGCACAGTGACACACACACATTATATATATATATATATATATATATATATATATATATATATATATATATATATATATATATATATATATATATATATATATATATTTAAATATATATATATATATATATATATATTTAAATATATATATATACACACTACCAGTCAAAAGTTTTGGATCAGTAAGATTTATGTTTTTAAATGAAGTCTTTAATGCTCACAAGACAATTTAAAATGACTGTTTTCTATTTTAATATATATTTTAAAATGTAATTTGAAAGCTGAATTTAACATCATTACTGTTGCTGATTACACATCAGTTTTCAGTGTCACATGATCCTTCAGAAATCATTCTTATATGCTGATTTTATGCTCAAAAAACATAAATTATTATTTTCAATGTTGAAAACAGTCGTGTACCATTTTCCCCCCAATTCTATGATGAATAGAAAGTTCAAAAGAACAGGATTTATTTAAAATATAATCTTTTCTAACATTATAAATGTCTTTACTGTAACTTTTGATCAATTTAACTCATCCTTGATGAATAAAAGTATTTTCTAATTTCTTTCCCCCAAAAATAAAAAATAAATTCTTACTGACCCCAAACTTTTGAATGGTAGTGATTAATGTTACAAAAGCTTTCCATTTCAGATCAATTCTGTTCTTTTGAACTTTCTATTCATCAAAGAATCCTGAAATAAAAATGTAAAAAAGTTGTTTTCAACATGGATAATAATCATAAATGTTTCTTGAGCATCATATTATAATAATTTCTGAAGGATCATGTGACACTGAAGACTGGAGTAATGATGCTGTAAATTCAGCTTTGATCACAGGAATAAATTAGACTTTACTATATATTCACATAGAAATCTGCTGTTTTAAATTGTAATAATATTTCACAATATTACTGGGGTTTTTTTGTATTTTTTTTTTTTTTATCAAATAATTGCATATATATATAGCAGGAACGATTTTTCACTAAATACTTTGCATTTTGCGAATTTTATTGAAAAATGATGTGACCAAAATATCCACAACTGAATTGCTACAACTATATTGCTGTAATTGCAAAGTAAATTTGGGAAAAAAAACGTTTCTATTATTTTCTCTCAACTGTCCTGCTCTAACAAACCAGCTGCGGGTAGGATGTTACTCCAAAACGGCACCGTACATTAGCTTCAGTCCTGCGTTAGCTTCTGGCTAACCTCCATTAGCGGGTCCTGCCCCGTCTTGCTTAAAATTACAACCGATTCCACCTTTAATGACACGACTTCACTGCACCCCGTCTCTGCCCCGCTGTCATATCCGTGGTGACGTTATTAGGTTATGCCAACTGCTAGCTACATGGCAGCTAAACGAGGTAGCAAACATCACGATGTAACGCCAAAATATGAACTCAACATAAAAACCTCAATTCACAACCAACTCCACTTTTAACGACACAACTTCACTGCGCCCCGTCTCTGCCCCGCTGTCATGTCCGTGGTGACATGTTATTAGGTTAAGCTAGGGTGACCAAACGTCCTGTTTTCCCAGGACATGTCCTGTTTTCACGTCCTGTCCTGGCCGTCCTGTCTGTTTTTTAAAAAGTGATGAAAATGTCCTGGTTTTCATTATTTTTCATTGGGCCATTAAGCGTGTACTTTAAATACACGCTTGCCTTTGCACACAAAACATATGACTTTGGCTTCACCCCCTCTTGTTATAATCAGCGCGTTCCTCAATCCGCAGCGTCAAGCACAGAGCACGTCAGACTCAGAATCATCAGAATACAGAGGCCTGTGTGTGTGTGTGTGTGTGTGTGTGTGTGTGTGTGTGTGTGTGTGTGTGTGTTCATCGCAGCCTCATTGGTCTGTCACATGCTTGTCAATGTCAGAATATTTGAAATCACCAATCAAAGTAGGCGGACTTTACACGTTCACAGAATTTTAGCAGCGTGACGCTTCAGTTTACTGTCAAGTGCGAGGTAAGATGCAAGTAGCTAACAGCGTAAAAAAAAGAAAAAAAAAGCCCAAATGTTAATTCACAGACTATTTACAGAGAAAATGTCTGTGTTTTCGTTTCGGTCAGGATCTGTGTAAAGCAGAATGCATGAACTGCAAAGCTGGCACGTGTCGTGTTAAGGTGCTAGCGACCTAGAAGCCCACATAAAGAAAGTATAGGCTAAGAGAACATCAGGAGGATTCAAATTGTTTTTTTACTGAAATAGTGTAGTAGATTTTTTAATTTATTTTTGTAGTAGATTTTTAACCTATGCTATGGCCATGAATATAAATAGTGTCATGTAAAAGGTGTTAAAAGCTAAACTTTTTTTTAAATAGTATTCTATTATTGCGGGCCAAACATTGAATGGAAAGGATGTATTACTTTATGTATTAAAGTACAATAACATAGTTGCAAGGTTGTGAATGCATTTGTCAAGTATTTTTTGATGCATTCTCCCCCAAACCACGCCCCCACCCCTTAACCATGCCTCCCCAAAAATCACGCCCCGCCCCTCAACCACGCCCCCCGTCCTGTTTTCTGAAAACTAAAATATGGTCACCCTAGTTAAGCTAACTGCTAATAGTAATATTATGTCGCTAACATTAGCTACATTGCAGCCAAAACAGGTAACAAACATCACGATATACTATAACGCCAAAATAAACTCACCATGAAAACCATTTCTTGCTTACCTGTTGGATGCAGAGTCTTCAATGTCTTTAATGTCTTCAATCTTCTTCAATCTACGTCGTCTTCTTCTTCTATGTTACTTCCGCAATTTCCGCAGTTTTCCTTACATTCGCGGGAATCGCGGCTGATTGTACAGTGCTGTAATTTCATTGGCCAAAGGTTTCAGTTTCCCGCGGTGTGTATTCGATTTCGCGGGAAGTGTAAACCTGACTTCCGGTGAAAAAAAAGCTCGATGATACACACCTTCACACAATTACCCACTTTTTGCTACCTTACGGGCCACTTTTTAGAGATGAAAAAAAAAGCAATGGAAGCATCAGGGGAAGCTGCTGAGCTTATTTGAATTGAAATCGGAGTGAGGCCCACCATTTTGGGCCCCACTCCGATTTTGGAACTCCTTAGGTGGGTGTGCTCCCACCGATGGGGACCCACACTGACGTATTTGTTAGTACACACACACACACACACACACACACACACACACACACACACACACACACACACACACACACACACACACACACACACACACACACACACAATTATACACATAAATGAACTGGTACGGTTATTACCATACAGCAAAAATTTGTCAGAAGACTAATAAGAGATAGAGATAATCCAGAGGTTTTATTGAACTTTAATGTTTTTTGTTAAAGACAAATTTTTGCTTTCTCTGTATTCAGGTTTGATGTGCACACTGCTTTTTTATAAACCTTGACAAAAAATAGTATTTGAGAATTTCTAAAAAAAAAATATACATTCAAATCCACATCTTAAAGGCAAGTAATTTTGTCAAAAAAACTACTACGCAATTCACAAGCCTCTCAATAGAGAACTATACAGGCATCTAGCGGTTACACCATAAAATTAGTTTATCTTATTTTCTCTCACCGGATTGCACTAATCTGCCTTCAAAAATTATAGAAAAATATCTATATTAATTAGAAATACTGCATAAATTGAAATGTATTGTAAAAAAATTAGGGGAGTTTCATTTTCAGCTTTCCCGGTCACTTTTGACCGCAAAGAACACAAGTGTGACTCCCAAAGAGTGGAAAATGATCAGCAAAGAATCATTTAATGTCAATTTTTATATCATTTGGACTTAAGTAAAACATATTGTTGGGAATTAATTTCTTCTAAAGTTTCAGGAACTCAGAAGAGAAGACCAGGAGATTCAGGTGTATCTTTTAAAGCAGGATTCTTTATTTGCTGTAGTCTGCTTCGTTCGAGCATCGTACCCAAATCTAATCTAAAGTAACTTTACATGGTATATTATAGGCATTTTGAGAGGAGGGACTTCTGGAGGGGGAGACAAATTCAAACAAAGCATACAAAGGTAGGAGGAGTTGATTCTATCAAGCGAAAACAGGTTAGGCAGGTTATCTGGCTTGACCCAATCAGCATAACACTTTATTGCATTGCTAATCCAATTAGCATAACTATTCAACATCTGGGCCAAGGGCTCCGAAGGCCAGTTGCCGAACAAAAGGTGAGAGTTTCAGTCATCTGACTCATTTAACTTACAATAGAGAGAAATAGGATTTGCCACATTCTCTTGTTTCACCGCTCATATCATTTACATTCCACCCTTAAATGCTACATTCAATGTTCAGAATATTTCTCAGTTTATGTACTATTGTATTGGAACCTAAATTAAACCTTTTAATAAATTTGTAATCCTTCAATATCCAAAGGAATATTTTAAATATTTGATGTAGTTTGGATTTTATGAGTTGTATCTCCTAGGGTACGTTGCCCTATGATGCTGTAAAAAAAAGACACACACACACACACACATGTGTATAAATATATATATATATATATATATATATATATATATATATATATATATATATATATATATATATATATATATATATATATATATATATATAAAATGTGCAAAATATACTGCATGTATGACAGATCTAAGTGTCCTAAAATTGAGGCATATATATATTATATTTCTAAAATAATTTTTACATTTGAATATTACCATTTGCACAATTTTTGAACGCAAAATACATAGATTGAGAAGGGGGACTGTGTACAGGGGGCCCTGAGGCCAGGAGGGCCTATACGTATCTTCTCTAAGGGCCCCGGCCCTGGAATGAGATTTCTACTGCACAGAAAATGTTAACCAAGTCATGTGACCCACATACTCCAAACATGACCTCGATCTGAATGAAATTTTATTCGGATTGTAAGTGGTGGCATAAACCTTTTGTTATCCGATCGTGAAGAAAATATTAGCCATGTATACACATGATCGGATTGCTTCCTAAAACTGGGATGTTCTGTGCATGTTCATTAATGACGCAGTCATTAAGAGTCATGACAAACGGGAAGCAGAAATGGTCCGTCGGAGATGTCACTGTGTTGCTAAACATGTTTAAAGATAATAAAATAGTTTAAAGACTACTTTGAATTAGAGTGTGAAGCTCGCTCTGATTGTACAGAGACCTACTGCTGGATAAATGTAAGAAGTATGGCATAAAGCATAGTTTTAACTTTCACCTGTTTAGAGCCTGAAGTTATATTAATTTGAAGTTGATATTTAAAGGTAAGATGTAGCTATAAGGTGCATCTTTTTTTAATATAAGAGGATGTTCGTGCGATGTACGCAAGTGGAAATATATATATATACAGATTTGATTCTTGCAACAAAACACGCACCTCGATCTGACTACTTTATGTAGCGTTAATGTAAACAGTATGTTTGGAATCATCAATCGGAATGAATACATTCTGCATGCACTAATATGCATCAATCAAGGCAACTTGCGGTCAGATTAATTAAAAAAAATCTACGCATCTGTAGAGATAATAAGTGTTTGAGTTGTCCCACACAATCTGAAATCTCAAAACTGTTTTGCCGTACAGTCTCTATGTTGTTATTACTAGGGCTGCACGATATTGAAGGAAAATGCTATATGTGATAACTCGTTAAATAATGTGATATTCAATAATGCTTAAAGTGTGTGAAATAAACGTAATTATCTTTAAAATATCTTTAAAATTATATAACCTTCATACATGTTTCACATTCTTTTTGTGAAAGAAAACACCCCTACAGCTTCTGAAAGTGAACAGCAGTGTTTTACTATAGCATAAGAAGTGTTATTAACATCAGGGTGTACTCACACTAGCCGTTTGAACCGTGCCCGAGTGCGTTTGCGCGGTTCGTTTGACTAGTGTGAGTGCTCCGAACCGTGCCCTGGCGCGGCTCGATTAGCCGGCCCTGGCCCGCTTGGAAGAGGTGGGCCAGAGCACGGTTCAGTTGGACTCGGGCGCGGTTCGCATGCAGTGTGAGCGCTAACCGTGCTGGAGCACGGAACAGCATTGTGTTCAGAGCAGCCCGTTCTCATCCCAAGGCGTCATACAGGTGACACGCTCTAAAGCCGATGCAGATGGCATCCTTTAGCATCAATATGAGACGCAGATCCCAAGGCGTCATAACCTAACGCTACCCCAGACCTAAACCTACCCATAACAGTGCGTTATATTGACGCTAAAGGGTGCCATGTGCGTAAGATTTCGACGAAATGTCATATATATAACGCCAAAGGATGAAAATGCGTTGGTTCAGAGAGCGCCGCTCTTCTTGTTTATCCCGAAACCGTCGCACCATAATGACGTAAGCGTGCTCCGGCACGAATGCTGAAACCCTATGTGAGTGCAGGCCAGAGGGGGAGTGGGGAGGGGGGACAATCGTACTCGGGCCCGGTTCATGGCAACCGTGCCTAGTGTGAGTACACCCTCAGTGTAAACCAGGGGGTTTAGGGTTTCAGGAAGGCCTACGTTAGGTTTATTTAACAACAGAAACTGAATAATCAAATGTAAAGGGTTGCTGAAAAAAATGAATTATTATTATTACTCGAAATATAATTATTTGAAAGCACGCCATGTTTAAAAACAACAATGTAACTTACTGTAGCTGTGAGGAGGAGCAGGTGCAGTTGGAGCAGGGGCAGTTGATGGAGCAGGGGCAGGTGCAGCAGCTGAGTCCATCAACGTATCCAGCTCTGTTCTTAGCTGATTCCTCTGGTCCATCAATGCACTCTTCTCTTCAATAATTTTTTTTAATAGAACAGAGGCAGTAGGAGCAACGGTAGGAGCAACATTACTCCCCTCATCAGATACATCAGCTGGTTGGGGGGAAATTATCAGCTGGTTAAAACAGCTCCTGCTAATGACCAGCTTTGACTAGCCTCCATCTTAATGTTATTTTTCACATGGAAACTCATGGTCTGTATACAACTTTTGACCAAGCTGACTTGCGCGCACACACACACACGAACTACAATAATAATAATAATAATAATAATAATAACAACAACAATAAGTAGTAGTAGGTAGTAGTGGCATTGTCTTACTGTTCTGGTAAATACATCTAGCATCCACTTTACCTTCTGTGGAGTTCTCTGCAATGTCTTGTGCACTGTCCCCCATGGTAAATCTCCTGAAGAAAAAAAACTGAAACTGTTCCTAATAACAAACCAGTTAGCCTTACCTTACTTTAAAGTTGCTGTCATGATAATCTTAACCTAATATAAGTAATTACATGTAACAACATACAACAGCTAATTAGTCATTTAAATAATGTGGTACAACACAAATATAATATCATATGAACACTACTGTATTATCTGCTGTTGCTAATGTAACCTATTTTAACACCATCCAGATCCAATAGAAACTACTTTATAAAGAAATAAGGCTAACAAACATTTTACTCACCAATTGTCGTCAAGCGGAAGGGCCTCACGAACTGTTTCTGCTGCAATGATATTACACGAGTTACTTAGCTAACTGTCTATCTTACTTTAAAAAATATTATCAATATTAGATTTCAAAGTATATTTTATGACATATCGTTTTTTTCATCCAGTTAAATTAGAGCACAAAAATTAAAGCTGCAAGCAGCATTGAAAGGGCCCTCGCACCCGTGCCATCGCCACCCGGTGGCTTTAGGAAGACAGACCACGGTGGGCAATGTGCATTTAAGTAGATAAATATAGTGGGAGTATGTCAAAGTCAGTTACAAAAATGTCCTTTATTATGGGTATAATAGCATGCTGTTAAACATGTCACTTCCTGTTGCCAGCAGGTGGCGCTATGACTGTAACTGAATATGAGCATGCACATGTGTTCAGGACAGAACTCTTATCAAACATGTGAAGTTTGGGGCAGATTGAACTTTGCCTTCTTAGTAAACAACTTCTGTTTCATTTCATTAGCAATTTAAGCACTTAGCTAATGAATGCTAGCATGTTTCAACACCCGTTTATAACAACGTTTATATTCAATGTGATATATATGGAGTTGCCAGTACTGCCATGAAACATCTGTTAAACATGTCACTTCCTGTTGCCAGTAGGTGGCACTATTACTATAACTGAATATTGTCATGTAGATGTGTTCAGGGCAGGACTCTTATCAAATGTGTGAAGTTTGGGGCAGATTGACATTGCCTTCTTAAGTAACAACAACTTCCTGTTTCATTTCATTAGCATGCTTTAGCACTTAGCTAAGAATTGCTAGCATGTTTTAACATGTTTATAACATGTTTATATACTCAATGGCATATTTACTATGTTGCCAGTACTGCATCACACTGTTAAACATGTCACTTCCTGTTGCCAGTAGGTGGCCTATTACTATAACTGAATATTGTCATGTAGATGTGTTCAGGGCAGGACTCTTATCAAATGTGTGAAGTTTGGGGCAGATTGGACATTGCCTTCTTAAGTAACAACAACTTCCTGTTTCATTTCATTAGCATGCTTTAGCACTTAGCTAAGAATTGCTAGCATGTTTTAACATGTTTATAACATGTTTTTAACTCAATGGCATATTTACTATGTTGCCAGTACTGCATCACACTGTTAAACATGTCACTTCCTGTTGCCAGTAGGTGGCGCTATTACTATAGCTGAAAATTGTAATGTAGATGTGTTCAGGGCAGGACTCTTATCAAATGTGTGAAGTTTGGGGCAGATTGGACAATGCCTTCTTAAGTAACAACAACTTCCTGTTTCATTTCATTAGCATGCTTTAGCACTTAGCTAAGAATTGCTAGCATGTTTTAACATGTTTATAACATGTTTATAACTCAATGGCATATTTACTATGTTGCCAGTACTGCATCACACTGTTAAACATGTCACTTCCTGTTGCCAGTAGGTGGCGCTATTACTATAGCTGAAAATTGTAATGTAGATGTGTTCAGGGCAGGACTCTTATCAAATGTGTGAAGTTTGGGGCAGATTAGACATTGTCTTCTTAAGTAACAACAACTTCCTGTTTCATTTCATTAGCATGCTTTAGCACTTAGCTAAGAATTGCTAGCATGTTTTAACATGTTTATAACATGTTTATAATTCAATGGCATATTTAATATGTTGCTAGTACTGCATCACAGTGTTAAACATGAATATTCTCATGTAGATGTGTTCAGGGCAGGACTCTTATCAAATGTGTGAAGTTTCGGGGTTTCGGGGTTCGAAGTTACAGCAAATTCCTATTGAATTGCAGTAATAGCATGCTTTAGCACTTAGCTAAGTGCTTGCTAGCATGTTTTAGCATGTTTCAAGTATGTTGTTAGCATGTTTAACACTTGCTGGCACTTTTTTATATGTTATCAGGAGTCCACAACAGTGTTAAACATGTCACTTCCTGTTGCCAGCAGGTGGCGCTGTGACTGTAACTGAATATGAGCATGGACATGTGTTCAGGACAGAACTCTTATCAAACGTGTGAAGTTTGGGGCAGATTGGACATTGTTTGCCTGAGTTACAGCAACTTCCTGTTTCATGGCGAAACATCAAAATTTGTCAGGCCGCCGAGGACACGCCCTTCGACGAAAACTCAAGATCTTCGCAATTTAACGTCGCAAAGGCCTTAAGATTACACTCACCAAATTTGAAGATGATCCGATTAAAACTGTAGGAGGAGTTCGTTAAAGTACGAGGCCTGAAAATGGCAAAAACTGCACAAAAATCTGAGAGGAAGTTCAAAATGGCTGACTTCCTGTTGTGTTTAGGGCTACGCTCCAAGAGACTTTTTTGTAGGTATTGGGCCATTACATGTATGTACCGAATTTCGTACACGTACGTGAAATGTAACGCGAGGCGCACTCCGTTGAACCTTTATAGGTGGCGCTATCGAGCCATTTTGCCCCGCCCAATTTTGAAACGCATATCAGATGTAAATTTTCGCCAGTTCTGACGCGTGTGCAAATTTTCGTGAGTTTTCGTGCATGTTTAGGCCCTCAAAAATGCGATTCATTGCGGAAAGAAGAAGAATAATAATAATTAAAGCTGCAACCAGCATTGAAAGGGCCCTCGCACCCGTGCCATCGCCACCCGTGGCTTTAGGAAGACAGACCACGGTGGGCAATGTGCATTTAAGTAGATAAATATAGTGGGAGTATGTCAAAGTCAGTTGCAAAAATGTCCTTTATTATGGGTATAATAGCATGCTGTTAAACATGTCACTTCCTGTTGCCAGCAGGTGACGCTATGACTGTAACTGAATATGAGCATGCACATGTGTTCAGGACAGAACTCTTATCAAACATGTGAAGTTTGGGGCAGATTAAACTTTGCCTTCTTAAGTAAAAACAACTTCCTGTTTCATAGCATTAGCATGCTTTAGCACTTAGCTAAGAATTGCTAGCATGTTTAACATGTTTATAACATGTTTATAACTCAATGGCATATTTACTATGTTGCCAGTACTGCATCACACTGTTAAACATGTCACTTCCTGTTGCCAGTAGGTGGCGCTATTACTATAACTGAATATTGTCATGTAGATGTGTTCAGGGCAGGACTCTTTTCAAATGTGTGAAGTTTGGGGCAGATTGGACATTGCCTTCTTAAGTAACAACAACTTCCTGTTTCATTTCATTAGCATGCTTTAGCACTTAGCTAAGAATTGCTAGCATGTTTTAACATGTTTATAACATGTTTTTTACTCAATGGCATATTTACTATGTTGCCAGTACTGCATCACACTGTTAAACATGTCACTTCCTGTTGCCAGTAGGTGGCGCTATTACTATAGCTGAAAATTGTAATGTAGATGTGTTCAGGGCAGGACTCTTATCAAATGTGTGAAGTTTGGGGCAGTTTGGACATTGTCTTCTTAAGTAACAACAACTTCCTGTTTCATTTCATTAGCATGCTTTAGCACTTAGCTAAGAATTGCTAGCATGTTTTAACATGTTTATAACATGTTTATAACTCAATGGCATATTTACTATGTTGCCAGTACTGCATCACACTGTTAAACATGTCACTTCCTGTTGCCAGTAGGTGGCGCTATTACTATAGCTGAAAATTGTAATGTAGATGTGTTCAGGGCAGGACTCTTATCAAATGTGTGAAGTTTGGGGCAGTTTGGACATTGTCTTCTTAAGTAACAACAACTTCCTGTTTCATTTCATTAGCATGCTTTAGCACTTAGCTAAGAATTACTAGCATGTTTTAACATGTTTTATAACATGTTTATAATTCAATGGCATATTTAATATGTTGCTAGTACTGCATCACAGTGTTAAACATGTCACTTCCTGTTGCCAGTAGGTGGCGCTATTACTATAACTGAATATTCTCATGTAGATGTGTTCAGGGCAGGACTCTTATCAAATGTGTGAAGTTTCGGGGTTTCGGGGTTCGAAGTTACAGCAAATTACTATTTAATTGCAGTAATAGCATGCTTGAGAAACTTAGCTAAGTGTTTGCTAGCATGTTTTAGCATGTTTCAAGTATGTTGATAGCATGTTTAGCACTTGCTGGCACTTTTTTATATGTTATTAGGAGTCCACAAAAGTGTTAAACATGTCACTTCCTGTTGCCAGCAGGTGGCGCTATGACTGTAACTGAATTTGAGGATGGATATGTGTTCAGGACAGAACTCTTATCAAACGTGTGAAGTTTAGGGCAGATTGGACATTGTTTGCCTGAGTTACAGCAACTTCCTGTTTCATGGCGAAATATCAAAATTTGTCAGGCCACTGAGGACACGCCCTTCGACGAAAACTCAAGATCTTCGCAATTTAACGTCACAAAGGTCTTAAGATTACACTCACCAAATTTGAAGATGATCAGATTAAAACTGTAGGAGGAGTTCGTCAAAGTACGACGCCTGAAAATGGCAAAAACTGCACAAAAATCTGAGAGGAAGTTCAAAATGGCTGACTTCCTGTTGTGTTTACGGATACGCTCCAAGAGACTTTTTTGTAGGTATTGGGCCATTACATGTATGTACCTATTTGGAGTCCAGAACAGTGTTAAACGTCACTTCCTGTTGCCAGCAGGCGGCGCTATGACTATGTCTGAATATGAGCATGGACATGTGTTTAGGAGAAAACTCTTATCAAACGTGTGAAGTTTGGCGCAGATGGGACGTTGCCTTTTTGAGTAACAACAACGTCTTGTTTCATTGAATTAGCATGCTTTACAACTTAGCTAAGTATTGCTAGCATGTTTTAACATGTATGTTGTATGTTTAGAACTCAATGGCATTTTTAGCCTGTTGCTAGAAGGGCATCAACGTGTTAAACCTGTCACTTCCTGTTGCCAGTAGGTGGCGCTATTACTATAACTGAATATTGTCATGTAGATTTGTTCAGGGCAGGACTCTTATCAAATGTGTGAAGTTTGGGGCAGATTGGACATTGCCTTCTTAAGTAACAACAACTTCCTGTTTCATTTCATTAGCATGCTTTAGCACTTAGCTAAGAATTGCTAGCATGTTTAACATGTTTATAACATGTTTATAACTCAATGGCATATTTACTATGTTGCCAGTACTGCATCACACTGTTAAACATGTCACTTCCTGTTGCCAGTAGGTGGCGCTATTACTATAGCTGAAAATTGTAATGTAGATGTGTTCAGGGCAGGACTCTTATCAAATGTGTGAAGTTTGGGGCAGTTTGGACATTGTCTTCTTAAGTAACAACAACTTCCTGTTTCATTTCATTAGCATGCTTTAGCACTTAGCTAAGAATTACTAGCATGTTTTAACATGTTTATAACATGTTTATAATTCAATGGCATATTTAATATGTTGCTAGTACTGCATCACAGTGTTAAACATGTCACTTCCTGTTGCCAGTAGGTGGCGCTATTACTATAACTGAATATTCTCATGTAGATGTGTTCAGGGCAGGACTCTTATCAAATGTGTGAAGTTTCGGGGTTTCGGGGTTCGAAGTTACAGCAAATTACTATTTAATTGCAGTAATAGCATGCTTTAGCACTTAGCTAAGTGTTTGCTAGCATGTTTTAGCATGTTTCAAGTATGTTGATAGCATGTTTAGCACTTGCTGGCACTTTTTTATATGTTTATTAGGAGTCCACAAAAGTGTTAAACATGTCACTTCCTGTTGCCAGCAGGTGGCGCTATGACTGTAACTGAATTTGAGGATGGATATGTGTTCAGGACAGAACTCTTATCAAACGTGTGAAGTTTAGGGCAGATTGGACATTGTTTGCCTGAGTTACAGCAACTTCCTGTTTCATGGCGAAATATCAAAATTTGTCAGGCCACTGAGGACACGCCCTTCGACGAAAACTCAAGATCTTCGCAATTTAACGTCACAAAGGTCTTAAGATTACACTCACCAAATTTGAAGATGATCAGATTAAAACTGTAGGAGGAGTTCGTCAAAGTACGACGCCTGAAAATGGCAAAAACTGCACAAAAATCTGAGAGGAAGTTCAAAATGGCTGACTTCCTGTTGTGTTTACGGATACGCTCCAAGAGACTTTTTTGTAGGTATTTGGGCCATTACATGTATGTACCTATTTGGAGTCCAGAACAGTGTTAAACGTCACTTCCTGTTGCCAGCAGGCGGCGCTATGACTATGTCTGAATATGAGCATGGACATGTGTTTAGGAGAAAACTCTTATCAAACGTGTGAAGTTTGGCGCAGATGGGACGTTGCCTTTTTGAGTAACAACAACGTCTTGTTTCATTGAATTAGCATGCTTTTACGACTTAGCTAAGTATTGCTAGCATGTTTTAACATGTTTCTTGTATGTTTAGAACTCAATGGCATTTTTAGCCTGTTGCTAGAAGGGCATCAACGTGTTAAACCTGTCACTTCCTGTTGCCAGTAGGTGGCGCTATTACTATAACTGAATATTGTTATGTAGATGTGTTCAGGCCATGACTCTTATCAAACGTGTGAAGTTTGGGGCAGATTGGACATTCCATACCTGAGTTACAGCAAATTCCTATTGAATTGCAGTAATAGCATGCTTTAGCACTTAGCTAAGTGCTTGCTAGCATGTTTTTAGCATGTTTCAAGTATGTTATTAGCATGTTTAACACTTGCTGGCACTTTTTTATATGTTATCAGGAGTCCACAACAGTGTTAAACATGTCACTTCCTGTTGCCAGCAGGTGGCGCTGTGATTGTAACTGAATATGAGCATGGACATGTGTTCAGGACAGAACTCTTATCAAACGTGTGAAGTTTGGGGCAGATTGGACATTGTTTGCCTGAGTTACAGCAACTTCTGTTTCATGGCGAAACATCAAAATTTGTCAGGCCGCCGAGGACACGCCCTTCGACGAAAACTCAAGATCTTCGCAATTTAACGTCGCAAAGGCCTTAAGATTACTCTCACCAAATTTGAAGATGATCAGATTAAAACTGTAGGAGGAGTTCGTTAAAGTACGAGGCCTGAAAATGGCAAAAACTGCACAAAAATCTGAGAGGAAGTTCAAAATGGCTGACTTCCTGTTGTGTTAGGGCTACGCTCCAAGAGACTTTTTTGTAGGTATTGGGCCATTACATGTATGTACCGAATTTCGTACACGTACGTGACACGTAACGCGAGGCGCACTCCGTTGAACCTTTATAGGTGGCGCTATCGAGCCATTTTGCCCCGCCCAATTTTGAAACGCATATCAGATGTAAATTTTCGCCAGTTTGACGCGTGTGCAAATTTTCGTGAGTTTTCGTGCATGTTTAGGCCCTCAAAAATGCGATTCATTGCGGAGAAGAAGAAGAAGAAGAATAATTAAAGCTGCAAGCAGCATTGAAAGGGCCCTCGCACCCGTGCCATCGCCACCCGGTGGCTTTAGGAAGACAGAGCACGGTGGGCTATGTGCATTTAAGTAGATAAATATAGTGGGAGTATGTCAAAGTCAGTTACAAAAATGTCATTTATTATGGGGATAATAGCATGCTGTTAAACATGTCACTTCCTGTTGCCAGCAGGTGGCGCTATGACTGTAACTGAATATGAGCTAATGTGTTCAGGACAGAACTCTTATCAACAATGAAGTTTGGGCAGATTGGAACTTGCTTTCCTAGTTAAACAACTTCCTGTTTCAATAGCATTTGTCAGCCTAGGCACTTGCTCAAGAATTTCTGCATGTTAAACAAAGGTTGATTAAACCAAATTGGTGTCATTAAAACTGTGATGATGTTCTCAATGGTAAAGGGCAATAACTGCATCAAACTGTAAACAATGTCACTTCCTGTTGCTTTAGGTAGCTAGGCTTTTTGTATATTCATAACTGATATATTGGTCAGAAGTGTAAGATTCTGTTGCCGCAGGCGGCGCTGACTACAATAGCGACATGTTTAGAAAATCTATCAAACGTGTGAAGTTTGGGCAGATGGGACATTGCCTTTTTGAAGTAACAACAACGTTCTGTTTCATTGATTAGCATGCTTTGACACTTAGCTAAGAATTGCTAGCATGTTTTAACATGTTCTATTAATGTTTATAACTCAATGGCATTTTTAGCTGTTGCAGAATGCATCAACGTGTTAAACCTGTCACTTCCTGTTGCCAGTAGGTGGCGCTATTACTATAACTGATAATTGTTATGTAGATGTGTTTAGGGCCAGACTCTTATCAAACGTGTAAGTTTGGGGCAGATTGGACATTCCTACTAAGTACAGCAAATTCCTTTTATTGCATTAGCATGCTTTAGCACTTAGCTAAGTGTTTGCTAGCATGTTTTAGCATGTTTCTAGTATGTTGTAGCATGTTTAGACACTTGCTGGCACTTTTTTATATGTTATAGGAGTCCACAACAGTGTTAAACATGTCACTTCCTGTTGCCAGCAGGTGGCGCTATGATTGTAACTGAATTATGAGGATGGATATGTGTTCAGGACAGGAACTCTTATCAAACGTGTGAAGTTTGGGGCAGATTGGACATTGTTTGCCTGAGTTACAGCAACTTCCTGTTTCATGGCGAAACATCAAATTTGTCAGGCCGCCGAGGACACGCCCTTCGACGAAAACTCAAGATCTTCGCAATTTAACGTCGCAAAGGCCTTAAGATTACCTCACCAAATTTGAAGATGATCAGATTAAAACTGTAGGAGGAGTTCGTTAAAGTACGAGGCCTGAAAATGGCAAAAACTGCACAAAAATCTGAGAGGAAGTTCAAAATGGCTGACTTCCTGTTGTGTTTAGGGCTACGCTCCAAGAGACTTTTTTGTAGGTATTGGGCCATTACATGTATGTACCGAATTTCGTACACGTACGTGAACGTAACGCGAGGCGCACTCCGTTGAACCTTTATAGGTGGCGCTATCGAGCCATTTTGCCCCGCCCAATTTTGAAACGCATATCAGATGTAAATTTTCGCCAGTTCTGACGCGTGTGCAAATTTTCGTGAGTTTTCGTGCATGTTTAGGCCCTCAAAAATGCGATTCATTGCGGAGAAAAGAAGAAAATAAAATAATATTAAAGCTGCAAGCAGCATTGAAAGGGCCCTCGCACCCGTGCCATCGCCACCCGGTGGCTTTAGGAAGACAGACCACGGTGGGCTATGTGCATTTAAGTAGATAAATATAGTGGGAGTATGTCAAAGTCAGTTACAAAAATGTCCATTTATTATGGGTATAATAGCATGCTGTTAAACATGTCACTTCCTGTTGCCAGCAGGTGCGCTATGACTGTAACTGAATATGAGCATGCACATGTGTTCAGGACAGAACTCTTATCAATACATATGAAGTTTGGGGCAGATTGAACTTTGCCTTCTTAAGTAAAAACAACTTCCTGTTTCATAGCATTAGCATGCTTTAGCACTTAGCTAAGAATTTCTAGCATGTTAACATGTTATAACATGTTTATAACTCAATGGCATATTTACTATGTTGCCAGTACTGCATCACACTGTTAAACATGTCACTTCCTGTTGCCAGTAGGTGGCGCTATTACTATAACTGAATATGTCATGTAGATGTGTTCAGGGCAGGACTCTTATCAAACGTGTGAAGTTTGGGGCAGATTGGACATTGCCTTAAGTAACAACAACTTCCTGTTTCATTTCATTAGCATGCTTTAGCACTTAGCTAAGAATTGCTAGCATGTTTTAACATGTTTATAACATGTTTATAACTCAATGGCATATTTACTATGTTGCCAGTACTGCATCACACTGTTAAACATGTCACTTCCTGTTGCCAGTAGGTGGCGCTATTACTATAGCTGATAATTGTCATGTAGATGTGTTTAGGGCAGGACTCTTATCAAATGTGTTAAGTTTGGGGCAGATTGGACATTGCCTTCTTAAGTAACAACAACTTCCTGTTTCATTGCATTAGCATGCTTTAGCACTTAGCTAAGTGTTTGCTAGCATGTTTTAGCATGTTTCTAGTATGTTGCTAGCATGTTTAGCACTTGCTGGCACTTTTTTATATGTTATTAGTAGTCCACAACAGTGTTAAACATGTCACTTCCTGTTGCCAGCAGGTGGCGCTATGACTGTAACTGAATTTGAGGATGGATATGTGTTCGGGATAGGACTCTTATCAAACGGTGTGAAGTTTGGGGCAGATTGGACATTGTTTGCCTGAGTTACAGCAACTTCCTGTTTCATGGCGAAACATCGAAATTTGTCAGGCCGCCGAGGACACGCCCTTCGACGAAAACTCAAGATCTTCGCAATTTTAACGTCGCAAAGGCCTTAAGATTACACTCACCAAATTTGAAGATGATCAGATTAAAACTGTAGGAGGAGTTCGTTAAAGTACGAGGCCTGAAAATGGCAAAAACTGCACAAAAATCTGAGAGGAAGTTCAAAATGGCTGACTTCCTGTTGTGTTTAGGGCTACGCTCCAAGAGACTTTTTTGTAGGTATTGGGCCATTACATGTATGTACCGAATTTCGTACACGTACGTGAAACGTAACGCGAGGCGCACTCCGTTGAACCTTTATAGGTGGCGCTATCGAGCCATTTTGCCCCGCCCAATTTTGAAACGCATATCAGATGTAAATTTTCGCCAGTTCTGACGCGTGTGCAAATTTTCGTGAGTTTTCGTGCATGTTTAGGCCCTCAAAAATGCGATTCATTGCGGAGAATAATAATAATAATAATAATAATAATAATAATAATTAAAGCTGCAAGCAGCATTGAAAGGGCCCTCGCACCCGTGCCATCGCCACCCGGTGGCTTTAGGAAGACAGACCACGGTGGGCAATGTGCATTTAAGTAGATAAATATAGTGGGAGTATGTCAAAGTCAGTTACAAAAATGTCCTTTATTATGGGTATAATAGCATGCTGTTAAACATGTCACTTCCTGTTGCCAGCAGGTGACGCTATGACTGTAACTGAATATGAGCATGCACATGTGTTCAGGACAGAACTCTTATCAAACATGTGAAGTTTGGGGCAGATTGAACTTTGCCTTCTTAAGTAAAAACAACTTCCTGTTTCATAGCATTAGCATGCTTTAGCACTTAGCTAAGAATTGCTAGCATGTTTAACATGTTTATAACATGTTTATAACTCAATGGCATATTTACTATGTTGCCAGTACTGCATCACACTGTTAAACATGTCACTTCCTGTTGCCAGTAGGTGGCGCTATTACTATAACTGAATATTGTCATGTAGATGTGTTCAGGGCAGGACTCTTTTCAAATGTGTGAAGTTTGGGGCAGATTGGACATTGCCTTCTTAAGTAACAACAACTTCCTGTTTCATTTCATTAGCATGCTTTAGCACTTAGCTAAGAATTGCTAGCATGTTTTAACATGTTTATAACATGTTTTTTACTCAATGGCATATTTACTATGTTGCCAGTACTGCATCACACTGTTAAACATGTCACTTCCTGTTGCCAGTAGGTGGCGCTATTACTATAACTAAATATTGTCATGTAGATGTGTTCAGGGCAGGACTCTTATCAAATGTGTGAAGTTTGGGGCAGATTGGACATTGCCTTCTTAAGTAACAACAACTTCGTGTTTCATTTCATTAGCATGCTTTAGCACTTAGCTAAGAATTGCTAGCATGTTTAACATGTTTATAACATGTTTATAACTCAATGGCATATTTACTATGTTGCCAGTACTGCATCACACTGTTAAACATGTCACTTCCTGTTGCCAGTAGGTGGCGCTATTACTATAACTGAATATTGTCATGTAGATGTGTTCAGGGCAGGACTCTTTTCAAATGTGTGAAGTTTGGGGCAGATTGGACATTGCCTTCTTAAGTAACAACAACTTCCTGTTTCATTTCATTAGCATGCTTTAGCACTTAGCTAAGAATTGCTAGCATGTTTTAACATGTTTATAACATTTTTTTACTCAATGGCATATTTACTATGTTGCCAGTACTGCATCACACTGTTAAACATGTCACTTCCTGTTGCCAGTAGGTGGCGCTATTACTATAACTAAATATTGTCATGTAGATGTGTTCAGGGCAGGACTCTTATCAAATGTGTGAAGTTTGGGGCAGATTGGACATTGCCTTCTTAAGTAACAACAACTTCGTGTTTCATTTCATTAGCATGCTTTAGCACTTAGCTAAGAATTGCTAGCATGTTTAACATGTTTATAACATGTTTATAACTCAATGGCATATTTACTATGTTGCCAGTACTGCATCACACTGTTAAACATGTCACTTCCTGTTGCCAGTAGGTGGCGCTATTACTATAGCTGAAAATTGTACTGTAGATGTGTTCAGGGCAGGACTCTTATCAAATGTGTGAAGTTTGGGGCAGATTGGACATTGCCTTCTTAAGTAACAACAACTTCCTGTTTCATTTCATTAGCATGCTTTAGCACTTAGCTAAGAATTGCTAGCATGTTTTAACATGTTTATAACATGTTTATAACTCAATGGCATATTTACTATGTTGCCAGTACTGCATCACACTGTTAAACATGTCACTTCCTGTTGCCAGTAGGTGGCGCTATTACTATAGCTGAAAATTGTAATGTAGATGTGCTCAGGGCAGGACTCTTATCAAATGTGTGAAGTTTGGGGCAGATTGGACATTGTCTTCTTAAGTAACAACAACTTCCTGTTTCATTTCATTAGCATGCTTTAGCACTTAGCTAAGAATTGCTAGCATGTTTTAACATGTTTATAACATGTTTATAACTCAATGGCATATTTACTATGTTGCCAGTACTGCATCACACTGTTAAACATGTCACTTCCTGTTGCCAGTAGGTGGCGCTATTACTATAGCTGAAAATTGTAATGTAGATGTGTTCAGGGCAGGACTCTTATCAAATGTGTGAAGTTTGGGGCAGTTTGGACATTGTCTTCTTAAGTAACAACAACTTCCTGTTTCATTTCATTAGCATGCTTTAGCACTTAGCTAAGAATTACTAGCATGTTTTAACATGATTATAACATGTTTATAATTCAATGGCATATTTAATATGTTGCTAGTACTGCATCACAGTGTTAAACATGTCACTTCCTGTTGCCAGTAGGTTGCGCTATTACTATAACTGAATATTCTCATGTAGATGTGTTCAGGGCAGGACTCTTATCAAATGTGTGAAGTTTCGGGTTTCGGGGTTCGAAGTTACAGCAAATTACTATTTAATTGCAGTAATAGCATGCTTTAGCACTTAGCTAAGTGTTTGCTAGCATGTTTTAGCATGTTTCAAGTATGTTGATAGCATGTTTAGCACTTGCTGGCACTTTTTTATATGTTATTAGGAGTCCACAAAAGTGTTAAACATGTCACTTCCTGTTGCCAGCAGGTGGCGCTATGACTGTAACTGAATATGAGCATGGACATGTGTTCAGGACAGAACTCTTATCAAACGTGTGAAGTTTGGGGCAGATTGGACATTCCATACCTGAGTTACAGCAAATTCCTATTGAATTGCAGTAATAGCATGCTTTAGCACTTAGCTAAGTGCTTGCTAGCATGTTTTAGCATGTTTCAAGTATGTTGTTAGCATGTTTAACACTTGCTGGCACTTTTTTATATGTTATCAGGAGTCCACAACAGTGTTAAACATGTCACTTCCTGTTGCCAGCAGGTGGCGCTATGACTGTAACTGAATATCAGCATGCACATGTGTTCAGGACAGAACTCTTATCAAACATGTGAATTTTGGGGCAGATTGGACATTGTTTGCCTGAGTTACAGCAACTTCCTGTTTCATGGCGAAACATCAAAATTTGTCAGGCCGCCGAGGACACGCCCTTCGACGAAAACTCAAGATCTTCGCAATTTAACGTCGCAAAGGCCTTAAGATTACACTCACCAAATTTGAAGATGATCAGATTAAAACTGTAGGAGGAGTTCGTTAAAGTACGAGGCCTGAAAATGGCAAAAACTGCACAAAAATCTGAGAGGAAGTTCAAAATGGCTGACTTCCTGTTGTGTTTAGGGCTACGGTCCAAGAGACTTTTTTGTAGGTAATGGGCCATTACATGTATGTACCGAATTTCGTACACGTACGTGAAACGTAACGCGAGGCGCACTCCGTTGAACCTTTATAGGTGGCGCTATCGAGCCATTTTGGCCCGCCCAATTTTGAAACGCATATCAGATGTAAATTTTCGCCAGTTCTGACGCGTGTGCAAATTTTCGTGAGTTTTCGTGCATGTTTAGGCCCTCAAAAATGCGATTCATTGCGGAGAAGAATAATAATAATAATAATTAAAGCTGCAAGCAGCATTGAAAGGGCCCTCGCACCCGTGCCATCGCCACCCGGTGGCTTTAGGAAGACAGACCACGGTGGGCAATGTGCATTTAAGTAGATAAATATAGTGGGAGTATGTCAAAGTCAGTTACAAAAATGTCCTTTATTATGGGTATAATAGCATGCTGTTAAACTTGTCACTTCCTGTTGCCAGCAGGTGACGCTATGACTGTAACTGAATATGAGCATGCACATGTGTTCAGGACAGAACTCTTATCAAACATGTGAAGTTTGGGGCAGATTGAACTTTGCCTTCTTAAGTAAAAACAACTTCCTGTTTCATAGCATTAGCATGCTTTAGCACTTAGCTAAGAATTGCTAGCATGTTTAACATGTTTATAACATGTTTATAACTCAATGGCATATTTACTATGTTGCCAGTACTGCATCACACTGTTAAACATGTCACTTCCTGTTGCCAGTAGGTGGCGCTATTACTATAACTGAATATTGTCATGTAGATGTGTTCAGGGCAGGACTCTTTTCAAATGTGTGAAGTTTGGGGCAGATTGGACATTGCCTTAAGTAACAACAACTTCCTGTTTCATTTCATTAGCATGCTTTAGCACTTAGCTAAGAATTGCTAGCATGTTTTAACATGTTTATAACATGTTTTTTACTCAATGGCATATTTACTATGTTGCCAGTACTGCATCACACTGTTAAACATGTCACTTCCTTTTGCCAGTAGGTGGCGCTATTACTATAACTAAATATTGTCATGTAGATGTGTTCAGGGCAGGACTCTTATCAAATGTGTGAAGTTTGGGGCAGATTGGACATTGCCTTCTTAAGTAACAACAACTTCCTGTTTCATTTCATTAGCATGCTTTAGCACTTAGCTAAGAATTGCTAGCATGTTTAACATGTTTATAACATGTTTATAACTCAATGGCATATTTACTATGTTGCCAGTACTGCATCACACTGTTAAACATGTCACTTCCTGTTGCCAGTAGGTGGCGCTATTACTATAGCTGAATATTGTAATGTAGATGTGTTCAGGGCAGGACTCTTATCAAATGTGTGAAGTTTGGGGCAGATTGGACATTGCCTTCTTAAGTAACAACAACTTCCTGTTTCATTTCATTAGCATGCTTTAGCACTTAGCTAAGAATTGCTAGCAAGTTTTAACATGTTTATAACATGTTTATAACTCAATGGCATATTTACTATGTTGCCAGTACTGCATCACACTGTTAAACATGTCACTTCCTGTTGCCAGTAGGTGGCGCTATTACTATAACTAAATATTGTCATGTAGATGTGTTCAGGGCAGGACTCTTATCAAATGTGTGAAGTTTGGGGCAGATTGGACATTGCCTTCTTAAGTAACAACAACTTCCTGTTTCATTTCATTAGCATGCTTTAGCACTTAGCTAAGAATTGCTAGCATGTTTAACATGTTTATAACATGTTTATAACTCAATGGCATATTTACTATGTTGCCAGTACTGCATCACACTGTTAAACATGTCACTTCCTGTTGCCAGTAGGTGGCGCTATTACTATAGCTGAATATTGTAATGTAGATGTGTTCAGGGCAGGACTCTTATCAAATGTGTGAAGTTTGGGGCAGATTGGACATTGCCTTCTTAAGTAACAACAACTTCCTGTTTCATTTCATTAGCATGCTTTAGCACTTAGCTAAGAATTGCTAGCAAGTTTTAACATGTTTATAACATGTTTATAACTCAATGGCATATTTACTATGTTGCCAGTACTGCATCACACTGTTATACATGTCACTTCCTGTTGCCAGTAGGTGGCGCTATTACTATAGCTGAAAATTGTAATGTAGATGTGCTCAGGGCAGGACTCTTATCAAATGTGTGAAGTTTGGGGCAGATTGGACATTGTCTTCTTAAGTAACAACAACTTCCTGTTTCATTTCATTAGCATGCTTTAGCACTTAGCTAAGAATTGCTAGCATGTTTTAACATGTTTATAACATGTTTATAACTCAATGGCATATTTACTATGTTGCCAGTACTGCATCACACTGTTAAACATGTCACTTCCTGTTGCCAGTAGGTGGCGCTATAACTATAGCTGAAAATTGTAATGTAGATGTGTTCAGGGCAGGACTCTTATCAAATGTGTGAAGTTTGGGGCAGTTTGGACATTGTCTTCTTAAGTAACAACAACTTCCTGTTTCATTTGATTAGCATGCTTTAGCACTTAGCTAAGAATTACTAGCATGTTTTAACATGATTATAACATGTTTATAATTCAATGGCATATTTAATATGTTGCTAGTACTGCATCACAGTGTTAAACATGTCACGTCCTGTTGCCAGTAGGTGGCGCTATTACTATAACTGAATATTCTCATGTAGATGTGTTCAGGGCAGGACTCTTATCAAATGTGTGAAGTTTCGGGGTTCGAAGTTACAGCAAATTACTATTTAATTGCAGTAATAGCATGCTTTAGCACTTAGCTAAGTGTTTGCTAGCATGTTTTAGCATGTTTCAAGTATGTTGATAGCATGTTTAGCACTTGCTGGCACTTTTTTATATGTTATTAGGAGTCCACAAAAGTGTTAAACATGTCACTTCCTGTTGCCAGCAGGTGGCGCTATGACTGTAACTGAATATGAGCATGGACATGTGTTCAGGACAGAACTCTTATCAAACGTGTGAAGTTTGGGGCAGATTGGACATTCCATACCTGAGTTACAGCAAATTCCTATTGAATTGCAGTAATAGCATGCTTTAGCACTTAGCTAAGTGCTTGCTAGCATGTTTTAGCATGTTTCAAGTATGTTGTTAGCATGTTTAACACTTGCTGGCACTTTTTTATATGTTATCAGGAGTCCACAACAGTGTTAAACATGTCACTTCCTGTTGCCAGCAGGTGGCGCTATGACTGTAACTGAATATCAGCATGCACATGTGTTCAGGACAGAACTCTTATCAAACATGTGAAGTTTGGGGCAGATTGGACATTGTTTGCCTGAGTTACAGCAACTTCCTGTTTCATGGCGAAACATCAAAATTTGTCAGGCCGCCGAGGACACGCCCTTCGACGAAAACTCAAGATCTTCGCAATTTAACGTCGCAAAGGCCTTAAGATTACACTCACCAAATTTGAAGATGATCAGATTAAAACTGTAGGAGGAGTTCGTTAAAGTACGAGGCCTGAAAATGGCAAAAACTGCACAAAAATCTGAGAGGAAGTTCAAAATGGCTGACTTCCTGTTGTGTTTAGGGCTACGGTCCAAGAGACTTTTTTGTAGGTAATGGGCCATTACATGTATGTACCGAATTTCGTACACGTACGTGAAACGTAACGCGAGGCGCACTCCGTTGAACCTTTATAGGTGGCGCTATCGAGCCATTTTGGCCCGCCCAATTTTGAAACGCATATCAGATGTAAATTTTCGCCAGTTCTGACGCGTGTGCAAATTTTCGTGAGTTTTCGTGCATGTTTAGGCCCTCAAAAATGCGATTCATTGCGGAGAAGAATAATAATAATAAATATAGCTGCAAGCAGCAATAACCGGGGCCAAGCGCAAAGAAGACGACAAGACATGCCAACATGTGTCAGACCAACTGCAGCAAGGAGCAATTTAAGACATTTAAAGATTAATTTAGGCAAAATGGCTTAAAAATCACACTAATTAACTAAAAATGTGATTTAATGGATTATCACTTTTGACCAATAGGTGGCGTAGTTACAAAAACGATGTGATGTGGTCAGAGTCTGGTGACAATGACGAACCTTAAGACCAGTGGCATTAAAATACGCAGATTTATTCAAAAGTTTTTTTAGAAATTATGTTATAACTTTTGACCAAAAGGTGGCGCTGTCTCGAAATGTTTTGAGTACATTCAGGGCATGGTGCTGATGGCACATGCTGAGTTTTGTAATGTTGCACCAATGCATTCGTTAAGAGTAGCATGTTACGTTCTATTATAGCGCCACCAAGAGGCTCAATCCCACCATTTTTTTTATGTGACCTCAAAGTGAGCCCATACATGTGTGTGTAAAATTTGGTGAAAATATCTCATTTAGTTTTGGAGTTATATACATTTATGTGAATAAACACATAAAAAATGACTGACACGTGACTTTGATTGGATTTTACTACCCCTTACTATCAATATTTTCACATTTGGGCATTAGCGTATAGCCTATCGACCTATGTTTCCAAACTTCTGGCGGTGGTTTCGTCTCGATCGGACAAGCGGTTTCGAAGATATCGGCAAATGTTTTTTAAGCGCTAAATCACAACGCTACACAAACCGTAAACAAAACCTAAGCATATTTGGTATCTGTGGACTCGGCAAGGATTCAGGATCCCAACGAGATGACTCCCGTGAAAATACGTCAAACACAACCAGAGTTATCAGCATTTGAAAAATCAATTTTGCCACTAGGTGGCGCTGTTTCGAAACTTCTCAGGCTCCTTCAGGGTATCGTACTGATGACCCATACCGAGTTTCGTAACAATTCGTTCATGCGTTCATAAAATACAGCATTTTAGCACATAATTCAAAATGGCCGACAGCCAAAATGGCCGATCTGGGAAAATTGGATATCTGTCGACTCGGCATGACGCCCTGAATCTAACAAGACCAACTTTATTATTTTTGGACAAACTGTTCAGTAGTTATGAGCAAAAATAGCAATTTTTCGTATCTCTGGACCAGTAGGTGGCGCTGCGCCGAAACGCAGCATGTAGCCTCAGGTCATGCTTGTAATGACATGTACCAAGTTTGGTTTGAATACGATAAAGCGTTGCGGAGATACAGCCTTATGTCTATTTTTGCAAGCGCTACTTAAAATTAATTTGCGTGGTATTCGAGAACAACTTGCAGCGTTTTTATGAATTCCATAACTTTTTGTCAGCACGGTCTGGAGATGATCTGGTTCAATTTTGGTGAGAATCGGAACAACGGCCTAGGAGGAGTTCGAAAAAGTAGCTTTTTCGGATAATTACAAATGGCGGACAAATTGTCGTGACGGAAAATGACGTCATAGGGTGCAATCGAATCGGCATGAGCCAAGGAATAAGAGGACAAAGGATTTGTGATTCTAGCCATTATGGTTCAAAAGTTATAAGCATAAACATGAGTGAATCTTTGGACAGTTGGTGGCGCTAGAGGGATTGAGTTGGAGACTCCAAATTTGCTCTGGTGACTTTTCAGACCGCCCTCTATCAGTGTACCAAATTTCATAACTTTCCCGCAAACGGTTCTATGGGCTGCCATAGACGCCCAGTCGGAAGAGAACGGAAGAATAATAAGACGGAACAGATACAATAGGTCCACCGCACCTTCGGTGTTGGCCCTAATAAAACCGAGCAAAGTTCCAAGAGGGTCCTCACACCATCGGTGCTCGGGCCCTAATAATAAACAGAGCAATTCCAAGAGGGTCCTCACACCATCGGTGCTCGGGCCCTAATAATAAACAGAGCAATTCCAAGAGGGTCCTCACACCATCGGTGCTCGGGCCCTAATAATAATAATAATAATAATAATAATAATAATAAACAGAGCAATTCCAAGAGGGTCCTCACACCATCGGTGCTCGGGCCCTAATAATAAACAGCAATTCCAAGAGGGTCCTCACACCATCGGTGCTCGGGCCCTAATAATAGGTACCCTTTAAAATGTCATGTAAAATAAAGACATGTTATTAGGGCCCGAGCACCGATGGTGTGAGGACCCTCTTGGAATTGCTCTGTTTATTATTATTATTAGGGCCCGAGCACCAATGGTGTGAGGACCCTCTTGGAATTGCTCTGTTTATTATTATTATTATTAGGGCCCGAGCACCGATGGTGTGAGGACCCTCTTGGAATTGCTCTGTTTATTATTATTAGGGCCCAAGCCCTAAGGGCGAAGGCCCTATTGTTTTCCTAAGGATTATTTATTATTAGGGCCCAAGCCCAAAGGGCGAAGGCCCTATTGTTTTCCTAAGGATTATTTATTATTATTATTCTAATTATTTTTTTACTACCTTTTGGACACTTTTGGAGGCCTTAACATGCTCAAAAACTCCTGAAACTTTGCACACATGTCAGAACACGCGGCCATCAGGGCCGGGCTGAAGATGGTACCCGGGCGTGGCAGGGGGCTCGACAGCGCCCCCTGGAACGGGGTCCGAAACATGGTCCATAAATCAACACGCTTGCATGTAATAATATGAAACTCGGTACACATGTAGATCTCATCGTTTCATATATACTTCGCACTCTAACTTTTTACCCCAGCCCAACAGGAAGTCGGCTATTAAGGGTTGTTTGGAAAACGCATGCAATGGAATGTGAAACACTCCTCCTAGAGAATTCAAACACACGACACGAAACTCGGTGTGCATGAAGTCAAGACATTGAGGATGAAAGTTTGCGAGGGGATTTTTGATATCTCGAACGGTTTGGCCGTGGCGAGGAAACGAAATTATGGCGAGAAACGTGAAACAGGAAGTGTGTTATAACTACTGCATACATTAACTAATCTTGATGAAACTTCAGCAGTGTGTTCGTTGTAAGAGCCCGATCACATGGATGTGACTATTGTGAGTCAAAGTTATAGCGCCACCAACTGGCAGCAGGAAGTGTGTCACTTTCAAAATGCTTTTAAATCACCCTCTTATTTTTACCCGATTTGCTTCAAACTTCATGTGCATAATGTAGACACATGCCAGATGTAGACCTGTGAAAGGATTATTGATATCTTAGACACTGTTGCCATGGCAATGCATCAAACATTAATATTCCTTTTTTTAAGCTTTTTCATGCTTTTTTATGCTTTCGGGCACTTTTGGGGTTCTTAACGTGCTCGAAAACTCTTGAAACTTTGCACACAGGACAAAACCCGCGGCCATCAGGGCCAGGCTGAAGCTGGTACCCGGGCGTGGCAGGGGGGCTCGACAGCGCCCCCTTGAACGGGTCCGACAATTTGGTCCATATATCCAACACGCTTGACCCTATTTGCTTCAAACTTGATGTGTATAATGTAGACACAAGCCAGATGTAGACCTGTGAAAGGATTGTTGATATCTTAGATGCTGTTGCCGTGACAACGCATCAAACTTTAATATTCTTTTTGGATACTTTTGAGATTCTTAGCGCACTTTTGGGGCCCTTAACATGCTCAAAAACTCTTGAAACTTTGCACACGGGTCAGAAACCGCGGCCATCAGGGCCGGGCTGAAGCTGGTACCCGGGCGTGGCAGGGGGGCTCGACAGCGCCCCCTGGAACGGGGTCCGAAAACTTGGTCCATAAATCCAACACGCTTGACCCTATTTGCTTCAAACTTGATGTGTATAATGTAGACACAAGCCAGATGTAGACCTGTGAAAGGATTGTTGATATCTTAGATGCTGTTGCCGTGACAATGCATCAAACTTTAATATTCTTTTTGGATACTTTTGAGACTCTCAGCGCACCTTTGGGACCCTTAACGTGCTCAAAAACTCTTGAATCTTTGCACACGGGTCAGAACCCGCGGCCATCAGGGCCGGGCTGAAGCTGGTACCCGGGCGTGGCAGGGGGGCTCGACAGCGCCCCCTGGAACGGGGTCCGAAAACTTGGTCCATAAATCAAACACGCTTGCATGTAATAATATGAAACTTGGTACACATATAGATCTCATCGATTCATATATCCTTTGTACTTTTACTTTTTACCCCAGCCCAACAGGAAGTCGGCTATTATGGTTTGTTTGAAAGCGTATGCCCCTGGAATTCGATATACTACTCCTAGAGAATTCAACCAATCGCCACGAAACTCAGTCAGCATGAAGTCAAGACATTGAGGATGAAAAATTGCCAGGGGATTTTTGATATCTCGAACGGTTTGGCCGTGGCGAGGAAACGAATTTATGGCGAATAATGGAAACAGGAAGTGTGTTATAACTTCTGCATACATTAACTGATCTTGATGAAACTTCAGCAGTGTGTTCGGTGTAAGTGTCCGATCACATGGATGTGACTATTGTGAGTCAAAGTTATAGCGCCACCAACTGGCAGCAGGAAGTGTGTCACTTCCTAAATGCTTTGAAATCACCCTCTTATTTTTACCCAATTTGCTTCAAACTTTATGTGTATAATGTAAACACACGGCAGATGTAGACCTGAGAAAGGATTATTGATATCTTAGATACTGTTGCCGTGGCAACGCATCAAACTTTAATATTCTTGTTTGATGCTTTTGATGCTCTGAGCCAATATGGCAAGCCGTTTTAACATTTAATCATTTTAACCTACTAGTCTCTATTTTCATGCTACTAGTACTTATTTTTTAGATACTAGTATCTATTCCATTAAGTAATAGTACTTATTCATTAGCGACTAGTGCTTATTCTTTAGTACTAGTGCCTATTCTTTAGATAGTAGTGCTTATTCTTTAGATATTCTTTTGAATACGTATTAGTAGCTAATGAATAAGTACTGGTATCTATTTAATAGGTACTAGTATGTAATGACTTAGAACTAGTATTTATTGAATAAATACTAGTATCTATTAATAGGTACTATTATCTAAAATGCCATTTTCTCTCTCTCTCTCTCTGAGCCAATATGGCAAGCCGTTTTAACAATTAATCATTTTAACATACTAGTCTCTATTTTCATGCTACTAGTACTTATTTTTTAGATATTAGTATCTATTCCATTAAGTACTAGTACTTATTCATTAGCGACTAATGCTTATTCTGTTTAGAATATTCAAAGTGCTTATTCAATTTGTATGCTTATTTATATTTTCAGAGCAGAAAATCCGATTTTTCTGCTTATTCAATATTGCATCTAAAATTGTTGACTGGTGGTGTGTGTGTGTGTGTGTGTGTGTGTGTGTGTTGTGGTGTGTTGTGTGTGTGTTGTGTGTTGTGTGTGTGTGTGTGAGAGAGAGAGAGATTGTGTCTGTTACAGTGACAAGAGTTTTTAAGCCTTGTCTTTTTGGATATATATATATTTTTTATTAAAAAAAAATGTGCATACAACCCATGTATTTTTAATGTATAGTTTGCTTTGAATTAAATTAAGATTGTATGTTTGGTAATTGAACCTAAATAAATGTAAAATGAATGTGCTATATTTCAGATCAATATATTTGTTTTCCTTCATTTTAATCAACACTAACTTTATTCTCATCTGAATTATAAATAACTTATTTCTGTATAAAATAAAAAATCCCGAATAATCCAGACCAACCAGAGCACACTATTTCTACAACATCATCAGTGCTGAAGCGGGACTACCAGAGCCGTTCGGCAGATAGCGAGCAGATATTTTGTGTCACGTCGTGCACAATAACCCTAAAGGCAGCAGGGTGGCGATGCCACCGGCTTTATATATATATATATATATATATATATATATATTAGGGGTGGAACGGTACATGTATTCGTATCGAACCGAAACGGTACGGGCGTCACGGTTCGGTGCACGAATTTGCACGTAGAATACACGGTACAAAAACGGCGCGCGCCGCGAGAGAGAGAGAGAGAGAGAGAGAGAGAGAGAGAGAGAGAGAGAGAGAGAGAGAGAGAGAGAGAGAGAGGCGAGAGAGAGCGCGCGAGAGAGCGAGAGAGAGAGAGAGAGAGAGAGAGAGAGAGAGAGAGAGAGAGAGAGAGAGAGAGAGAGAGGAGGCGCCCACTGTGTGTGTCTGCGCGCGCGTGTGCGAGAGAGAGGCGCGATGAACAGTCAGTGTGTGTGTGTGTGTGTGTGTGTGTGTGTGTGTGTGTGTGTGTGTGTGTGTTTGCGCGCGTGCGAGAGAGATCTCTCGTGCGCGATCAAACAGTGGAAACATACTCCGTCATTTTTTCATACAGGACATCATTAAAACTGCAAAGTGTTTAATGTTTACTTATATTTTTGTGTACACTTGCAATAAAACACAACATTGTGCTTTTGTTACACTCTAAACTCTTGTCAAACTGTAACCTACAAATGTTAACAAAAGTTTTTAAAGGTAGTATTATTTTATACGGAAATCAATTATTTATAATTCAGATGAGAATAAAGTTAGGGTTAACTAAAATGAAGGAAAACAAATATATTGATCAAAATTCATTCAGGTACAATTACCAAACATATCTCAAGGTCTTTTCATCTTTTTAATAATTTAATTAATAAACTAATTATATAAAACTCTGTCAGTGCACTGCAAATAAACTGGTTCTATGCCTTTATTAATAAAACTTATTTAAAAAATACAAGGCTTAAGACATTTATAAAAATGCCTTCTGCATTTTTGTTTTGCTTTTCACTCCATTGTACCGAAATCGTACCGAACCGTGACGTCTGAACCGAGGTATGAACCGAACCGTGACTTATGTGTACCGTTCCACCCCTAATATATATATATATATATATATATTATATATATATATATATATATAAATATAGCTGCGAGCAGCGATGAAGGGTAAAGCCGGCGGTACCGCCACCCTGGTGCACCAGGGTTGCGGTGCCACCGGCTTGGGCCCGTAATCGCTGCTCGCAGCTATATTTCTTCTTCTTCTTCTTCTTCTAATTTTTTTTTACTACCTTTTGGACACTTTTGGAGGCCTAAAAATGCTCAAAAACTCCTGAAACTTTGCACACATGTCAGAACCCGCGGCCATCAGGGCCGGGCTGAAGATGGTACCCGGGCGTGGCAGGGGGGCTCGACAGCGCCCCCTGGAACGGGGTCCGAAAACATGGTCCATAAATCAAACACGCTTGCATGTAATAATATGAAACTCGGTACACATGTAGATCTCATCGTTTCATATATACTTCGCACTCTAACTTTTTACCCCAGCCCAACAGGAAGTCGGCTATTTAGGATTGTTTGGAAAACGCATGCAATGGAATGTGAAACACTCCTCCTAGAGAATTCAAACACACGGCACGAAACTCGGTGTGCATGAAGTCAAGACATTGAGGATGAAAGTTTGCGAGGGGATTTTTGATATCTCGAACGGTTTGGCCGTGGCGAGGAAACGAAATTATGGCGAGAAACGTGAAACAGGAAGTGTGTCATAACTACTGCATACATTAACTAATCTTGATGAAACTTCAGCAGTGTGTTCGTTGTAAGAGCCCGATCACATGGATGTGACTATTGTGAGTCAAAGTTATAGCGCCACCAACTGGCAGCAGGAAGTGTGTCACTTTCAAAATGCTTTTAAATCACCCTCTTACTTTTACCCGATTTGCTTCAAACTTCATGTGCATAATGTAGACACATGCCAGATGTAGACCTGTGAAAGGATTATTGATATCTTAGACACTGTTGCCATGGCAATGCATCAAACATTAATATTCCTTTTTTTAAGCTTTTTCATGCTTTTTTATGCTTTCGGGCACTTTTGGGGTTCTTAACGTGCTCGAAAACTCTTGAAACTTTGCACACAGGACAAAACCCGCGGCCATCAGGGCCAGGCTGAAGCTGGTACCCGGGCGTGGCAGGGGGGCTCGACAGCGCCCCCTTGAACGGGTCCGACAATTTGGTCCATATATCCAACACGCTTTACCCTATTTGCTTCAAACTTGATGTGTATAATGTAGACACAAGCCAGATGTAGACCTGTGAAAGGATTGTTGATATCTTAGATGCTGTTGCCGTGACAACGCATCAAACTTTAATATTCTTTTTGGATACTTTTGAGATTCTTAGCGCACTTTTGGGGCCCTTAACATGCTCAAAAACTCTTGAAACTTTGCACACGGGTCAGAAACCGCGGCCATCAGGGCCGGGCTGAAGCTGGTACCCGGGCGTGGCAGGGGGGCTCGACAGCGCCCCCTGGAACGGGGTCCGAAAACTTGGTCCATAAATCAAACAGGCTTTACCCGATTTGCTTCAAACTTGATGTGTATAATGTAGACACACGCCAGATGTAGACCTGTGAAAGGATTATTGATATCTTAGATGCTGTTGCCGTGACAATGCATCAAACTTTAATATTCTTTTTGGATACTTTTGAGACTCTCAGCGCACTTTTGGGGCCCTTAACGTGCTCAAAAACTCTTGAATCTTTGCACACGGGTCAGAACCCGCGGCCATCAGGGCCGGGCTGAAGATGGTACCCGGGCGTGGCAGGGGGGCTCGACAGCGCCCCCTGGAACGGGGTCCGAAAACTTGGTCCATAAATCAAACACGCTTGCATGTAATAATATGAAACTTGGTACACATATAGATCTCATCGATTCATATATCCTTTGTACTTTTACTTTTTACCCCAGCCCAACAGGAAGTCGGCTATTATGGTTTGTTTGAAAGCGTATGCCCCTGGAATTCGATATACTACTCCTAGAGAATTCAACCAATCGCCACGAAACTCAGTCAGCATGAAGTCAAGACATTGAGGATGAAAAATTGCCAGGGGATTTTTGATATCTCGAACGGTTTGGCCGTGGCGAGGAAACGAATTTATGGCGAATAATGGAAACAGGAAGTGTGTTATAACTTCTGCATACATTAACTGATCTTGATGAAACTTCAGCAGTGTGTTCGGTGTAAGTGTCCGATCACATGGATGTGACTATTGTGAGTCAAAGTTATAGCGCCACCAACTGGCAGCAGGAAGTGTGTCACTTCCTAAATGCTTTGAAATCACCCTCTTATTTTCACCCAATTTGCTTCAAACTTTATGTGTATAATGTAAATACACGGCAGATGTAGACCTGAGAAAGGATTTTGATATCTTAGATACTGTTGCCGTGGCAACGCATCAAACTTTAATATTCTTGTTTGATGCTTTTGATGCTCTGAGCCAATATGGCAAGCCGTTTTAACATTTAATCATTTTAACCTACTAGTCTCTATTTTCATGCTACTAGTACTTATTTTTTAGATATTAGTATCTATTCCATTAAGTACTAGTACTTATTCATTAGCGACTAGTGCTTATTCTGTTTAGAATATTCAAAGTGCTTATTCAATTTGTATGCTTATTTATATTTTCAGAGCAGAAAATCCGATTTTTCTGCTTATTCAATATTGCATCTAAAATGTAAGTGACTTGACGGTGGTGTGTGTGTGTGTGTGTGTGTGTGTGTGTGTGTGTGTGTGTGTGTGTGTGTGTGTGTGTGTGTGTGTGTGTGTGTGTGTGTGAGAGAGAGAGATTGTGTCTGTTACAGTGACAAGAGTTTTTAAGCCTTGTCTTTTTGGATATATATATATATTTTTTATTAAAAAAAATGTGCATACAACCCATGTATTTTAAATGTATTGTTTGCTTTAAATTAAATTATGATTGTATATTTGGTAATTGAACCTAAATAAATGTAAAATGAATGTGCTATATTTCAGATCAATATATTTGTTTTCCTTCATTTTAATCAACACTAACTTTATTCTCATCTGAATTATAAATAACTTATTTCTGTATAAAATAATAAATCCTGAATAATCCAGACCAACCAGAGCACACTATTTCTACAACATCATCAGTGCTGAAGCGGGACTACCAGAGCCGTTCGGCAGATAGCGAGCAGATATTTTGTCACGTCGTGCACAATAACCCTAAAGGGACCAGGTGGCGGTGCCACCGGCTTTATATATATATATATATATATAAATATAGCTGCGAGCAGCGATGAAGGGCCAAAGCCGGCGGTACCGCCACCCTGGTGCACCAGGGTTGCGGTGCCACTGGCTTGGGCCCGTAATCGCTGCTCGCAGCTATATTTAGGGCCCGAGCACCGATGGTGTGAGGACCCTCTTGGAATTGCTCTGTTTATTATTCTTCTTCTTCTTCTTCTTCTCCGCAATGAATCGCATTTTTGAGGGCCTAAACATGCACGAAAACTCACGAAAATTTGCACACTCGTCAGAACTGGCGAAAATTTACATCTGATATGCGTTTCAAAATTGGGCGGGGCAAAATGGCTCGATAGCGCCACCTATAAAGGTTCAACGGAGTGCGCCTCGCGTTACGTTTCACGTACGTGTACGAAATTCGGTACATACATGTAATGGCCCAATACCTACAAAAAAGTCTCTTGGAGCGTAGCCCTAAACACAACAGGAAGTCAGCCATTTTGAACTTCCTCTCAGATTTTTGTGCAGTTTTTGCCATTTTCAGGCCTCGTACTTTAACGAACTCCTCCTACAGTTTTAATCTGATCATCTTCAAATTTGGTGAGTGTAATCTTAAGGCCTTTGCGACGTTAAATTGCGAAGATCTTGAGTTTTCGTCGAAGGGCGTGTCCTCGGCGGCCTGACAAATTTCGATGTTTCGCCATGAAACAGGAAGTTGCTGTAACTCAGGCAAACAATGTCCAATCTGCCCCAAACTTCACACGTTTGATAAGAGTCCTATCCCGAACACATATCCATCCTCAAATTCAGTTACAGTCATAGCGCCACCTGCTGGCAACAGGAAGTGACATGTTTAACACTGTTGTGGACTACTAATAACATATAAAAAAGTGCCAGCAAGTGCTAAACATGCTAGCAACATACTAGAAACATGCTAAAACATGCTAGCAAACACTTAGCTAAGTGCTAAAGCATGCTAATGCAATGAAACAGGAAGTTGTTGTTACTTAAGAAGGCAATGTCCAATCTGCCCCAAACTTAACACATTTGATAAGAGTCCTGCCCTAAACACATCTACATGACAATTATCAGCTATAGTAATAGCGCCACCTACTGGCAACAGGAAGTGACATGTTTAACAGTGTGATGCAGTACTGGCAACATAGTAAATATGCCATTGAGTTATAAACATGTTATAAACATGTTAAAACATGCTAGCAATTCTTAGCTAAGTGCTAAAGCATGCTAATGAAATGAAACAGGAAGTTGTTGTTACTTAAGGCAATGTCCAATCTGCCCCAAACTTCACACGTTTGATAAGAGTCCTGCCCTGAACACATCTACATGACAATATTCAGTTATAGTAATAGCGCCACCTACTGGCAACAGGAAGTGACATGTTTAACAGTGTGATGCAGTACTGGCAACATAGAAAATATGCCATTGAGTTATAAACATGTTATCAACATGTTTAACATGCTAGAAATTCTTAGCTAAGTGCTAAAGCATGCTAATGCTATGAAACAGGAAGTTGTTTTTACTTAAGAAGGCAAAGTTCAATCTGCCCCAAACTTCACATGTTTGATAAGAGTTCTGTCCTGAACACATGTGCATGCTCATATTCAGTTACAGTCATAGCGCCACCTGCTGGCAACAGGAAGTGACATGTTTAACAGCATGCTATTATCCCCATAATAAATGACATTTTTGTAACTGACTTTGACATACTCCCACTATATTTATCTACTTAAATGCACATAGCCCACCGTGCTCTGTCTTCCTAAAGCCACCGGGTGGCGATGGCACGGGTGCGAGGGCCCTTTCAATGCTGCTTGCAGCTTTAATTATTCTTCTTCTTCTTTTCCGCAATGAATCGCATTTTTGAGGGCCTAAACATGCACGAAAACTCACGAAAATTTGCACACGCGTCAGAACTGGCGAAAATTTACATCTGATATGCGTTTCAAAATTGGGCGGGGCAAAATGGCTCGATAGCGCCACCTATAAAGGTTCAACGGAGTGCGCCTCGCGTTACGTGTCACGTACGTGTACGAAATTCGGTACATACATGTAATGGCCCAATACCTACAAAAAAGTCTCTTGGAGCGTAGCCCTAACACAACAGGAAGTCAGCCATTTTGAACTTCCTCTCAGATTTTTGTGCAGTTTTTGCCATTTTCAGGCCTCGTACTTTAACGAACTCCTCCTACAGTTTTAATCTGATCATCTTCAAATTTGGTGAGAGTAATCTTAAGGCCTTTGCGACGTTAAATTGCGAAGATCTTGAGTTTTCGTCGAAGGGCGTGTCCTCGGCGGCCTGACAAATTTTGATGTTTCGCCATGAAACAGGAAGTTGCTGTAACTCAGGCAAACAATGTCCAATCTGCCCCAAACTTCACACGTTTGATAAGAGTTCTGTCCTGAACACATGTCCATGCTCATATTCAGTTACAATCACAGCGCCACCTGCTGGCAACAGGAAGTGACATGTTTAACACTGTTGTGGACTCCTGATAACATATAAAAAAGTGCCAGCAAGTGTTAAAATGCTAATAACATACTTGAAACATGCTAAAACATGCTAGCAAGCACTTAGCTAAGTGCTAAAGCATGCTATTACTGCAATTCAATAGGAATTTGCTGTAACTCAGGTATGGAATGTCCAATCTGCCCCAAACTTCACACGTTTGATAAGAGTCATGGCCTGAACACATCTACATAACAATATTCAGTTATAGTAATAGCGCCACCTACTGGCAACAGGAAGTGACAGGTTTAACACGTTGATGCCCTTCTAGCAACAGGCTAAAAATGCCATTGAGTTCTAAACATACAAGAAACATGTTAAAACATGCTAGCAATACTTAGCTAAGTCGTAAAGCATGCTAATTCAATGAAACAAGACGTTGTTGTTACTCAAAAAGGCAACGTCCCATCTGCGCCAAACTTCACACGTTTGATAAGAGTTTTCTCCTAAACACATGTCCATGCTCATATTCAGACATAGTCATAGCGCCGCCTGCTGGCAACAGGAAGTGACGTTTAACACTGTTCTGGACTCCAAATAGGTACATACATGTAATGGCCCAATACCTACAAAAAAGTCTCTTGGAGCGTATCCGTAAACACAACAGGAAGTCAGCCATTTTGAACTTCCTCTCAGATTTTTGTGCAGTTTTTGCCATTTTCAGGCGTCGTACTTTGACGAACTCCTCCTACAGTTTTAATCTGATCATCTTCAAATTTGGTGAGTGTAATCTTAAGACCTTTGTGACGTTAAATTGCGAAGATCTTGAGTTTTCGTCGAAGGGCGTGTCCTCAGTGGCCTGACAAATTTTGATATTTCGCCATGAAACAGGAAGTTGCTGTAACTCAGGCAAACAATGTCCAATCTGCCCTAAACTTCACACGTTTGATAAGAGTTCTGTCCTGAACACATATCCATCCTCAAATTCAGTTACAGTCATAGCGCCACCTGCTGGCAACAGGAAGTGACATGTTTAACACTTTTGTGGACTCCTAATAACATATAAAAAAGTGCCAGCAAGTGCTAAACATGCTATCAACATACTTGAAACATGCTAAAACATGCTAGCAAACACTTAGCTAAGTGCTAAAGCATGCTATTACTGCAATTAAATAGTAATTTGCTGTAACTTCGAACCCCGAAACCCCGAAACTTCACACATTTGATAAGGGTCCTGCCCTTAACACATCTACATGAGAATATTCAGTTATAGTAATAGCGCCACCTACTGGCAACACGAAGTGACATGTTTAACACTGTGATGCAGTACTAGCAACATAGTAAATATGCCATTGAATTATAAACATGTTATAAACATGTTAAAACATGCTAGCAATTCTTAGCTAAGTGCTAAAGCATGCTAATGAAATGAAACAGGAAGTTGTTGTTACTTAAGAAGACAATGTCCAATCTGCCCCAAACTTCACACATTTGATAAGAGTCCTGCCCTGAACACATCTACATGACAATTTTCAGTTAAAGTAATAGTGCCACCTACTGGCAACAGGAAGTGACATGTTTAACAGTGTGATGCAGTACTGGCAACATAGTAAATATGCCATTGAGTTATAAACATGTTATAAACATGTTAAAACATGCTAGCAATTCTTAGCTAAGTGTTAAAGCATGCTAATGAAATGAAACAGGAAGTTGTTGTTACTTAAGAAGGCAATGTCCAATCTGCCCCAAACTTCACACATTTGATAAGAGTCCTGCCCTGAACACATCTACATGACAATATTCAGTTATAGTAATAGCACCACCTACTGGCAACAGGAAGAGACATGTTTAACAGTGTGATGCAGTACTGGCAACATAGTAAATATGCCATTGAGTTATAAACATGTTAGAAACATGTTAAAACATGCTAGCAATTCTTAGCTAAGTGCTAAAGCATGCTAATGCTATGAAACAGGAAGTTGTTTTTACTTAAGGCAAAGTTCAATCTGCCCCAAACTTCACATGTTTGATAAGAGTTCTGTCCTGAACACATGTGCATGCTCATATTCAGTTACAGTCATAGCGCCACCTGCTGGCAACAGGAAGTGACATGTTTCACACTGTTGTGGACTTCTAATAATATATTAAAAAGTGCCAGCAAGTGTTAAACATGCTAGCAACATACTAGAACCATGCTAGCAAACACTTAGCTAAGTGCCAAAGCATGCTATTATCCCCATAATAAAGGACATTTTTGTAACTGACTTTGACATACTCCCACTATATTTATCTACTTAAATGCACATTGCCCATCGTGCTCTGTCTTCCTAAAGCCACCGGGTGGCGATGGCACGGGTGCGAGGGCCCTTTCAATGCTGCTTGCAGCTTTAATGGCATTTAAAATGTTCCTAATAATGTTCTGGGAGTCCCCAACAACAGTTTTACATGCATGCCATGACAAAAAACACTTTTGTTGTCTTATAATATGCATTTATTTTTACCTGATTTGCTCACCGACTCCCTAATGATTCGTTTGACGACTCATTTGTCCAAACCCCTCCTTTGCGTGACGCTAATCGGCGGTGATTGGTCAGATGATGCAGTCAGTTATACTTTGCGTTAGCCCAAAGCTTAAACATATTGATAAAGCACTGCAGTACTACAATACGCTTCACATATTTCAAAAAACAAAAAAATGACATTGGAGACCTAGAAGCTGCTGAGCGTAACTCTCACACACACACACACACACGCGCACACACGCACACACACACACACACACACACACACACACACACACACACACACACACACACATAAAAGCAACAATTATTAATAGTACTTACAGGTTGTGATTCGAAGGAGGAAGCTGATCTAAATAAACTTGGTATTGAACGTTCCTTCAGTATCAGGCGACTCGCGAATCCACACTTGAAAGCATTTGTGTTTGTGAAGCGATCGTCATTAAAATAACGCGAACACAGCTCAAGGTGGCTATACTTGTGTGGTATAGTTGTAAATATAAACTCTAGCCACTGAGTCTTCACATGCTTGTCCCTGGGCAGTGAAAAAAAAAAGTTTGCTTTTGATTCGCACTTCAGAACAGAGTCTCGTCGACATGATGTTGTCAGGTTTCTCTGTCTGCTCGACGCACGCACTGAGTGGGCGTGTCGAATTCAAATAACTTGTACAAGTGACGTACGAAAGTTAGAGAGAAAGCATCGTTCGTCTATCGATTCATATCAGCGACTCAGAGTCGACTCTTACTTTTGAGAGACAATAACTTTGTATACGGTGAACTTTCATATTTAAGACTTTACAGGATGTTTTTGTTCACTTAGATCTATGTTACACACTACATGAAAGGTAATTCTCAAAATTCCATGATAGGTACCCTTTAATTCAACATCACTGAGCCCAAAGGCAGCAGCATCATGCCGATCACTATTTTTGAAACAGTTCTGACCAAGCCCAACTAAAATCCAACAAAATAAATAATGAACAAATAAAATATTAACCAACATGAATTTAGATAATTGACAGTCTTATATATTAAGAATATATTAAACCAAAAACGTTTTATTTTAATAAAGGCAAAAGTTGATAAATTATGTTAAATTTAAAATTTAATTTACCGAATTATCCATGTTTTCTCACAGAAACAAATGGAACGATTCACCGGTTCACATTTTGATTGACAGCCGTCATAAGTTTAGCTCCAACTTGTCTCAAGACACCTGCCTGGAAGTGGTGTCTAACGTTAGCTGGTAAACTCTGCAGTACCCTCTGTTCCTTACCTACCTGTCTACGAGACTTTGTTCCCCATGCCCTTGTGGCGATGTTTCCAGCAAACTATCAAGCTGGGCATTTATGCATCACGATCCCTAATCGTAGTTAGACGTCTTCTGAAATGATTTGACTCAGACATTTTTCATGGGCTCAGATAACGGTACGGGGGTAACGTTACTAGCCAGACTACATCCGGTGCTGTGCCGGATCTTAAACTAGACTTTTTTTATTTTTTTATTTTTTTATTTTTTACAAAATTAATTTACATTTACACTTCACATTCATTTACAGTGTGTTTACACCTCGAAACAAATTCTCTCCTCGCCATTTTCGCGCTCTTCCACACTGGATTGTCCTCTCCGACTTGCCGTAGAGCCCTCAAACTCAGAAGAGGAGGGCCATGTAGATGAGCTCACAAATCTGCATTTTGAGTGGCGTGTGGCGTCAATTTAACATCTATCGGCGAGTGGCGTTATTTTAACGCGTGGCGGCGTGTGACGTTAAACTATCGCCTGGCGGCGTTATGAAGATGGCGTTTTAATATTTATATGGCGATCAAATGCACGCGAATTCTGAACCATTTGGCTTTCGATAGCAGCGCAGGAGCAGTGCATAAGGTGAGCGGAAGCAGGACACGCGCGTTTTGCTTTCATACTGGCAGCGTTTGACGCGCGCGGCGTGTTTACAGACAAAGTACTCTATAATGGGTAAGTTGGCATTGCTTTATTTCGTTTTCAAATACATTTAAGAGACAAGACTTGTCAAGAAGCTTATTTTATTAATTAATAGGCTATATTATATAACGTTTGGTTCATCTTTGTTTTTGTTGACTTTGTTTTCTTTTTATATTGATGAAGGTCATTTGATTGACTGTTCAAAACACAATAGATATAATCAATGCGCTTTTGGGTAAAACTGCTGTGTATTTTGGCCAGTGGTGTAACTTTGTTTTAAAAAGTGGGTGGGACATGTGTGTATAAATGAATGAATCACGTGACACGTGAATAAAAACATAGATCCGACTTTACAACATGTGTCCTTTAATGGTACAGTGGTAGAACTTTTGCCGGGCATGTCAGATATCCAGGGTTCTAATCCGCACTCATATAGTTTTTTTTTTTTTTTTTCATCAAAACCAAATATTTTCATCAGTGGTTGTATTATATCAAGCAGGGAAACGTTTGTGTGCATTTTTGTTTTGTGATTTCACCGGAACAGAGCATATGAACGGAGTGGAGCGGTGATAATCTCAGCTCCTCGCTCACGAAATTGTTCACCCCTCCGCTCCGCCGCTCAGAGCCACATCAGGGCTGCGTTTCCAAAAAGCATCGTAAGCAGGGTTCTAAATTAACTTTTTTGATCACCAGCCAATGTGGCTGGTAACTTTCTAAAGTTACCAGCCAATCAGAATTTCCACTAGCCAAATTTTTTTCCGGTGAAAAAAAGAGAAATTATGAGTGCCACTGAATGCATTTGATCATTTTATTAACATTGTTGGCATGGAAAACACATATAAAATACAATACAACACAGAAAGTGCAAACATTTCATTTCAAGTTTGGGATCTATCTATCTATCTATTAGGGATGTGCACGAATATTCAAATTTTCGATCTGTAATTATTATTCAAAAAAATAAAATACTATTCGAATTTTACATTTTTTTTCACAGTTATAATTAAGTGCACTTGGTGGAGCTGTGTTTAACAAGTGGATTATTTGTATTTGATCACATAATGTTGTTGTCAGCCTCGCGAAGTTTGCTTAGATGAAAATGATAGCCTATTAAAAAATGGAATTACTTTTAATCAATTATTAATTAAACTGAGTTATCATAATACCACCACCACATTGAGAAATCACATGAAATCCAAAGAAACAGCAGTCGATTGATTAAGCAGCTATCCATCACTGCATTAACGACTGCAGGTAAGCAGCTGTACCCCGATGGAATCGTGATACGAGATGATACCTTCTGGTAGCAAAATGATTTTGAGGGAGACAGGTTTAAGCACAGAAAACGCAAAGTGCTGTCACTTTGCACACAAACACACGCGCGCGTCTCTGCAACGTCTGTCAGCGCAGCGCGTTTTCTCACTCGAGCATGATATATTTTTTTCTCAACTTGAACGTGAAACAATATAAACACGATAATCATATACTGACTCGAGTATGTACGTTCTGTACGATAATTGCGCGTCTGCTTTTTTTTGTTGCGTTTTTTCCCCGTCCACGCTGCTTGAGCTTAAATGCTTTTGTTTATATTTTTTGTTTACACATATTGTTTAATGTTTTCAACTAAAAGAAAACCTTAAGATATATAGTAAGCTTGTTGTGTATATTGCCTAATGTATAAGCTTGTTCAGAAATAATGACAAAAACCTTAAACTTAAAAAAAATAACGTATCCTATCTCTTGTTAAACAACATTTAAATTTAAACCCAGAAGTCTGTCCCACTCCCAACCACTGCCGCATTTACTTTAATCTTAACTTTTTACTTTACTTTACTTGGTCCCTCCTCTTTCAGTCTATGCTCCCTGCTCTGGCTCCGTTCGTTCTTCGTCTTCCTTGTGTTTTCTGGTGGATGCTCCGTTCGTTTCCATGATCATTTTTCGCGCTGGTTTCACTGCAAACTGCGCGCAGCCAATGGGCGTATGAAACGTCATCACGTAGCATTACGGCACAGTGTTCATGGGAAATGTAGGAAGTACTGCCAGGGGGATAAATGACCGAGAACAGAATCTTATGCATCACTGGCCAAACTGGCTAGTAAGTTTTTATTAACACCCGCCAAAACAAATTTTTACCCGCATTTGGCGGGTTGGCGGGTGTTAATTTAGAACCCTGATCGTAAGCCTAAGTTGATCGTAAAAACGATCGTACGACTGATCTTAATATTATGGTCTGTTTCCCAAAAGCATCGTAACTTAAGTAGCACTTGAAAATCTTCATAGAACTACGAGTGCTTTGGAGTAATCGTAAATCCCCAAGTGCATCGTAAGAAGACAGAGTTATGAGGCCACCTGCAGGACAACTGGCAGATTACACTTTTTTTTAAGGTTTTGATTGTACTTTATTGTACACTTTATTATTGTACTCGTGTTTCGTTTAAATGAATTTATAAATGAAATAATTAAAAAGGAAGAACAAAATAGAAATACACATCTAAATTAAATGAATGAAAAAAATCATAAAAGAAGTAATGCGGGAATTATGTTTTAAAAACTTAAAATAGGGATGAATTAAAAAAAAACTGTCAATGACTTGCTGACATGCATGAAAACCAGCCGCGTATTGGGCATTTCTCGAGGACCTCCTTCCCTGATCTTTGAACGGCGCTGGTTGCAGTTAGTTTGCAATGTCCTCCCTGATGTTTTGTTTTTCCTTATTTGTATGGTGTCCTTTAAATCTGTTAAAAATAATGTCTTTGTTTCGCTCTATCTAGTTTAAAAGGACATTAATTTTTATCATTTTGAAAGGTATCTTCGCTTGTTTTTTTTTTTCAGCCATTGTGTCAGTGCCTCCACCTGTATAGATGCTTTAGACTTGTCTTGATTTCTAATCCACAACAAATGACGATTTTTAGGTTAAACGTTCAGAATACGATTCCATATAAGGTTATATTTCAGCACTTCGCGAATGGACAGTGATGCTTAAGTAGCACATAGAGCGCGTTCTCGCACGTTCATGTTAAGTGCATTTTTTGGACAACGCGCGTGGAATTGCCGCAAGCGTTTGTAACCTTGCACATAGAGAGCGTTCTTAAGAGCTAAGATACATCTTTATCGGGAAAACCGGCCCAGGCCCATTATCGCTCAGCGCTCAACACAGTTTTCTTCACTCAAATCGCTCAAAAAAGGAAACAAATCTACATGTACTTTACTTTTAGCTTAGACCACAGGCTTGCCTCCCAAAGAACTAAAGAGCAACAACAAAATTTTCCAAATAGAAATTTTTATTTCAAATTAGAAATTAGGCCTAGCCTATGTAAAACGGCATATAGCCTACAAAAAGTCATGTAAAATTAAACGAATAAATTGGCCTAATAAAATGAATAAAAATTATATAAACAAAAATATACATAAAAGTTTTAAAAGTAAATTAACTATTAGGCCAGAATTTTGATAACTGATTTTTTTGATAAAAATTTTAATTGGCTCATAGCTTTAATTGGCTCACACAAACTGCTGTACAATTAAACGAATAATTGGGCCTAATAATATACATAAAGATATAAAAAAAATATAGGCCTACATAAACATTTTAAAAGTAAATGAACTATTAGGCCAACATTTTGATAACTAAACTTTTGCACAGTGCGCACAATTATAATAAAAATATGCTTGATAAAACAAATCAATGGGCCTAGTTATATAAATAAAAATATACAGGCTACAGGCCTACTGTAGGCTACATCAACGTTTTAAAAGTAGGCCTATGCTAAATTAACTATCAGGCCAAAATTTGTATAACTGAACTTGCGCAGAGTGCACATGGATTACAATTTAAATGGCTTATGTTGTCAAACTTTAAAAAAAAAAAAAAAAAAAAAGAAGAAGAAAGAAAATTAATTGCTTTCCTTATCTACAGCTCTTTTGAGTTCACCTTCAAGAACACAAGTTTGGACAATGTCTGAGGCTTCAGACTCATGCGGTGGTTGCGGAGAAAAGCCTCTCTGCCCTCGCAGACCCGCTTGGGATGCTGAACACAATCCGAGCTTCTTTAGCCAGGCGGGGAAAAGACGTGGAGTCAGACTCGTGGCGTGAGCGGAGCGAAATTGGACCGGGAAATAGGGCGACGCTCCGTCCTTTTAAAAAAGCCGCTCTGCGCTCTGTCCAAGATCCGCCCGCTCGCGCTCCCCGCTCGCTCGCTCCCGCTCCACTCCGCTCACATGCTCTGCACCGGAACGAACAAATAGTCTCCGAAACGGATTGAAGTGCGCATGCATGTGAAGACTGTGCGTGAGCCACGAGATACACTGTAACCGCGCCACCGATCGCAGGTGGCAAGGAGCACTTTGATCACTTGATTTAAAAAACAACGTATTTCAGGACTAGATCGCTTCTTTTATTTTACAAACGAACGAAATGAATGGTCTGCCAGTTGGAGATGTTTTATTTATTTCTACTGGTAGCTATCCGTGCCGCGAGAGGTTTTAAAAAGTGGTGGCGACAATATCGACCCTGGCAAAAAGTGGTGGGGACATGTCCCCCCGCAAATTACGCCCCTGATTTTGGCCATGATCAATGCATTGTCACTTTAATTCAGCGTAAGCCGCGCGGCAAAAATAGACCAGACGCCGAAACGATCGCGGCACTGCTGCTCCTGCTCTGCTCCTGCTACGCGCTGACGCGCCGCCTCTGCGTGCGGTGTGAATGCTCCAATCTGTTAACATGGGCGCCGAAATAAATACGCACTGCTAAAGCGTGCAGTGTGAAACCGGCGTCACGAGCATCAGCTGCTGCTCTCGAGACTCGTTGTCAGGACAACGGCCGAGGCGCGTTCGTGCGAAGGAAGCTCTGGTCACGTGGGCTATACGCGGGTGAAAAAGTTAGTGTCGCACAATACAGCATAACTGCAGTACAGTGTAATATTAATGGTAGGCCAAGACTTCAAATTCAAAAACCAAAAAGTTTATCTGATTTTTTTTCATAAAGCTCCTTTATTTAGGTTCAGTAATTTCACTTTTTAATGGCAACAAAAATGATCTCATTGCCATTAAAGTGAAATTACTGAGAGCCTGACTGAGTTTTTTTTTTAAAGTCTATCACTTTTTAAAGTGCATTGAACTGCAGTTATTGTTTCTATAGGCTACTTCATTTTACTGAAAATCAGTTGTACTGCAGTTTTACTTCACTATTCTGAAGTTGTACTTTGCATTTTTACTGCAGTTGTACTTCAATGTACTGCAGTTATATTGTATCTATACTTCGTTAATACTGCAAATCTACAGTTGTACTGCAGTTTTTCTTCACTATTCTGAAGTTGTAATTTTTATACTGCAGTTTTACTTTACTATTCTGAAGTTGTCATTTTTATACTGCAGTTGTACTTTACTATTCTGAAGTTGTACTTTGCATTTTTACTGCAGTTGTACTTCAATGTACTGCAGTTATATTGTATCTATACTTCGTTAATACTGCACATCTACAGTTGTACTGCAGTTTTACTTCACTATTCTGAAGTTGTACTTTTTGTACTGCAGTTTTACTGCAGTTGTACTTCAATGTACTGCAGTTATATTGTATCTATACTTCATTAATACTGCAAATCTACAGTTGTACTTCATTGTACTGCGGATGATTTATAACGACAACTTTTGAAGAATTTATGAGAAATCTAAAGACGCAAACAGACAAAGTGTAGTAAAATAAAGACCTAAATGTGTATTTCGGACTTTTTTTCACCACAAGTCTGAAAGAAGACATGTTATTGAAGACAAATATCCCAAAATTTCAATTGACCAGTGAAAAAAAAACCAATGTTTTTGCCTGCCGTGTCTCGCCTTAAGAAGGCATTGTTGCCTTTCCTTTGGCACACTTGTGTCGAGGATACACAATAAAGGGGTCCATGTCTGGTCAATTGTCTAAAAATAAATAATAAACCGTATACTCAAAGTGTTATAAAAACTCCAGAAGGGTAATGTTTGTAACGTCTCACTTACCCCCAGTGTCTATCTGATGCTGCAAGTCTTCGAAATTTAGTCTGATTGAGGAAACTTTACATGTTATCGTATATACATTCAGTGGGCAGTCCTTAAAAGTGTTGACCTTAACACAGCCTTAGAGATGACTACTAAATCTAATCATACTGTGATCATTTGATTAATGGTCCTCCACAATTGTATACACATCACCTGGTCACAATAACTAAGGTTATGTAAACATTCACACATATAAACCCCAAAAATCGATGACATCATGCTCACCTGCCCAATATAGTGTAGTTCACCTTAACTTTTCATGTGATATTATATAAGCATGTAGGATCAGCAGATCGTAAACATACTCTTAAATTTGTAATCCCTTGCATGCGTTTATTATTGTTTACCTTGTGTGAGCTAATTGTTTTTTTTTTTTTTTTTACAAGGTGTTCATTTATGGAAATTCAGTAGTAAGCAATACAATCGACGACTGCAATCTAACATATATAATGAATAACAAAGTAATACAATCAAAGACTGCAAGCTAACATAATTATAGAATGAATGAAAAGGTAGCCTAATGCTAGCAGACGCTTCGTTCTCAGACATCATGTAATAAACAGTTAAGTATATGTGGCAGTTTGCTCTCTTAAGCGAAATACCAATGCCAATTATGGCACAAAATAGACTACGCCACCCCGGAAAATGGGCCGGGGACCCGCTTGTACTTCAAGTGCAAAGCACACAGATACGTGGTGACTGGGTCAGATAACAGACAACCAGGAACCGTTTCAGATCGTTTATTAAATACAAATAAGACAAATACCAAAAGGCATAATACAAACACAGACTAGAATAAATACATCAACATCACTCATACCCACAAGTAAACGCTTCAGAATTGGGGGTTCGACTCGCCTGCCCAGCAAACACTGCAGCTATTCGTGCTCTCACCACACAACACCAAATCACCCTCTGTGAACACTGCAGATCGATAAGCAAACCACCACCACACCAGAGGACGTTGGCGCTGAGCTGGCACCCCAATTCTGAATGAAGAAAAAAAGAGAACGATGTGAGACATAGGCAACCATACACACACACACGATTTTCACGTTACTCCGCTAGTCGAACCGTTATCACATGGGAACAGATTTAATCGATTGACTATACAAAAGCAACCACTCGCTGCTGGCTGACGCTCATTAATGGCTTCGCAAGACTGCGTTGCCCAGCGATTACACTCTGAGTAGTCTCAGGTCGGATTATAGAAACACATGAAAAACACTCAAAACATACAAAAACAGTTTACAAGCATAAACACTTTAAAATGACTTTGTTTGTGCTAAAAGAGCAAGTAGAAATGACAACTCATTTGTTCGCCGCTGTGTACTCCAGTCAAAAGATCGACAGTAGTTACAACTTTGGGATGCGTCACCAAGGCCGTGAACGCACTACTGTTCAGGCCGTCTCAGGACTCCTCGTCACGGGAATGAGAGATAGAAGATTAGTCAAGTGATCACAACTAGTACGCCGTCCAGAAATAGGCACTGAGAAATGGTCGAGGAGCTGCTTGCAAAGGGAGACATAATCCGAATGGTCCAGAAAAGGGTCGCCGCCACCCCCACTGTACTCGCGAAGCCTGTTTACTTCCACCAAGCCTGCTGCAACACATCCCCTGTATCACTATCGAAAATACGACACAGGAAGTTTATAAATTACAAAGTTATGATCTCGCTAACCGGACATAGAAATAAGCGTGACTTACCAATCGATGGGAAGTCGCACCGCCCAGTGCACTCAAAGAGTGTGGAGTACAGGGTCACAATGACGGGCATTTAAGCAACGTATCTACGGCATCCCTCAGTCGCACTGTAAGTTTAATGAGTTTTAAATTATCCTTCCCCACACACGGTCCACATTAAGCAGCCACCAGTAATCCTTACCTCCCCGACGAGGACACTGCGCGCCAAGATGACGTCACGTCCAGAACCCAGGGCGACGCACTACTAGAGACGCATTCTCGTCCCTTTTATATCCGCCGAGTATACTGAACCCGCCCCTAATCCTTATCGTGGTGGATCACATCACCACAATCCACCCCCCCCATTGATCATCGTAGTCCCGACGATGGACCGCTTATTACCAGTTCCCAGCCTTGACGGCTACAACACGAGAACAGGGAGGCACTCGACACACAAGGCCTCTGCCTTGACGGCTACATACCGAGAAACAAGTGATACAAGTTCTAGTACATGACGGCTAAAAACGTGAGTAAGGCACTGGTTACAGGTCCTCTGCCTTTACGGCTAAACAACGAGAACAAGTGATACACGAGTTCTGACACAACGGCTAAACGAGAAACAAGTGATACACGAGTTCTCCGACATAACGGCTAAAAACGTAAGGCTCTGGTTACAGGTCCTCTGCCTTTACGGCTAAACAACCAGAACAAGTGATACACGAGTTCTGACATAACGGCTAAACGAGAAACAACTGATACACGAGTCCTCTTGCCAAATTTTCTCCACTCTACTGTCTCCCCAAATAAAAACTTCCTGCAGGGCGATATTTTATTTCATCTCGAGCCTCTCCTTCAAGATGATCAAACAAAACGAAAGCCTTTTTGCTGTCGTCATGTTCCGCATACCCATACCCGCTTCAGCCTCCTCAACCCATCCCTCAATGCCTATACTGGACCTGCCATTAACCTCTTAACCTTCGCCAGAGCGAGGGCGCTCTGAGCGTTTTTTTTTTTTAAATCGTTCAAAGTTACTATCAGATTCAATGTAATACCTTGACAAACTATACATCATTAAAAAGATATAAGACTGTAGGTTTAGTATTTGACCACTATTGTATTCTGAGAATCTTATAGTGACAGTTATGTCTTAATTTGTGTCTGGAGTTATGTAATCAAAAAATGAGTCGATACCTTTGATATGAATTATGAGCGTCAGCCGCTTCCATTCAGAAAAAAACTCCAGTGAGATCGTCACGACAGAGCTTGACAAAACAACGTCCATCAGGGCTTTTAGCTCAAAAGTGTACAGATTTGGAGAAATATTGATAGATTCTCATAGGTTTACATCAGATTTATATAGACAGGAATCATATTTATTGAATATCTACCCAAATGCGTCGATTTAATCATTATGAGCGCTGGAGACTCTGATGTACTGTGTTTTCAATACATACTGGCAGCCTGAGGGCGCCCTGTGCACATATGGACTCCAAATTTGGAACACGAAGAAGAATCATATCATGTGACATTTCAGGAAGTCCATCACGACGTAAACACTAACAGAGATCGCTGTAACATGCAGATAAAGATGTTTTGAAGACAATAAACATGATTGCAATGATATTTGGTTTACCTGTGTTCTTCGAGCCATGTCAGGTATTTTCATAATAATAGATTATATTTATAATGTAATGCTAATCGATATAGACTTTATCATGGTGAAGAATACTATAAAATACTATATTTTCTGTCCTATTTTTTTATCTGAAGCCAAATCAGAGCACAGAAGGTTATTTAAAACACTCGACTTGTGCTATAAAGTAAGTTTTAGAGCACAAACATGGTTTTAATCTCATAAATTGTCGTGTATTGATGATGTGCTAAGCTAACATGCTAGCTAACCCTTGGTGCACCTGCTACCTAGCTGTTATATTTATGAATATTTCTAAATAGGACTGCTTGCTGAAATGTTTCTTTTTTCAAGAAGGTCATTTTATATAGTTTCAAATGTAAGGTGAGAACTTTGAGAACTTTCCCTAAAAGAGATTAGGGGTTGAAACAGTGTGAATAGCCAGTCGTTAGTAATTATAATGCAGACAAAAGAAAGCATATTTAGAGCAATAACCAGAGGCTGGAGAGGTGTGAATGTGTGCAGGGGAGACTGACACTGAATGGAGATCGTTTAGACCACAACACAATAGAGAAAATAGACTGAATAGATGCTTAGAAAATGACAATAAACATCAGTTTGCATTTTAGAGTCTAATCAAAATAAAATCGTTTGACATGATCTTGAAAACCATTTAACTAAATAAAGAGTTTTAGACATATCATCTTCAGATTTTAAATATAACATGGTCAGACATGTGGCTTTAGCTGCAGTGCATTTCTAGATTGCTACAGGGCCAACTTCAATTTTATTTTCATGAAAATATTTCATAAAAATAAATTTCTAATAACTTGACAAAACTTTGAAGCTATTTATAACATTTATTTTTCATTATGACAATAATTAATTCTACATTTGCAATAAACTGCCAGGTGTCAGCTTTCAAATGAGATCATACTTGTGCTTTTAGAACAAATGGTTCATGAACTGTATCTGTTTCAGTTTGGGTATGCCATTTCTGGGGATTTTTCAAAATTGGGGGTGAAGCTTAACAGGTTAAACTTTGGACAGCGCCGTTCTCGCGGAATGAACACCAGCCGTTCAACAGTACTGATATTAGAGTCGGAAAAACTAGGCGTTGCCGGCCGTGACGCGCTACTAGAGGATGCGCCAGGAGGAGGCTCCGTTCCTGTCGCAGTCGCTCATTTTCAGCCTGCAATTGGGCTACCAGATCTCTCATTTCCTGCAATTCAGCTTCCATAATTAAACACTATAATGAGTACTTACCAGGCGAATCTCCACTGAGTTGTCACAACTTAAACAAAAGAAATACATAAATAGAAAAATTATCACAGTATCTGAATCTAGACCACAGTCACAACACCCTGCCGACTCCTACATAGCAATTTTTCTCTGGCCCAGCTCCGGCCCACACAACCAGCTTTTGCTTGGCCCACATACTGCAATGAATGACGGTCCTAGTGTGGACCAGGTCTGGATTCCAGACAAGGGCCACACATGGGTCATAACTGGACCAAGTCTCAGCCAAGTTAATTACCCATAACTGGCCCAGATCAAAATGTAACATTGGAACCAAAACTTAACCTTAAGTAAACCATATCAACACCATATTTAAGCAGAAAGGCCAGAACTGAGCCACACCGGAGACTGAAACCCAGGTGAACTAAACCTGGCAGCCACTATATGGGCCACAGATGGGCCATGACAGATCCATATCTCAGCCACCTGTATGACCATAGCTGGCCCTATTCTGGTCTGGACCAGATGAGTTCCACGTCAGACTCAACACCACCATAACTAAGCCACTTACACACCCCTCCCAAATAAATAGGCACAACAAGACAGTATTCTGAACAAATATTTAATTGTGTTAAACATCAGAGCATTGGCATCTGACAGTTTTCAGTTGTACAAACAACTCCTCTCTAAAATGACACTCCTCAGTTCAGCAAAAATAATAAAAAAACAAAAATAAAACAAGTGCCGTTTTTTTGGTTCATGACGTTTCACTTTAAATGTTACTTGATCATCCATGTTTCTGGTCATCAAGATTCATTGCTTTGCCTAATGCTTGAACATCCATGTTTCTGGTCACGAACAAGATTCACTAAACCTATTACACTAGAACATGTTTATTTCTAGTCATCAACAAGTTTCACTTCACAAAACACTTGAACGTCCACGTTTCTGGCTAGGAACAAGTAGCACTCTTCAAATGACTCTGAAACAGTCATGATTCTGTCACTGAACAAGTTTAACTCTGGACAGAGCTTTTGAACATCCATGCCTAAAGCCTGTTAACCAGTCAAATTGTCCTAATGCACTTTGCTCTCCATCCTTTCTTTTCGTCCACCATCTCTGTCTGGGTCCAGATACAGCCATCATTTAACAGTGTCTTTCTCTGTGGCATCAGATGTTAGACGGTTATGTCTCACAGCCGCTGAAAAACACAATGGTGTATGATTAAAGGGTACCTATTATGGCATTTAAAATGTTCCTAATATTGTTCTGGGAGTCCCCAACAACAGTTTTACAAGCATGAAATGACAAAAAAACACTTTTGTTGTTTTATAATATGCATTTATTTTTACCTGATTTGCTCACCGACTCCCATATGAATCGTTTAGCGAGTCATTTTTCCATTTTTTGCGTGACGCTAATCTGCGGTGATATGTTAGCTACCATAGCCCAAAGGAGTGACACCGAGCCGACGGGGTGTCATTGGTTGTTGCGTTAAATCTTACCCAGATACAATAGTGCTATTTTCTGATTGTCTAACAACACCAGATGAACAACACCAGAGGAGACGCGCTTGATTCCTGCCGGTTCCACAGTGAGAGCGGCGCGGCCAGAGTTTTGGGCGCTGCGGCATATAAAATATATTACAAATAGTTTTTCAGCGTGAGAAATACAATGTGTGGCGGGAGAGCGTGACAAAAGACCGAAATGAGTGACTGTCACGCTCAATGCGTGACACTTGAGAGCCCTGCACTTCACATATTTCAATACAATTGACATTGAAGACCTAGAAGCTGCGCTGTGCGTACACAACACACAAAATAATTATTGAGCATGATACATAAAACATAAAAGCAACAATTAATATTAATAATACTTACAGGTTGTGATTCGGAGAAGGAAGCTGATCCAAATAAACTCGGTACTGAACCTTCCTTCAGTATCAGCCGGCTCGCAAATCCATACTTATAGCATTTAGGTTTGTGAAGCAATCATCTTCAAAATGACGCAAACACAGAACAAGGTTCGGGCTATACTTCTGTGGTATAGTTGTATATATGAACATAGAACAAGGTTCGGCTATACTTCTGTGGTATAGTTGTATATATATGAACTGTAGCCACTTAGTCTTCAAATGCTCCTCACTGGACAGATAAAAAAAAAAGTTTGCTTTTGCGTCGCACTTCAAAACACAGCGTCTCGTCGACATGATGTTAGTTTTCCCTGGCGTCTCCGAACGCAATAAGTGGGCGTATCTTATTCAAATAACTTGTCAAGTTGACGTCATCTAGACAAAGGAAAAGCATCATTCGTCGAACGATTCAAATCAGCGACTCAGAGTCGACTCTTACTTTTGAGAGACAATAACTTTGTATACGGTGAACTTTCATGTTTAAAACTTTGCAGGATGTTTTCGTTCACTTAGATCTATGTTACACACTACATGAAAGGTAATTTTCAAAAATCCATAATAGGTACTCTTTAACTTATGCATCATCGGGTAATGTTGATATTGAATAAAATGCAATATTACAACAAAACCTGAACCCAGATTCAAATTCAAATGTTGACTGTCTACTACAGGCGAATTTTTTTGTTTCGGAACATGTTTATTTTTACTTTTTTTTAAATTCAGTGTGTTTTTGTTATGCGAATGTAGCGGGACCTCACTCTTCCACGTGAGGAACAACTATAGAAACGCCACCACTAGCTTAGCAGGGTATCCGCGGGGTCTTGAAAAGTATTAAAAAGTGATAAATCAATTTTGGGAAAATTAAGACCCTTAAAAAGTATTAAAAAGTCTTATCACGGGTTTATAAAGTCTTAAATTTTGAAAGTATTTTTTCTGAATTAGCTGTCCAACAGTTTGAGTCCCAAAAACATCGTAAAATTGTGTGAATTTAGTCATTTTTATTTAAAAAACGAACAGGTACATAAAAAACTAGGCTATTTTGGGTGCGTTCGTAAATTGCCTCTCTGTCATGTCAATCACTGTACTGATTGCCTACACCAAACACTGATCCCTAAACCTACCCGTCACTGTAACCTAAACCAATGAAATCGGTTGCAGGGCGGGATTTTCCCAGGGCGGGAAAAAAAATCACGCGTATTACAACAAACTAAAACTGTTAAGTTAAAAGTATCACTGATGTAAATGGTTACAGCTTGAAGTGGCGGTGAGGTATTAAAAAATATTGAGAAGGTCTTGAAAAAGTCTTGAAAAGGTATTAAAATTAACTTCAAGATTCCTGCATATACCCTGCTTAGGCACGACTACGCCACCCTGTTTACCAGGGAAATATTAATCCAATGGATTTAATGTGTTACACAAAAGACACACAGGAACGTGATTGTCAAAGGAGGACCAGAGACGTGGATACTAAATATACAAAAGTTTTATTTTAATACTCGCAACCATAAAAAAAGAACTGGGTCGTCAGTATTCACCACAAAACAGACCAAGAGATGGAGGCCGAGGCTTAACGGCAGCTGCCGAGGCTTAACGGCAGCTACACAAATTTTAGTGCGCACAAGGCTTCTATATCACTCGCAACACCCCGTGTACAAGCATCAACACACACTGCAATCCAGTCCAGCACAGCACTCTGTGACGAGCCCACCACCGCACGTAAGGGCCTACTAGTGGCCTGCCCTGAAGCCTCGGCTCCTGCAACGAGAGTAGGAATTACTACAGGTCTCAACACAAGACACTTACTCCAAACATGCACACATAATAAACATTTAGACCAGTAAACAAAAAAACATATTACAAAGAAATGAAAATCAAGGTTTGATGCAAGCGGCAACCTCCCCGTCTCTCTCTTAAAAACCAACACGGAAGTGAATTAAACTGCAATTCATCGACTGGCCGCTTGAGGCAGGCTGCAAAAGTGAGTCAAATCTGTATCTCCCCCATGTTTAAATGCCCAACTTTACAGCAGAAAAATATGTTTACAGCCTGGAGCAAAAAGTGGTTTTAGTCTATATAGCTAATTTTGACCTTCATGACAACTGTGAGGGGCATAGGCGCCGATTTATGTTTTACTCCGTGGGTGCTCATGGGCGCTGGCCCTTTAACCTGTTAAGCTTCACCCCCAATTTTGAAAAATCCCCAGAAATGGCATACCCAAACTGAAACAGATACAGTTCATGAACCATTTGTTCTAAAAGCACAAGTATGATCTCATTTGAAAGCTGACACCTGGCAGTTTATTGCAAATGTAGAATTAATTATTGTCATAATGAAAAATAAATGTTATAAATAGCTTCAAAGTTTTGTCAAGTTATTAGAAATTTTATGAAATATTTTCATGAAAATAAAATTGAAGTTGGCCCTGTAGCAATCTAGAAATGCACTGCAGCTAAAGCCACATGTCTGACCATGTTATATTTAAAATCTGAAGATGATATGTCTAAAACTCTTTATTTAGTTAAATGTTTTTCAAGATCATGTCAAACGATTTTATTTTGATTAGACTCTAAAATGCAAACTGATGTTTATTGTCATTTTCTAAGCATCTATTCAGTCTATTTTCTCTATTGTGTTGTGGTCTAAACGATCTCCATTCAGTGTCAGTCTCCCCTGCACACATTCACACCTCTCCAGCCTCTGGTTATTGCTCTAAATATGCTTTCTTTTGTCTGCATTATAATTACTAACGACTGGCTATTCACACTGTTTCAACCCCTAATCTCTTTTAGGGAAAGTTCTCAAAGTTCTCACCTTACATTTGAAACTATATAAAATGACCTTCTTGAAAAAAGAAACATTTCAGCAAGCAGTCCTATTTAGAAATATTCATAAATATAACAGCTAGGTAGCAGGTGCACCAAGGGCTAGCTAGCATGTTAGCTTAGCACACCATCAATACACGACAATTTATGAGATTAAAACCATGTTTGTGCTCTAAAACTTACTTTATAGCACAAGTCGAGTGTTTTAAATAACCTTTTGTGCTCTGATTTGGCTTCAGATAAAAAAGCGGACAGAAAATATAGTATTTTATAGTATTCTTCACCATGATAAAGTCTATATCGATTAGCATTACATTATAAATATAATCTATTATTATGAAAATACCTGACATGGCTCGAAGAACACAGGTAAACCAAATATCATTGCAATCATGTTTATTGTCTTCAAAACATCTTTATCTGCATGTTACAGCGATCTCTGTTAGTGTTTACGTCGTGATGGACTTCCTGAAATGTCACATGATATGATTCTTCTTCGTGTTCCATATATGGAGTCCATATGTGCACAGGGCGCCCTCAGGCTGCCAGTATGTATTGAAAACACAGTACATCAGAGTCTCCAGCGCTCATAATGATTAAATCGACGCATTTGGGTAGATATTCAATAAATATGATTCCTGTCTATATAAATCTGATGTAAACCTATGAGAATCTATCAATATTTCTCCAAATCTGTACACTTTTGAGCTAAAAGCCCTGATGGACGTTGTTTTGTCAAGCTCTGTCGTGACGATCTCACAGGAGTTTTTTTCTGAATGGAAGCGGCTGACGCTCATAATTCATATCAAAGGTATCGACTCATTTTTTGATTACATAACTCCAGACACAAATTAAGACATAACTGTCACTATAAGATTCTCAGAATACAATAGTGGTCAAATACTAAACCTTCAGTCTTGTATCTTTTTAATGATGTATAGTTTGTCAAGGTATTAACATTGAATCTGATAGTAACTTTGAACGATTTAAAAAAAAAAAAACGCTCAGAGCGCCCTTGCTCTGGCGAAGGTTAAGAGGTTAAAAAAAAAAAAGAAAAAAAGTAGGTCTAGTCAAAAACATTTTGCATTTCAGAACCTTACTCTTATCAGTTCTACTGCTGAAAGTGAATTTCGTTTTGTATAAATTGTATCTTCATTTTAATAAATGTTTTATCAACAAATTGCCTGGATTAATAAATAAGCAAGCAAATATAGTAGACAATGCGCCGCGTGCCCGCGTCACAACTCGAGCCTCCAGGTATCGCACACGTACGCGCAGTTACACAAGCAATATTTTAATGTTATGTTAAGGATATTATGGAATTCAGATCATGTCTGTACTATGTTATGTTATGATGTACAATTAAATGCAACCCTTGCTAAGTCTGCAGTTAACACTTTACAGTCCCTTAACTGAATGAATTGAGAATATCACCTTAAAATTCGTTAACATTAGCAATTTTCATTCAACCAGCTGATTTCTGTAAATGAATGTAAAACTAAATGTATATTGCAGCACAGGGTGAAGTCAGTATACATTAATGAGGATTTGAGACAAATAAATGTAAATTTAATATAAAACTATGTAAATCACGGCGCGCTCTGTGGCACGGCAGGATTTTGAATAAGGTCCTGAGCCGTTGCTGGACGCCGCGGATAGACGTCGAATGGCGCCGCCGGTGTGTGTAAATTACGCTCATAGAGAATATGTGTTCATGCGACCCCTTTTAGGAAATGGACAGCGGTCGACACGAACACACACACACACACACCTACGTGATAATAAAGCCGTAACGTCGTAGGCTCTCTTTCAACTCAGGACAGCACCACTTCTCACAAATACAGACAGGATTGGAGATCAAAAGTGTAGACACGTACGTAACCGCGATCAGAGGCGCTTTCATCCGAGAAACGCTGCCTGTGATTGGTGGATAGGATATGGAGCAGGCGAGACTGACATCGACATAACCAATCACAGTGACAGATGCTTAACATAGCACCAACTGCAATGTTTGATTTTAAATGAGTGTAGCCTACTAGCAGTCTAGCACGTGGGTGCTCGGTATTTTCCGTGGGTGCTCAGTATTTTCCGTTGGTGCTCGAGCCCCGGAGCACCCACGGTATCGGCGCCTATGGTGAGGGGGGTGAATTATTTTACAACTCATCCGTTTAAATTATATTAAGCCTTAAAGTTCTGCATAATTAAGGGGTTGGCCAGTTGAGTGACAGGTGGATTGAGGCTGCTGTAACTACCGTGTGTGTCTGCTGTCTGTTAGTGCAGCAGCTGCTGTACTCGCCATCTCTGCCGTGTTTGTGCTTTTTTCGGAATTATTTCATACAATTTAATACACGCATTATAGCTACCTTCGCCCACGCCGTTGTTGGATTCCGTCGTTGTCGAGTATGGAGAGAACAACCAGCGCTGTGTTTCCAGTAAGTTTTCCTCGCATGCACTAATGGATGTCTGACAATTTCGTTGCTTTTTGGTTAGATTTAAATACGTCTATATAGAGAGACTACACTCGTTATGCGGTACCGATGCTCTCACGGAACAGATATGCTTATTTAACTTTTTAGTCTTAAATAAAAAGTACCGTCAGATGATATCCTGCAGGTGTCAGTGCATTCTCTCCGCATGCAATAGATGCACAGCCTTGAATGAGCGCAGATTTCTAATGCATTTACTTCTGAGGTAATATCTTTGGTTTAACCCATTTGAGAAATTGAGAGGCGGCCAAAATCAGATTTAAAAATGGACTGAATAAAGCTCTTTACGAACTTGACGTGCGATGCCGCGCTGACTGACACTGTCACACGCACACAGAGCAATATTGTAAGTTACTGCAAATGTTTAACTAGCAGAATAATAATGCATCACGATACACATAGTCTCACTGGTAGTTACGTCTTTTATTATTATTATTTCGAAGGACAAAAACATGAACTTGAACTGTTGGCTTTACTTCTTTAATCAGCTGTCACTTGGCCAGTAGCACCTCAGCTCCTCCCACGGCCCGCCTCTTTTCCCATTTTCTGTTATCCGTGAATGACGAGAGATGACGCGGTGCCAAGATGGCGACGGTTGGCCCAGCCCACTTTAGTCTTCAAAAACGCTCTTCATAAACCTACGGGTGACGTCACGCACACTACGTCTACATTCTTTTTTACAGTCTATGGTTTGATGTCACCACTGATTCCTCACTGACCTTCTACCAGCACATTTGAGGGAAATCAGACCTCAAAACAAATACAATACTGCAAAACATTGACAAAGCAAAACATTCCCACTGCGCAATGTGACGTCGTAGTGACGTCTTTTTCATGTCATTTTTGGACGTCCAATTTCCGTCCATTGATGGGGTGGTTTTGTAACGCCAGGCGCAGCTTTTTTTCGACGTCTACCGCACGTCTAATGTTGATGTAGGTGGGACCTCCATGTAAGGGCTATTTATAGTCCAAAAGTGGTCCAAACGTGGTCCAAAAGTGGTCGTTTGTGGACGTCTTTTCAACATAAAATTTTGACTTATTTAACACGTCATTTTTATACAACTTCTATGTAGTCCTATGTTTCAAGAGGGTGGATGACATGTTTTCTGTATCATGTATTCATTTTCCTGTAGCTTTGTTTGGGTCAGCTGTTTGAACTGGAAATGCATTACACCTTTGTATGCTTATCACCTGCTGCTGAGACAATCAAATGGAGTTTTTGGAAAATGATCTTGAACTGTATGCCACCTTCTGAAATAGAACTAGATAATTTTCCAAAAACTCCCATTTGATTGTCTCAGCAGCAGGTGATAACTTGAAATGCATAGTGTAATGCATTTCCAGTTCAAACTAGCTGCTGAGTCAAACTAAGCTACAGGAAAATTAACTGGCACAGAAAACATGTCCTCCACCCTCTGGGAAACATGGGACTACATACACACAACAGTATAGTTATACACATTCAAATAAATCACAATTCAATATTGCTTTTTCAAACTTTATTTAAAAAAAAAAAAAAAAAATATGCCCTGAATGTCATCAAACAAAGATAATGTATTGGACCACTTAAAACTATTTTAATTCTCATCACGGCATAGGCTCATCAGGGGATTGCGAATCCTCCACCTCCTATTCTCTGTGGCGCGGGCTTGAGGTGCTCTGACACGTTCCACTTGATGAACTCCTCAGTGGCTGCATTATCGAAATTCATGATCCCCTCTGCACAAGCAGAAATAGACAAATGACTCAAATATATTCAAAGGCAATCTGCAGTCATACACTACACATGTGTAAGTGTAGTGGGACGTACATAGTCTCGTTACTTTTAATACAATGCTCGCGGGTAATGTACTGTCCAATCATATTCTGCGAGGGAGCGTTTAAAAAGGAATCGAACGAACGTTTGCGGGTGTGGGGTCACCACCGGTGCGTCATTGCCTGGGACCGCCCATTCCGGTTTGTTTCATCCCGTCTGTCTGAGCTATGGCAGACGGTTCGTTGCTGGGGGTTGTCGGCGGTGGCTACTTGTATGCCCCTCCTGCACTCCATTGACATTCGTGACATTCGTCTGTGCGTGACTCGGATTTGCGACTCGCTATGAAGTAAAGGAATAATCTGTCCGCGGAGACAGCGTTCAATGAGGCCTGCGGGGCAACACTAATTGAAGCTGCTGCTTTGTCGACCCCGGTTTTGTGGGACAACCCGCTCGTGAGCGCATGTGCGCTCGGGTTATGTGTGTTTGTGTTTTGCTGTTGTACATTTTACTTATTTCATTCGTCAGTATTATTGCCTTATCTTGTCTGTTTGTCTACCTCTGTGTCAAACTCGCGTGGGCGCTCGGTTGAAGTGTATCGTGACACCTGCTTTCTAGCATATTTTTATGTGATCGCCGGGTTGCTGTTGAAGTATGGCAGTGGAATGAATATCCACCCAGTTCGGTGCCCAACTTCTTAACCTCAGTGTGGTTTGATGCATGAAACTTTAGTGTGTAAATAACTGTTTTCTGTTTTGTTTTCTTTCTTTTATAACTTTTATAATCTTTATTTAAATGCAAATTGTCATCTGATTATTTTGGAAATTATAGTGTTTATTGTGTTTTTGTCACAGGAGCCGAGGCTTCGGGCAGGCCACTCATAGGCCTTCGCATGCGGTGGTGGGATTCTGTCACAGAGTGCTGTGCGTGCAGGCTTGACCTTGTTGGTGTGCGTGGAGCCTTGTGCTCACTAAGCTAGTTGTCCCTGCCATTGACAAGCCTCGGCTTCCTTTCCATGTTTGGTGTATTTAATGTTCGTACGTGTTAACCTGGTCCTTCAGTCTTTTCATGTGTTTTTTTAAGATTACTGCTTGATGATTGAAATAAAAACTTTTGTACTTTTGGTATCCACGTTTCAGGCCCTCATTCGATAACCACGTTCCTGTGTGTCCTTTTTAGGTGGTTAAATTTATTGATATTTATATTTCCCTGATTAACAGGGTGGCGTAGTCAGCTACATATCTAGAGGTAGTTCTCTCCTCCTAAGGTCCTGCTACATAAGCAAAAATATATTTCCTGTGCATCCACTACTGGATTAATGCAAAGCCATCTCCCACAACTGTTAACTGTAACAATTAGGCTGTCTACAAGACTAAGCAGACTGTACTTTTTGAGAAAGCTTACATTGTTTAATGTGTGCATTAGAATGTTAACAGTGTTTTAATCAGCCTATTGTGCATAGTGCAATTTACAAAAGCTGGTTCTGTGCTTGGAAACACATTGGACTCCATAGAAATTACTACTGAGAAAAGTTTTGCACAAAAAGTTTTTTTATATTCTGGATAATACAACACATCCACTACATGTTATACTTGTCAGAGAGCAGACTGTTCAGTTGGAGGCTGCTTCAGCTTCAATGTAATAAGGACTGCCACAGGAAGTCATTCTTGTAATAATGACTCACCTTTGTGGCATGAGAGGAGAATAATATTTTGAGAATTGTGACTATTTACCATCTTTTACTTTCAACTTTGCTTTTGTTTCTTTCTTTATGCTGTAACACCTCTTGTAGATGAATAGTCTATCTATCAAGATAGAAAATTGGCATTGCTTTTTTTTTTTAAGTCGGAAAGGAAGGAAATGTTTTGTCCAAAGTTATTATTTATAGACTGGTCAACATGAAACTTGGGCTTACCTTGTATTGCTCTATAAATCTTTGTACCCTCTAAAGGGCGCTTCCCCCTTTTCCCCTTGCCCTTCAAATTAAATTGGGCCATGAAGCTGTTGGTAAAGAGCCTAAAGAAAAATAAATTTCAATAAATTAATGTGAAGGATATACAGTGCTATGCAGTGTTGTGCCTGAACGCGTTCAATGAACGATAGTTCATGAACTCGTTCATATTTTGGGCGAGCGTGAACTGAACGTACTGAATTACTGCCTGATGAACGTTACTGTGAACGCGTTCATTCTGGTGTCTGTGAACGGGGTGCCAGATTTCTATAAAGCCTTCCAGGCGAAAATGCCTTAATATGTAGCGAAAAAAAACACCCAATCTGGCAACATCAGCCACCATTGTCGCACGCACTGCCGCATGCGTCATCAAAACAAAAAGCAGCATGTAGTCGACAAAGCAGCGAGCGAGGAGGCGTCGTATGATCATTTAAACGAGTTTTATGACAAGGTCGGTGAGGATGGGAAAATCTTACATTTCTGTGCAAACTTTGCCAGTCGATAAAATAATTGCTGTCTGTGGTTGTATATGGGCTGTGGCAATAAAAAAAAGAAGCTTGCAGCAACATATGGACTATGAACTAGAAAAAAAGAACTATGAACTAGTTCATTTTTTGAAGTATGAACTATGAACTGAACTAGTTCATTTTAAAATGTGTGAACTGAACTTTGAACTAGTTCATGTAGAAAATGAACTTTCCCAACACTGGTGCTATGCATAAGTTTAGACACCCATGCTAAAGTTTCCTAAAAAGATGAATTAAAAATAAAATCATCTTTTGGAAATTGATCTTAATGCCTTAATAAAAAAAATGAGGAAAAGTCCAACCTTTAGGGACACCAATTTTCTTTGTGAATGAATATGTATCGTATAAATAAATGTTCTTTCTTAAAATACAGTGTGCTTAAGTCAGGACACCCCTACACTCAAAAAAATAATTCATTGGATGAACATGATTTAATCATGCCACCTATATTCCATCTAAACAAACCAAGTTAAGTCAACCAACCTTTATCATGTTATTTGAACACAACATAGATGCATTGGTTAAACATGATATTAACTAGAGGTGGGCGGATCGATCCTGAAATATCGATACTTGCGATACTACGTGGTATCGAAAAGGATCGATCCTCAAATAAAAATATCGATCCAAATGTGTGTTTTTTAACAGTCATTTTATTAATTTAGAACGAAATTCAGTGCGTAAAATATGCTTCTAAGTGGAAAAATAAGCGAATTTTGTAGGATAGAACTATTTCTCCTAGTCATACAAGACGAAACCAATCAATCACAGAGAGCGTTCGCTGGACTGGGGCTTCACTGGCTCACAGTGCGTTTGTGAAACGAAGCCTCAATGCTTAGATGACAGAGAAACAATCAGGAGTTATTTCACAATAAAGAAACTAAACGTGTACATAATGATTCAAAATGTTGACATCAGTAAGTTTTGTTAATGAAATTAATAGTTTTATTTAGCAAGGATCATGCATTAAATTGTTCAAAAGTGACAGTCAAGGGTTTTACACTGTTAAAAAATATATATTTCATATAAATGCTGTTCTTTCGACTTTCATCAAATAATTCTGCATAACATTTACCAGGGTTTTCACACAAATATGAAACGGTTTTCTACATTGATAATAATAAGAGATGTTTCTTGAGCAGCAAATCAGCATATTAAAATAATGCTGCAAATTCAGCTTTGATCACATGAATAAATTACAGAAAACAGATTTTTTAAATTGTAATAATATTCGTTATCAAATAAATGCAGAAGAGAATTAAAAATCTTACAGACCCCATACTTCTGAACAGTAGGCTAATAATGTACAATAGTGCATTTACTATAATTAGGCTATATAAACAGGCAAGTTGAGAGCAAAAATCACAAAATATTTTAGTGGTCATTAAAATGTATTCAGATTTAACATTAATAATGCATTAGCTTCATAAATCATGACACACTGCTCTAGCACAAGAAAGTACATTTAAGTTCAAGGGCATGCTTTTAAAATTAAAAAGTATTTGGTATCGGTATCGATATCGGCGATACTGACCCTGTATTTACTTGGTATCGGATCGATACCAAATTTTGCAGTATCGCCCACCTCTAACATTTCCATTAAACTCAATTGCATCTTTTTTGAGTTATGTGTTTTAATCTTAGTTAATTTAGTGAGATTACTTATGAGTGTATAGCTATTATAATAGCTAATATATAATATGTAGCATCTTAAATGCAAAGATTTACACGCTCCTTCAACCAAAGCAGTAGAAAAACTTGATATCAGTCCACAGCCAAACAAAATGCTCCACTCTTCTCCACCATGGTAAGCCACTGTAATTTAAAAGGTTCTAATAATTCCAATGTTATTGAACATTAAACACAATTACACACTATCAAGTCTTCACCTTTTCTCATTTTCTCAAAAAAATATAAAATAACACTTAATTTTAACATTTATTCTCTCTTAATTCAACCGTATGCAAAGCATGCTGGGAACTAACAAGCACCGCCCAGTTTCAGTCAATGCAACACAAGTCAATCATGTAATCACATGTAATAGATATAGTTAAACAGATTGAACACAATCAAATTAAGTTAGGGCAAAATGGCAGTTGGCGTCGCACTATACTGCCACCATCTGGATGTAAGAATTTTTTACTTAACATAAATAGTTTGTGTTTAGACAACGCATTATGATTTTGTACTGTTAAGTTGAGACATAATTATGTTGACCTTACTAGAAAAAAACATTTCAAGTCAACAAACACAATTATTATAAGTAAACTAAATATAAATATATTATGTAAAGTGCACAACCTTCCTCGTTCATTTTTTGAGTGTATGCTAAATTTCCATGGAGGCAGGCAGATTTTTATTTTTAAAGGCCAGTTATTTTATGGATCCAGGATACTATGCATCCTGATAAAGTTCCCTTGGCCTTTGGAATTAAAATCACCCCACATTATCACATATCCTTCACCATACCTAGAGATTGGCTTGGGGTACTTTCCATAAGATCATCTCTCAATGCAAATAAACCAGCTATTAGGCTAACTGAAATAAAACCATGCCAATCTCTAGGTATGGTGAAGGATATGCAAGGACTGCAAAAAAAAAAAAAGCTAAATAATCATAATTGAGCGCAGTATAAACACAGCTGACAACTCACCTAGCCTGTCATAGCGGCTGAGATCACTGCGCTGTGCTCTTTCATCATGTCTGGACCTGGCCGATTGACTGGGGGCATTGCTACGGGATCGGTCATCACATCGCCACAACCTTTCATCACGGGATCGGTCATCACATTGCTGTGCTTTTTTATCATGTCTGGACCTGGCCGGGGGACAGGGGGCATCACTACGTGATCGATCATGTCTTGACCTCTGCCGTGACCCATCATGTCTGGACCTGACTGTACAAGATAGATTTATTAGTCACATACGGTTAAATGCAATTTAATAAGTAATATAGCAGTGATATGAAGACTGTGTGACTCGCACCATCACTGTGCCTGGACCCATCATCTCTGGACCTGAAGGTCGGCCTCTCAAAATCACTGTGCCAGGACCTTATGGTGGATCCACTGCTGGACCTAGTAACATTTAAATTGAATCACTTGGCCATACATTTATAACTGACAAATAACATGCCATGTTTTAACACTGATGCAGACAAACCCCTACTGGTTGACCAAAAATAAGGGCTAGAGGCCAACCAGTAGAAGCCAGCCACTACTGACGCTGTGCCCTGTCCTGCTTCTTTACCTGGAGCGATAGCATGGCGAGATCCTTAAAAACACAGAATATTCTTACATTTCACAAGGCCTGACAAAATACAAAAGTGACTGTTTAAAGTGCGATGCAATGAATTCTCACTGGGTGTCGACATGTCTCTGCTTCGAAGTGCTGTGCTTGCATCTTGAGAGCGAAGAAAACAACGAATATTCAAATATGTACAATTATTAAATGAAACAAAAAAGGTACGAAATTTGGCACACTCTGCTCCTCTAAGCCAGACAAGTCTGAAAAATGTCATTAAGCCTATAAATGAAATCATTACCAAACTTGTTTCTTAAATGAGTAACACTTTGTCCTAAATAGACTTTTGGTTGGTGCAATGGATAAAGTACTCACTGGACATTTCCTTGCGCCGAGATTTGGCAGCGTATTTCTCCAGGCCAGAGCAGGCTTCCACAAGGCCATCCAAGGTTTGACTTGCAGAGTCTGAAACACATGAGTCAGCCTATTTAGTACGGTCATGTTGCATATACTAAATTAATAATGAAACACTTGAGTGGTTGGTGCGAGGGGAAAAGTAAATACTCACTAGGAGTGGACATTTCACTGCCCCGGGGACTGTCTGCATGCTCCACTGGGCCAGACATGGCTCCATCTTCATGGGCTGAAACGCATGAATGATCCTGTGACTCATGTTGTACACAACACATTATCATGCTTCTTAATTTGTCATCAGTACTCACAAGTGTTGTGCAACATGTTGGTGTCTTCAATGGGCTGCAGCTTCCGTGGTGCAGTAGGGAAGGGGGGTAGCTTGACGCCCATACAGAGGTAAATTTGAAAAACTAAGCATATCCATCTCCAAAAATATATCATCTTAAATAATTTGATTCATTTTGAAACTGGAATTATAAATTCATTAAGAGAAACCCATTACCCCCGACACTCTCATCCGAATCCGTTAATTCTGCACAAAAAAAAAAAAAAAATTCAAACATTGATGTCTCAGATTTCAGGCCCAATTTGTATCAACCAATTTTATTTCAAATGTATAAAGTATTTGAGAATGAGAAACATACCATTTCTAACAAAACCCTCTGGAATTCCTTTTTTAGTGCGCTTCCTTGTTGATGTAATCACCTGCACGTCCTGATTCTGCCGAGTTAGACGCGTTCCTGGGTCAACAAGGGAGGTGCTAATGTAAAATTGATCAACCAATCAGATTCATCACGTGACATCATCCAGATTGAGCGCCACTTTTTGAGTTTCTCAGCCTTCAACGTCTCTACTTCATTTCACAGAGGTAAGTGCGATTTCTATAAACTGTATATTTTAAAAGGCGTGTTCTTATCTACTCAGTGTAATGTATTCATTTTAATTTCACGATGAATTCATTACTAACGCTGACGAACTGCTCATATAATAAGGTGCGAATCTCCTATCGGACCGCGATCGTTTCGTCATCCGACCCCGTATGGTGCTTTCCCCGTATCGTCGGATCTTTTCTCCCGTTGATGTATATCACTTTTCCCCTGCATTCGTTTACCAGACCCTTATACTAATCCTTTTGCAAAAGAAAAACAAAACACTTTACTGGATGGGACCAATTACCAATAATGCAGGTTATTCGATCAAAATAATACAATATCAGATAAGACAAACTGTAATCTATCACTGTATTTAAATAATCATAATAATAATATAATATATAGTATAAGACAAACTGTAATCTATGTAATAATAATAATGAAATATTTTTATGTTGACCCAGGGACATCATTCATTATTACTCATCTAATATAAGACAAACAGTAATCAATCACTGTATTTAAATAATCATAACAATAATATTAATAATATAATATCTAGTAGACAAACTGTAATCTATGTAAAAATAATGAAATATCTTGTGTTGACCCAGGGACATCATATTTTTATGTTGACCCAGGGACATCATTCCTTATTACTCATCTAATATAAGACAAACAGTAATCAATTACTGTATTTAAATAATCATAATAATAATATAATATCCAGTATAAGACAAACTGTAATCTATGTAATAATAATAATAATGAAATATCTTGTGTTGACCCAGGGACATCATATTTTTATGTTGACCCAGGGACATCATTCATTATTACTCATCTAATATAAGACAAACTGTAATCAATCACTGTATTTAAATAATCATAATAATAATATAATATCTAGTATAAGACAAACTGTAATCTATGTAATAATAATAATAATGAGATATCTTGTGTTGACCCAGGGACATCATATTTTTATGTTGACCCAGCGACATCATTCATTATTACTCATCTAATATAAGACAAACAGTAATCAATCACTGTATTTAAATAATCATAATAATAATATAATATCTAGTATAAGACAAACTGTAATCTATGTAATAATAATAATAATGAAATATCTTGTGTTGACCCAGGGACATCATATTTTTATGTTGACCCAGGGACATCATTCATTATTACTCATCTAATATAAGACAAACTGTAATCAATCACTGTATTTAAATAATCATAATAATAATATAATATCTAGTATAAGACAAACTGTAATCTATGTAATAATAATAATAATGAGATATCTTGTGTTGACCCAGGGACATCATATTTTTATGTTGACCCAGCGACATCATTCATTATTACTCATCTAATATAAGACAAACAGTAATCAATCACTGTATTTAAATAATCATAATAATAATATAATATCTAGTATAAGACAAACTGTAATCTATGTAATAATAATAATAATGAAATATCTTGTGTTGACCCAGGGACATCATATTTTTATGTTGACCCAGCGACATCATTCATTATTACTCATCTAATATAAGACAAACAGTAATCAATCACTGTATTTAAATAATCATAATAATAATATAATATCTAGTATAAGACAAACTGTAATCTATGTAATAATAATAATAATGAAATATCTTGTGTTGACCCAGGGACATCATATTTTTATGTTGACCCAGGGACATCATTCATTATTTCTCATTTAATATAAGACAAACAGTAATCAATCACTGTAATTAAATAATCATAATAATAATATAATATCTAGTATAAGACAAACTGTAATCTATGTAATAATAATAATAATGAAATATCTTGTGTTGACCCAGGGACATCATATTTTTATGTTGACCCAGGGACATCATTCATTATTTCTCATTTAATATAAGACAAACAGTAATCAATCACTGTAATTAAATAATCATAACAATAATATTAATAATATAATATCTAGTAGACAAACTGTAATCTATGTAAAAATAATGAAATATCTTGTGTTGACCCAGGGACATCATATTTTTATGTTGACCTAGGGACATCATTCCTTATTACCCATCTAATATAAGACAAACAGTAATCAATCACTGTATTTAAATAATCATAATAATAATATAATATCTAAGACAAACTGTAATCTATGTAATAATAATAATGAAATCTTGTGTTGACCCAGGGACGAAAAAATAATTTTGTTGATAGGCCTTACGGTTCAATAGTTTTTCACATAAATATGAGTAAAACTTTGGACAGGTGGTGGACGCTAGAGGGAATGAGTTAGACACACCAAAATTGGCGTATTTGATGTTGAGACTGCCCTCTATCTGAATGTCAAACCATTACTTTCCCGCAAGCCGTTCTATGGGCTGCCATAGACTCCCAGTCGGAAAAATGAAGAACGTTAACGAAAACAATTGTTTACATAGTTCTGTGCTTGGCCCCTAATAATAATGATTTATCTTGTGCTGACCCAGGGTGTTATATTGTAATATTATGGTGAGCATTTGCAGTCTATTTTTGGTGAAGTTGTATTTACTCTAATAATAATAGTGGTTACACTATATTTAATTTAGGAATATAAGAACTTCATCCTGAGACAACAACCCTATAGTTAATAAATGTTTTTCTCCCCAGAACGTAAAGAGAAATGAAGGATTTTAATTAAGAAAACAGTGTTGCGTGAAGAAAGACAAAGAGGAAAAAACAAAAATATTACAGTTGATGTGCATATTCTGAAGAAAGAAGAAAATCATGAGACGTTCATACAAGAAAAACTTAAAACTTTGACAAATTTTAGAAACACAAATTCTGCAAGTCAAAAGGACAAGGATAAAGGGTACTACATTTTCTACTGTATCCGGTCAGGGAACCCTGTTGATGGAAGTTACAAGAGCTCAGGATGTATGGCTTACACATCATTTAAGGTTAAAAGTGATTGGCTAAGCCACAAAATCATTGTACAACGCACCAGTAAAGAGCACAATGGCCACAATGCAACTTGTGAAAAAGAAGGACACTTTCAAACAGTGTGTCCAGATTTGGTCAAACAAATTGAAGAATGGATCTCATTGGGGGTCAAGCCAGATATCATTCTATTGGAATCCCACAAATGGTCCAGATCTCATGGACACACCGACTTGAACAACCGTCAGTACTTTGTCACTCCAAAGGACATTGAGAATATACGTACATGCTTGGTACGCCGAAGCCATTTGGATAAAGATGATGCTGTTAGTTCAGCCAAATTATTGACCAGTCACCTCAAGGACAATGTTGTTGTTTTTTTTCAGCCTTTTTCCCATTTGAAGGATCTCGTAATTATCCTTCAGACTCCCAACATGAGAGAGAATCTACTCAGACATGGAAAGAACATTATATTTTTGGATGCTACTCATTGCGTCAACCAGTATAATTTTCCACTTTATACCCTGGCTATAAGAGATGACTATGGCCATGGGGTTCCAGTTGCATTTATAGTAACAGGCAATGAGAAAGAGGCAACACTAGAGATAGCTTTACAGCAGTTAAGGAGAGTGTGTCCTGCTGCACCAAGGTATGTATATTTTTTAGTTTTTTTAAAAAGTTTAATTAATTTTACATACTTGAAGTAGAATTATTGGTCTGGCCCCAGAAATCTCACTGCCCTGCCAAAAAAATAATCTGTAACATTTATTTTAAAGTGTCCTTGTTACATATGTTATATGTACTTACCATTATTACATTCTTAAAACAAGAAAAAAGTTTAAAGAAATGTACATTCCGATGCAACACTGTATAAGATGTAGAAGACTTATTTTCAGAGACTGTATCTTTAATATAGATCCATTATCTCTTACTCCACACTGGCAGAGTTTTTCACAAGTTAAAAAAAAAAATCTGCTAATGCAGTAAGATATTACATTCGTATTTATCTTTATTGAAGGATATATATATATAATATATATATTATAGGGATGTAACGATTCACTCAACTCACGATGCGATACGATTCACGATACTGGTTTCACGATACGATTTTCTCACGATTTTTTTAACAAGTGAGATTTAAGAAATTATAAATGAAAAAGTGTCCCTTTTATTATTTCTCAGAAATGCTGCACATTCCTTTTTAATTTTAAAATATATTTGTCAAATAAAAAAACTACATTAAGATTTAAATTTTGTTATAATTTGTATCATTAAAAAGAGTTAAAAAAAAACACATTTAGAAAAATATGCCATAACCATCAATAAATTATTATTTTTAAATCCATGTACACATTTTGAGAAAGAGATAGTAAAATAAATACAACACCTGGTTGCCACGAATACACTGATGCACCTTGTGCATATATATATATACTGTGAAGTTGTGTATATATATATATATATATATATATATATATATAATTATATATATATATATATATATATATATATATATATATAATAGTTAACATGGCTATTGTTTCTTCATCCTTCTTGTATGCTATTTTGTTTCATCTAGGGGTGGACAAGGATATGTGTGAGATGAATGCCTTGCGGAAAGTCTTCCCAGAGTCAGATATCTTGCTTTGCTGGTATCATGTTATGCAAGTATGTATACATACAAATTTATATATTCTTTATGTTTGAAAAAAATATCTTAAGTTATTCATCGTCTCTGTTTTCAGGCCGTTGTCCGCTGGCTTTCAAAAACAGACTCTGGAGTCAGTGGGCCATCAAATACTGATGTTAGAACAGAAATAATTTCTTTCGTCAGAAAGATGAAGCTTTGTGCAACAGTGCGTAAAATTAACAATTAAATTTTGCTTCCTTACTTTTATTATTACTATTTATATAACTATTTTAAAATAAACATTAAATCAGTTACATTTAACATTAAATCACCTATTCTTTTTTAATTTTGTTAAAATAGCATCAAGATTTTAAGTCAACTGCTGAACAGTTCCTCAAGAGGTTTGAAGATTTCCCAGCTCTTTGCTCATACTTCAAGGATCACTGGCTTGAAATAGGACACACATGGTCTGACTTTGGACGGTGCTACAACCATGCTGACTCTGATACAAACAATCTTGTTGAAAGGTAATATTTTAAATTAAACGTATGAAACTTGAGTATGAGTTAATTCACATTAATGTAATTGAATCACATCAAACTAACCCAATCACATTAAAACATGCATTGTTTTTCTTTGCTTGTCCAATTAGATTTTTCCATCGCCTAAAATATCAGTTTTTGGGAGGCATTAGGAACCGTAGACTGGATGATCTTATCAGCAATCTAATCAAGAAGACTGATGGATACTTCCAGGTCATTCACGATTTGCAGGCAGTTGGAAGAATGAAAAATGCCTCTTTGAAGTCAGGAGAAATACTTAAGTCTGCCTCTAGATTGGTGGAAAAAGGTTGGCAAGATAGCATTAATCTTCTATCCAACGACACGTATCTTTATGAAGTTCCATCAGAACAAACCCCTGGTCTATTCTACAAAGTTTGTCCATCTGAAAGTTTTTGTAGCTGCCCAATTGGAATCAGAGGACATCCCTGTAAACATCTTGTAGTTACTGAGTTGCTGAGTAAACATGACTCTCAAAAATGTCCTGCTTTGGATCATCAAATAAACGCACATGCTAGCGTACTAATGCAAAAGAAGCTTTACTCCATTCTGTGCTCTGACACAAAAGAGGTAGATGTACAAAGTTTATGTCATGAGAGAATTTACCACACTTCTGCGATGACATTTCAATGTACCTGTTGTACATACTCTTACATTGAGAAATGTGCTTGCCTTCTACTGGCAAGTGAATTATTTGATGTCACATCAACAAGAGCTGTACCTACTTTGTGGCAAGAAGAGACGTCAATGCAGTTAAATGTGAACACTCCAGCAAACCACTCTAAAACTGAAGTGCAGAAGTTAGAGGACATACTGGAGAGTATGCAGAAATGGCAGACAATTCCTCAGCACATTAGCCAGCAAATTAAAAACCTGCATGACAGTGTAACAAATGCCAGCATGAGTAGAACAGCAGCAGCATTTCCAGCAGTAACTACAGACTTGACAAATAAGATAAGACCATTGTTTCCACACAGAGCAAAAAACATGAAATGAAAGTATGGACAGAAATTCAAAAGACGACAAACTAAATGATAAAAATGAATGTAGATATGAAAAAAACAAACTAAGGCACCAAGACAATGTAAAATATACATTTAAAATTAACTTGATAAATGTAAGTGTGCATATGAGAAATGAAGTGAAGAAGGCTGCTGATTTTTGGTTGTTTATTTTACTATATACATTTTTAAATGCATTGTTTTACAACATCTGAAATCTGAAAAAAAAATATAATAATGCCATCTTTAATTGTAAATAAAGCTAAATAAACCATGAACTCAGCTGTCTGAATGTGTTCTGCAACAGTGAAATGTTGTATATTTAAACCAATTAAATGTAACATTACTTGTTAACTAACTGTTTGTTACAATTTAACAATCATTAGTTATTGTGTTCAATGGCTCAGTGAACCTCTACTTAAACTGACTGATTAAAAATGAGATGACAACATCTACCACTTGTGGTCCAAGCGTGTGGGTTAGCAGACTAAAAGGTGATTCCTCTCCTAGTTTTTCCCTTAGCAAGCGCTGGAGAGTGCAGAGTGCATTCCTGTAAATATCAATGGACAGATTTTTAAGCAAGATGCCAGTTAAAAAAAATCTATATGTGGAAAGCAACTTACTTTGCAACGTCTGCCTCAGCACTGGGAACACTTGCAGTCATGTCTAGGTTTACATGTCGCCCAAGCATGGCTCCCAGCTCCTGGGCCAAATCTGTGGCCTCCCCTTCACTGAGAGCAGAGAACATGCTTATCTTTGTCTTAGCTTTGATTGGCCGCTGTTCTCTGAGCTCCTCGGGGAGATCCTCTTTACGAACCTATAGGTAAAACCAATGTTACTGTTTTATAAATGTTTTGCTCTAAATTAAAAGTATAGCAAATAGCTATAAGGTTTATATAGAGCATATACCCTAATCAGGCTTCTTAACAGATTGTTAGACATGTTTTCTGCCATGATTCTTCTCTTCAGTTCATCTTGGGTTACAGTGTACTTCCTTTTGGTGCCTGGCACTGACAGCCTACCCAAAACTGTATAGTTTCCTCCCTGAGTTGTTTTGTGTTCTTTTTTTTCCTCAGGTATCTTTTCCTCCTCTATACCTTCTATTTTTCTTTTCTTGGCTATGTTTTTCTCTTGCCCACTCTCAGCAACCGTTTGCTCCTCTCTTTCTCTTTCTTCTGCTTTGTTATCCTCTGCTTCTCTTTCATGTGCTGCATAAACAAAACTCATAGTCAATCACCAGTATTACAATATTATTGTAGCACAGGTTAAGTACATATTATCTGAAATATAAAAACAACAGAAAGGTATGCTTGTGCACCCTATGATGAATTTAAATTATCTTCCTAAAATTTAAGAAAATAGTGGCACATGATTTTAGATATTTTAACTGAATTGATTTCATCATTCTATATTCGTTAGAAAATAGACAAATACACCTTCTAAACTACTTCGCATTTTGTCCCTGATCTGTGCACGCCTTGAAAATGCATCGGCCAGTGTAAACCAGGAAGCTCATCGATTAGTTCTTTGAAAGGATCCTAGAGGAAGGAATTGAAACATAAATTATTTGTTTTATTTTAGAGACATGCACAGTGCCATGATAGAAAAAGAGAGAACAAAAGTGCTAGCCAACATCTATGAAATCATTTTACTTACCTTCAGAAAGTTCTCTGCATAGAGTAACACAAATATGCCGCATTCAGAGGTGTTTCCTTGCTGTCCGGGTACCCGCACTTTCAGGGCTGGCATAGAATCTGCAGAAAATGTACGGGGCTTTTTTCTTGTGTTGTTCCACATTTCTGTTAAGTAACTGAAATACAAAAACAACCTTATTAAATGTTTATCTCTATGACATTTTATTGAACTTTTTGTTAAAGCATGTCTTGTCCTTGTTTTGCAACATTATGCCTGCTCATTTAAGAGATAGGTCACCCTAACATGAAAAGTCTATAAATCTATCATTTAATCATCCTCATGTACTTCAAATGACTTTCTTCTGCCGAACAGAACACAAGAAGATTGTCATCTTTGAGGATTGTCCTTCTCAGTTAGTTTACAGTCAATGACAATTGTAATTATAAAACAGAATTATTTCAAGCTTTATAAATAGAGAATTAACAGTCCTGAAATTGCATCTATCTCTGTGACAGCCCTATACTGTAATGTAAGTGTCTGTGGACCACAGTCTAATTCTTTTTTTAGCCAAACAGAAGACTTTAAGGCACTTTTTTATCACTTTATATATTAACAGGACAGCTAGGAAACCAACCTTCGAATGTTTTGGAACACATCCATGCTGTCACTCACTTGCTCAGACTGGGAGTCTAGCATTAAAATGCATGGCCTAAATGTACAACACAACTGATTTAACAGAGAAATCTAATAATATACATGTTTGGTAATGGATTAAAAGTAGCAGCATTATTTCATTGTAGGGGCAACAGCGCCAAATATTATTACCCAAATGCTAAATACATATTTACCTCCTTTTTTTGCACCAATTTTCGTCCCCTTTTGATGTGTTCCACTTTTTCATTTCCAGGGAAGCACACAATCATGAGTCTCCAGTGATTTCTGAAAAACATTAATAGACAATATAATTGCATATGTCCCATTCACAGTGCTACTATCACGGGGCACAATCACTTCCATTATTATAAATGTTTAAATGGACATCTAATATGTAACATGAAAAGTCCATTAGACTGGTTATTGCACAATAAACCCCAACATGTGTTGTTACTGAGAATCAACAGACTGTTAGAAGGTGCGACTGGCCATTCATATTTAAACTTTAAACAGAGCTGTGTAATCATAACAACCAGTAAATAAATAAAGTTCTCACCTAAGAACATTCTCGACTATCAAAAGATAGTCCTTTCGAAAAATGTCCTCATGTTTTGTCCAGTTGATAACACCAGAAAATCCACTAAAATTGCATAGATGACATGATCAATCATGTGGTTACAATTTTTCTTCAATAATACGATTCAATATATAACTATGACACTACATGGCTTCTTCAAGAGCCATGCAAGCCTAGACACTGTAGCATGAACATCTACAAATATATAAAGAGAAACTGGCTGTGAAACTCAAATTCATTTAATGATCCCTTTGTCTATCTTAACATATCAGTAACTCCTACCTGGTTTTTAATTTAGTGTAAAAATGCACTGGGTAGACCAAAGATTTCCGCCTTGTATGACGACTTAATTCTTCATGAACAGACCTAGAAAGATTTAGTTGAAAATTATTGCTAAGAATATTATGATTTGCAGTTTTATTATGCTTCAAAAGAATTACCTCAATGCAATGTCCATGACAATGTCATTCAGCCACATTCCATCATCTAGTGTCGCAAGTGACTCTTTCGTCAGTAAGGGCACACGGAAGGACCTCAAAGGAAAAAACAAAACAAAAAACAGAATTTTGTACAAATGTTACAATAAGTTAAATTTCTGGTTTTATATACAGACAGTGTCAGGATATCGCAGGTTGAAGACGAAGAGACAGGATTTCAGTACATCTTAACACTTCAACGACTGACAAAGACTAAAGGAACACACAGGACTTAAATACACCAGGAAACAGATCAGGGAAATATGACACAGCTGGGGCAAAACAAACGAGATAACTAACTGAGGTGATTAACAGGGCACAGGTGAGACAGATTAATTAAGGAACTGAATATAAACACAAACACAGTCCAAAACCCAAACAGAAACGTGACAGTACTCCCCCCTCCCCGAAGGCGCGTCCTCGCGCCTTATAACATCCAACGGGGTGGGAGGGTGGGCATCCTGGACTCCAGGACGGTCCAGGCGAAGCAGGCTGGTCAGGGGACCAGGGTGGAGCAGGCTGTGGGCGTGGCCATGGTGGAGCAGACTGTGGGCGTGGCCATGGTGGAGCTGTGGGACCCTCGGGCGTCCAGGGCGGTGAGAACTCTTGGTGGCCCGGTGTGTAGACCTTCAGATGGACCACGGTGGTGTGAAGACCCTTCAGAGTGGCCACGGTGGTGAGACCCTTCGGTGGCCATGGCGAGTGAGGACCCTTCGGGTGGCCATGGCGGTGAGGACCCTTCGGGTGGCCATGGCGGTGAGGACCCTTCGGGTGGCCATGGCGGTGAGGACCCTTCGGGTGCCATGGCGGTGAGGCCTTCGGGCGGCCATGGCGGTGAGGACCCTTCGGGTGGCCATGGCGGTGAGGACCCTTCGGGTGGCCATGGCGGTGAGGACCCTTCGGGTGGCCATGGCGGTGAAGACCCTTCGGCCGGCCATGGCGGTGAGGACCCTTCGGGTGGCCATGGCGGTGAGGACCCTGGTGGCCGGCGAGGACCTGGTGGCCATGGCGGTGAGGACCCTTCGGGTGGCCACGGCGGTGAGGACCCTTCGGGTGGCCACGGCGGTGAGGACCCATCAGGTGGCCACGGCGGTGCTATTTTTCCGGGCCTCCGTGGATCTTTGGCCGGCCACGGCGAAGGCGTATAGCCCCCCCCCCCCCCCCCAAAATTTTCTTGGGGAGAAGGACAGGTTCAGGAACGGGAGCAGACTTGACATCAACGGACGCTGGGTCAATGGGCTCTGGGTCAACGGCTCTGGGTCTGGGTCAACGGGCTCTGGCGCTGGGTCAACGGGCTCTGGCGCTGGGTCAACGGGCTCTGGCACATCATGGGACTCGGAACTGGACGGGGCCAGCACATCATGGGACTCGGAACTGGACGGGGCCAGCACATCATGGGACTCGGAACTGGACGGGACCAGCACATCATGGGACTCGGAACTGGACGGGACCAGCACATCATGGGACTCGGAACTGGACGGGACCAGCATTTCAGGGAGCTTGGGGCTGGACTCATGCTCTGGCGGGCAGGCGACGGGCTCAGGCTCTGGCGGGCAGGCGACAGGCTCAGGCTCTGGCGGGCAGGCGACGGGCTCAGGCTCTGGCGGGCAGGCGACGAGCTCAGGCTCTCTTGGCGGGCAGGCGACGAGCTCAGGCTCTGGCGGGCAGGCGATGGGCTCAGGCTCTGGCTCGACAGGACAGGATCGGAGATCGGGCTGGACATGGAGATCGGGCTGGACATGGAGATCGGGCTGGATGTCTCCCACGGTGAGTGAGGAACCACACACCCACAGCGTACGGTCAATGAATTTGACAAAAGGGAGGTGGAGATCTCCCAAAAGCAGTATCTGGGCAAGAGTATCGTCCATCCCACTCCAGAACTCATGTGTGAGAGATTCCTCATTCCAATTCAGGTCCTGGAAAAGATGGAGATAAATCTCTGCGTAGTCTTCTAGAGACCGGCCGTCTTGTGGAACACAGAGTTCGTTATTCATCTTTTGTTGGTAGGTCGGTCGTTCTGTCAGGATATCGCAGGTTGAAGACGAGGAGACAGGATTTCAGTACATCTTAACACTTCAACGACTGACAAAGACTGAAGGAACACACAGGACTTAAATACACCAGGAAACAGATCAGGGAAATATGACACAGCTGGGGCAAAACAAACGAGATAACTAACTGAGGTGATTAACAGGGCACAGGTGAGACAGATTAATTAAGGAACTGAATATAAACACAAACACAGTCCAAAACCCAAACAGAAACGTGACAGACAGACAATATTTTAATTAATATTTAATATTTTAATATTTACCCTTTATCTTTGTCCATAGATGATCTGTACAAAGAAGAAAATGAATGTTAACATTAAGAAATTCAAATTGGTTTCATCTTGTGATCATCTTCAAATGAGAGAAAACTTATTGAAAGAGCTATGAGGAATGATGGCCCTGGGTCAACAAAATATATTGTATTGTTATGATTATTTAAATACAGTGATTGATTACTGTTTGTCTTATATTAGATGAGTAATAAGGAATGATGTCCCTGGGTCAACATAAAAATATGATGTCCCTGGGTCAACACAAGATATTTCATTATTTTTACATAGATTACAGTTTATCTACTAGATATTATATTATTAATATTATTGTTATGATTATTTAAATACAGTGATTGATTACTGTTTGTCTTATATTAGATGAGTAATAATGAATGATGTCCCTGGGTCAACATAAAAATATTTCATTATTGGGTAACACTTTATAATAACTGCACACTATTAATCATTAGTTAAGCATTAGTAAACAGTTAATTCTTCATTTATAAACCATTATTAAACATTAATAAGCAGTTTATAAATACAGCTTTAAATGCTTTATTCTTGATTTATAAGCATATCTATAATGTGTTTAATAATTGTATTTTCATACTTTGTTAATTATCAGTTAATAATTTCTAAATGAAGTATTGCATTATTTACAAACCAGTTATTTAGGCGTTGTCAGTGGTTAATAAGATCACTTATAAAGTGTAAGTACATGATTAATAAACTATTTAAATGTACATTCATAAATCTTATTATTCAGACATATAGTGATGGTTACTTAGTGTGTTAATAAATGCTTTATTAACATGTATTTCTACTGTAGTTCATGGTTAAGTCAGGTGGTTATAAAGCATTTAGTAGTGGTCAGTTAACTATTTTTGTGAGCTCATCTAAAGGAGGACTAGTTATGCCTTATAAAGCATTTATAAAGGAGATTTAAAGGCTAAGTTATCTTCTAAACAGAAAAAGGAAACAAACACAACACAGTGATACAGAACATAGAAATATTTATTTCACGATGCAAAAAATAAATTTTTTGTACATTTGACATAAAATGAAAAATAAATCTCTGCAATGTTATAGAAAATACAAATTCCTGTACATCTCCAGAAAACATAACTGTGCAGTAAAATTTAACTAGGACTCTGCAGTCTCATATAAAAATACATTTCTGTAGTGTAAACAACAATTTACCAGTGCAAAAATACAACTTTTTTACATAAAACAACAATAATAATATATAAAAATATTTCACAGTGTAACTACCTCAGTACTAACTTTAAAACATTTGAGAACAGCAATACAGATCGTGAACAACTTTAATCTGATTGAGTGTGAAACCTTCCCCAGATCCTATAGGTCAGTTCATTTTTGTTTAAGGGGCAGCAGCTTGCCGGACGCCTTAAAGGCTTTGATAGCATCTTCTATAGCTGGATCCTCCTGAATTGCAGCAGCACATTGTGTGGCAAACACACTAAGTTTAACCTGACTGCTGAGGTTTTGAAGGAGTTCTTTAAATTTGCTAGGTGCAGCGATGTACAGCTCTGCGATTGGAGCATTGACCACGACTGTGTTGCGGTCCACCCCAACATGCTTGAAAGCCGCTGACATTGTCCCTCCTCTACTGAAGTGCCGAATAATTTTTTTGTATCGGGCCACCACCTGCTGTGGTGTTTGAGCTGTAATTCAGAGAACATAGAATTAGTGTTAGTATTTGGTTTTATTCTTATCGCACACACTTTGACACACACACACACACACACACACACACACACACACACACACACACACACACACACACACACACAACACACACACACACACACACACACACACACACACACACACACACACAACACAGACACCTTTGACTCATATATTGTTTCAATCTACAGTGGCACATTCTACAAACTTTGGTATAGAAACACAGCAGACCACCTCAGTAACACCCAGACAATCAGTTTAGTCCAATGTTAACCCTTTATGACCTGCCATAGAACAATTCCACCAGAGTATATCTTTGTATTTTTACATGCTGTGCTGTCATTCTTTTGAGCATTTTCATATGCCATACATCAAAATAATCCTTACACTCCCAATTTGAAGGCTATGTTTGTAATAAATCAATAGTAACTATATAAATATCTCAAAAGTGCAATAAACAAAAAGAAAAAAAATATATAATATATAATTTTTTTTACATATTTTATTCAATACAAAAAATGGATAAATGTCAACCTCAAACTTGTCAATGAGAAAAACGTGCATAAAACAATTTAAAACTATACAGAATTGATTTGAACTGTTTACATAAATTAGTTTTTAAGATACACTCATTTTTACACTCATAAAAAAAAAGGCGTGCGCTTTCGTTTAGACATAACGCTGCATGCGTGCGCGCGCCCGCGATCGCGCGCGTGTGTGTGTGTGAATGTCCTTGTATTTGTGAATGTCTAATGGAGAAAGAAATGATAAAATAAAGCAATGGTAAAAAGACAATAACGATATAAGGAACATATAGCAAATGGGAGTCAAACGGGAGTCAAACGCATGGTCAAATGACGCAGCGTGTGACGTCACAACATGCGACACACCCGGGGGTCATAGTGCACAGAACGTGATACGTCAATGAGCCATCGGAAGACATAACTATCAATCGCAGATCTACAGAACATGTGTGCAAAGACGTGCAATGCATTTTTGTGTTTTTGTTTTTTTGTAAACGAATATTACGCAGTTTGTACAGACTGATTAGAGGGTGAAAACAACGCAACATGGGCATGTTGGAGGCTTGATCTGAACATGTTACATCTCTGGTTTTGTATGCAAAAAGAATGATTGAGCTAGCCATTTGGTTTCAGTTTCTATAGGCTTTTAAACAGACACACGCAAACGGGAGCGCCGGCCTTAGAGGGTTAAAGTAAAACCTCTGAATTCAGAGTTGTTCATTATACAGTCGTGTGCAAATATCTATATTTTTCATTTGATTTAATATTTTGCAATGAAGATCTGATTTATTGTTTTGTTTTTTACACAGTACTTTAGCTAACCAAAGAATATTTCTCTTGAGGGTAGTTGCTGTAACTCCTTCCAGAGTAAAGTAACTGGTAACTTATGAACTTATGATTTAATGCAAAAAATGCAACTTTACATGGATTTAACAAAACATTCTAAAAAAGTGTTGAAGCTGATGTAGATGGTCTACCAGGTTATTCCTCTGAATCTCCAATGCAATTATTATGGTACACACACACTGTGACAAGCAGTGGCAAACTAAAAAAACAGTGAGTGGAAAGAGTGAAAATAGCATTCTAACCTCTTTGACGTGTCTTTGTTTCCATTTTCTTTGACTTCTTCCCATACTTTTTCCCTTTCCCCTTCTTTTTCATCCTCTTCTTCTTCTTCTTGTCCCCCTCTGATGAGGATGTAGAGGAGGAGTCAGACATAGTGTCAGAGGAAGAGTCAACTGAGATGTCACTAGAGGATTTTGAAGACAAGGGACTTGTTTGGCTGGAACCTTTGTCCCCTTTTTTAAGAGCTGTTAAAATGGATACAAATACATACATAAGGCTCACAGCTTGCATCACATGGCACACAGGAACACAAAGCTTAACTCACATAATAAAACTCAACTGTACTATAATTTGAATACATGTTGTGTGTTGTAAGACTTACCTGATGCCAGTTGTTCTTTTAGATAGTCTCTTTCCTTGGTCAGCTCATCAATCTTCTCTTTTTGCCACTCTACTCTCAGCTTACACATCTCCAACTCATGAGATTTTCTGTTGTCTGCCAGATGTGCAGTGGGGGCCATGGAGACACCTAATTGAAAGTAACTGTGCATTATTGAATGAACTGAGAACGTTAAATTTACTTTCTTGTTGTCTAACAAACTCTCATCCCGTCCGCCACTGTACATTACACAATGAGAGTCAAACATCTTAAAAAAGGGGACAAAGGTTCCAGCCAAACGAGTCCCTTGTCTTCAAAATCCTCTAGTGACATCTCAGTCGTAGGGCGAACGCTGGCGCACTTTGGCTGCCGCTGCCTGTTCGAACTTTTCTTTTGTTTCTTTGTTGATTAGTTTGTGCGGATTAAGTTAGAATATAAACTGTTACTGAACTCATGGTGAACTTCAAGCTTCCACAGTGGATTATTCTTTCAACTATGGTCTTTACCATTACAACCCAGAAAACACTGAAGTACTCACCTAATGAGCTCTACCGACTGCGAACCTTGGTGCAGGCTGGATTGCCGAGAGATCTTAAATTCCATCGAGAGGCTCTCCTTCGGAGACCAAAATACATCCACCGTGGCTCTCGGCGAAACTACTGCATTTCCGACGAGGAACAGGCCGGGTCTATCAGTTCATTTTGTACTGCTGGGCCACGAGCTCGGAGGAAGAAAGATTCTGATCGGCGTGTTAGTGTGCTAACTCCACTAGCAAAATTCGTCGAAAAATCGTGCAACACTTTCCACAAGTTTGCCCTCTACAACGTCCGTTCCATCACCAACAAAGGCCTTTTGAACCAATGATCTTATTATTGACCAAAACTTGGATTATCTAGGTCTAGTTGAAACTTGGCAGCAACAGAATGATTTTTTCCATTTAAATTCTGCTACTCCGCCTGGATTTGTTTATCTGTCAAAACCCCGAACTTCCGGGAAAGGGGGTGGTCTTGCGTTGATCTACCGCGAGTCTCTTAAGGTGGAATTACTTAATTTACCAGAACAGCCCTCATTTGAGATGCTGGCCGTGAAACTTCACGGTCACACACCCACTGTTATTGGCGTGCTGTATAGGCCACCTAAGCCGTCAAAGTATTTTAACGATGAACTTTCAACTATTTTAACAACAATTAATGAAATGTCTCCGCACATCATTCTGATGGGGGATTTTAATATCCACTTTGACCACACTGAAAATTCATCTACAAAGGATTTTAAAGCAACACTGGACTGTTTTGGGATGACCCAATATGTTGGATTCTCAACTCATTCAAAGGGACATACACTTGACTTAGTTTGTTGTGCAGGCATTACTCCATCCAATATTCACTCGTCTGAATTGCCGGTTTCTGATCACAAGGTTGTTTTGTTCAACACTACTTTGACACTCAGAAAATTAAAAGTGAATAGGATAATGTCATACCGTAACATCAGACATATAAAGAATGAAGATCTCATAGAATTAATTACCTCATACCCAAGCCCTGCTGCCACTTCTATGCCCTCGGACTTAGTAGACTACTACAATGACTGCTTATCTACAGCAATTGATGCACTAGCCCCTATAAAAACTAGGTCTGTTTCCTTTGCTCATACTGGTCCATGGTACACATCAGAGTTACGTCAGCTCAAGGCTAAAGGGCGACGTCTTGAGAGGCTCAGCAACAAGACAGGACTTACAGTTCATAAACAAATGTACACTGAACATGTTCTCCACTATAAAGACATGCTGAATACAGCTAAGAATATCTACTACGCGAATAGTATCAGTGTGGATGAAGGGAACACAAGGAAACTTTTCTCCACAGTGAAAAGGCTACTGAAACCTCCAGATTCAAATATTAACAACCTTTCTGGTGATCACTGCTCTGCTTTTCTCAAGTTTTTTGACTCAAAAATCTCAAAAATCCATCAACAACTGGCCGTGGCGAACATCACACAGGCTGCACTGCCAGCAGCATTTGTGATAAATTTAGCCCCACCTGCTGTTTTTAGTAACTTCAGTCTTCCAACTGAGGAGTCTATTTTTGAGCTCATCACCAAATCGAATTCTTCTACATGTCACCTGGACCCCATCCCCACCTCCCTTGTTAAGACCTGTCTACCTGCCTTAGCACCACTGATAACCTCCATTATCAAATCATCGTTGTCAACTGGCATAGTCCCTGCATCCCTAAAAGCTGCGATAGTCAGACCCATATTGAAAAAAACAGGACTGGACTGTAATAACCCTAATAATTATCGTCCTATATCAAACCTGCCCTTCATTTCCAAAATGCTCGAGAAAGAGGTTGCAATCCAACTCCAGACTTACCTTCATGAGAATAATCTTCTTGAACAATTTCAATCTGGGTTTCGTTCACGTCACAGTACTGAGACAGCCCTCGTCAAGATCACTAATGATCTTCTACGTGCAGCTGATGCTGGACTATTATCCATTCTCATTCTCCTAGACCTCAGTGCCGCCTTCGACACAATATCCCACCAACTGTTGCTTGAGCGGCTTGAAAGTATAGGAGTCTGTGGTACTGCCCTAAAGTGGTTTGCGGATTACCTGACAGCCCGGACATATTCTGTGCAAATTGAAGACCACCAGTCAGAGAGTTCAGTACTCCAACATGGAGTTCCACAGGGGTCAGTATTGGGGCCACTTTTATTTATCATCTACCTTCTTCCATTAGGCAATATTTTCAGACATCATGGCATTCACTTTCACTCATATGCAGATGACACTCAGCTTTATGTATCTACCAAGCCCACTGCCACACCTCCCCTAAACACGCTCACCACCTGTATTCACAATATCCAGGCATGGATGACTACCAATGATCTCCAACTTAACAGTAACAAAACAGAGCTACTCCTCATTGGCACTCCATCCACACTCTTGAAATCTAACCTTTCATCAGTCTCCATTGGGGAGGATGTCATACCAGTCTCTAAACAGGTAAAGAGCCTTGGAGTTATTTTGGACAGTACCCTTTCATTTTCCAACCACATCAGTAATGTTTGTCGGACGGCTTATTTTCACCTAAGAAACATCTCCAGACTGCGTCCATCGCTTACGGAACACTCCACTGAAGTTCTGGTCAACACCCTGGTGACCTCTCGGATTGACTATTGCAACGCGATCCTGCAAGGAATCCCCAATAAATTACTCCATCGGCTCCAACTTCTCCAAAACTCAGCTGCACGCATCATTACCCGTACCAAGTCTACCGATCATGTCACACCCCTGCTGATTCAACTGCACTGGCTTCCCATATCACAACGAATCAACTTTAAAGTCTTGTTAATGACATTCAAGGCTCTGCACAACCTCGCCCCCTCTTATATCACAGAATTACTACAGACTTACATACCCAAGCGCTCACTCCGTTCATTATCAGCAGGATTACTGACAACTCCAGACATCAGACTATCCACAATGGGAGCAAGGGCCTTCTCTCATGCTGCACCAAAACTATGGAATTCTCTTCCCCCTTATATTCGTGCCATAGACTCCATTTCACAGTTCAAAACCACTCTTAAAACTCACCTTTTCAAGTCAGCCTACAAATTTTAAGCACCTCCCTCATCAAGCCTACTAGATGTTTTTAATTATTTTTTTTCTATATATTATTTTTTAATAACTAATACTTTTTACTTCTATTTTTTGTAAGGTGACCTTGGGTGGTCTGAAAGGCGCCTAAAATTAAATGTATTATTATTATTATTTATTATAAACATGTCATTGCAAAAGCCACCTTTTGCCAGACAGTTGTCAGTTCCTTTGTTACCAAAAATTAAAGAAGTACATTTTAAAACAATTAATGACATTTATCCACGTAATGAATTTTTAAGAGTAAGGTTTAATTTGGATAGCAATGTATGTACATTCTGTCAAAAAAAATCTCAGGAACATCTTTTTTTACAATTGTACAATTGTTAAGTCCTTTTGGGACAATGGTTGAAGACAAAAAAAAAATAATACCTGCCTTTGACTATCACAGTGTTAAACTTTTTGGACAACAAAAATATTGAATTTATGTGTAAATAATATGTTGATTGTAGCCAGGTGTTAACCTACACAAATGTAGATTTGTTAAAGTTTCGTTTTGTTTTTGTAATGTTTTGCGGGATTTAAAAATTATTATTATTTTTTATTTCAATCCTTAAAACAAGTAAAAAAGGAGGAGTGCTTTGAAACTCTCTAAATTAATTGCAATATGGATTAACCCCCCTCCCCCTGAAGTGTAATTTATTTAGTTATAATTTGCTTTTCATATTATTGTCAGAAATGTCTATTTTATTTATTTATTTATTATTAGCCCTGTTATTTATTTTTTTATTTATTTTATTATGTTGTTTACGATATGCTGGTTGTCTTAGTGTTATGGTGTTTAACAACGATATTATGTTAATGCCTATTTGTTATTTGAAATTATATAAAAAAATAAACTATTGAGTCCAGTGCAGTCAGTGCGGCGCGTCACCGCACTCCCGCCCCCCTGCGCGTCCCCGGTTTCAGGACCTCTAACCATAGACAGTATAAAAGCCTCTAACTAGAGACTAACTTGCTAGCTATCATCCATAATGTGTGCCAGTAAACAGAGTAACCTACTCACCAGTAGTGCCACTGACGGACGTCTCATCCAATGCCTCCATCTCCACGCTGGCTTTCATTTTGGACCGGGTCCGCGCGCCTTTTCGACTTTTGTCGGAGTTCTCCATATCATAAACACACTGCTGCACTATTCTTTTGTCCCCTGTTGATGACGTTTAAAAGCGCGAGTTTTCCTTTGTCCCATATTGATTACGTATGAAAGCGATTTATCCCGCCGTTCAGATCATAAACTACCTGTCACCATAAAATCACCAGATTAAAATGAGCAGATTAACCAGGCTAAAGAAGCTTATTAATGAGCCCAGCTCTATAATGAAAACCCTAAAACTGATTAAGTTGCTTCAGAAAAGGAAACTGCTAAAAAAGAAAATGAAATGCAGGAAATGTCATCAGGATATGAAAATGAAGAAAAGGGCAAACAGCGGAGATCAATATGCTTGGTAAGAAAAAAAAAGGAAAACAATTTATACAAAAATTATATAGTATATATAGTATATATGAAGTATATATGAAGAATATATATATATATATATATATATATATATATATATATATATATATATATATATATATATATATATATATATATATATATATAATTAAGTAAATGTAAAACCATTTGCAACTTGCTGAGTGTGATAATGCTGGTGGGCACTGAAACATAATCATGCAATTGTATAATACCCTTTCTAAAAACAGTATTTTATATATATTTTTACAATAGGATTTGTCGAAAAGCAGCACATAAGGGAAGGGCAAAACAAATTTCTGTCAGGCACAAATCGATCTTCAGTGGATCAAAGGTCTCCTTCAGTAAGTGGATGCAATTCATGTACAGGTAAGCAAGTAAGAACAGTTGTAGGCTAATATAAATATGTATTCATCATAAACTCACTTTGTTGCTGTTCTCTTTGTAATTTCCATAAAATGTGCAATTTTTTAAATAATGCAGACAATTATATTACATAAAGGCGTTCATAAACATTACTTGTTCTATTTGCCTTTAAAGCTTTTCTCAGGGTCTACGGTTACGGCAGATAGACATGATGGATGACAGTATTGCAGGCAGTTCAGCAACTCTCAGTAAAATGGCAAAGAAAATCAGGGATGTCTGTGTCACAGCAGTTGAAAGGATGAGAAGGCGTACAGGCCAGCAGATTGGTGGAAGAAGGGAGTTTGTTGTGATCGACGAAAGCCATTTTCGGCACAAAAGAAAGGTATGTTGTAACAATATCGACTTGAAAATAAATGTTAAATATAGTTACCAAAGTTATTGTAATTCTAATGTATCAGATTATGTCTGTTTGTTGTGTTTTTTCTCCATTAGTATGGTAGAGGAAGAATGGCTGGTGGGTGGAAAAGAAAGAAGTGGGTTTTTGGGATGTTAGGTGTGAGGCATCACAGCAGCATAGATCTGGAAAACCTATTCTACGTCTTGTGGAGAGAAGATCTCGAAGTCATCTAGTCCCCTTGATTGCGCATCATGTGAGGTCTGGGTCATCAATTATAAGTGGCGAGTGGCGTGCGTATCGCATACTCCCTGCACTAGGGTACAGCCATCACACTGTCAACCACAGCAGGTGGTATGTAGATCCCCACACTGGTGCCCATACCCAGCATATTGAGAGAGCCTGGAGATCCTACAAGGAGCAGATCTGGAGACTTAGGGGAAATCGGACTGAGAGTTTGCTCACGGACCACCTTGCAGTGATTGAGTGGAATGAATGGCTGGCAAAGAAACACTATGATGGTGCATTTGGCAGATTGATTCATGATATTTCTAGAAAGTACAAGTAGCCATATTCAGTCACTGTATAACCAGTGTAAGAGCACTGAGATTGAATGTATCTAATGTTTGGCACTACTTTCTGACCCACTGTTTGAAATGAATTTTCACTCAGCCATGAAACTGAAACTGAAACAAGAAAACCTTCTTACTACACCAAAATATTTTGCTTATTTTCTTCTTTTTTTGGTGCTTTTTGTTAGTTTTGTTGCTTATTTTGTTGAAGTATATACATTTTGTTGCTTAGTTTTTAATTATATTTACTTTCTTGCTTATTTTGTTGTTGGTTTTTGTTCATTTTTTGCTTTTTATTCATTATATTGCAGACGTTTATTTTTCATTTAATGTCAAGTGTACAGTTAAATCGTGAAATAAATATTTCTATGTTCTGTATCACTGTGTTGTGTTTGTTTCCTTTTTCTGTTTAGAAGATAACTTAGCCTTTAAATCTCCTTTATAAATGCTTTATAAGGCATAACTAGTCCTCCTTTAGATGAGCTCACAAAAATAGTTAACTGACCACTACTAAATGCTTTATAACTACCTGACTTAACCATGAACTACAGTAGAAATACATGTTAATAAAGCATTTATTAACACACTAAGTAACCATCACTATATGTCTGAATAATAAGATTTATGAATGTACATTTAAATAGTTTATTAATGTAAAGATTTCGGTCCGTAAGCTCTTTATCAATTTTAAGTTTGGGGATAGATATTCAATAACTATTAATCTATGATCAACAAATTATTGAATACAGTTTGAACCGGGTCCTTACGTTAATAAATTACCCACGAAGGGGTGTACAGCGTACCCGTCTGTTCAGGGTAAGTATATAACAATTAAACACAACGAATTATGGTTAATTATTAATATACATCCTACACAGAGGAATGGCTGATCTTCAACAATACCAAAGCATTTGACCCCTCCTCGCTCATTCACACGTCCGCCGTGTAGTCCGGCTAGAGGATACAAATGACTTATGGTCTATTTTAGCTTAAATTAACTGACAATGTTTTGTGCACTTAAACGATTATCAGATTGTAGCTAGGATCTTTTATATTAAAGAGGCTTTGTTATACGAGCAACAACCACAGAGTCAATAAAGTATAAAATGAGGTTTAATGAATGAACTACACTACATGTAACAGGATATAGATTAAACAAAATGAAATAAAACAATAAGAAAAGAAAAACACAAGGAAAATACAATCGCTAGCATAATTTTAGACCCCTTTGAGACAGCCACAGGAGATATACTTTACAACGTCTAAAATTTGGTTTGAACAAGTTTTTGCATTCAGACCTGTAAGTTCTTGGTGTGCGGGCGGCGTCCAGAGAGATGGAGGGCGGGTTTCTTTGGTTCCCAGCGTGGTTGATTCGCGGGAGATTCAAACGTTCTGGCTTAGTTCTACCAGAAAGACTCGGGAGATAAGATACTGAACAATAATCCATTTTATTAACAGCCCAGCAAGCCATATATTCAATAAAGTTCTTTGGCGTAGGCCCCGTCCGTAACTCGCAATCCGAGGGTACGGATTCTGCATATCCTGCCTGAAGATGAAGGCAGGGGCGCAGCCGACCCCCCCTTGGGGTTTTGGAAGGGACCGACCTGGTGGTGGTGGGGAGGATGGAGCGAAGACCGTCTTGGTGGAGGTGGGGAGGATGGTGGTAAGTGAAAGCGTCAGCATCTGCGAACTTAGACGAGTGTAAGTAAGGATCTTTTATACTTCACGTATCAGAATGCGATTGGATAGATGAGAAGGTAATAGATGACGTAACAATTGAGTCTTCCTGGCGGAACTTACGCTACGCTTTCATTTCTACCAGAAAGACTCGGGAGATAAGATACTGAACAATAATCCATTTTATTAACAGCCCAGCAAGCCATATATTCAATAAAGTTCTTTGGCGTAGGCCCCGTCCGTAACTCGCAATCCGAGGGTACGGATTCTGCATATCCTGCCTGAAGATGAAGGCAGGGGCGCAGCCGACCCCCAAGAATGGTGGAAGAATAATCCGCTGGACGGAGCCCGCCCCCAAAGAACGTAAAAGAAAAGTATACCCACCAGCCGTATGTTAAGAGGTTCCTAAAATAGAAGAAGAAAAGAGTTAGCGAATAGCTGGTAGACATGGATGTATAAATTTCCATAGATAGTAGAGTTCCATCGAATCGTCGTGGGAACGGAACTCTACAATCTAAAAGTGGAGCCTGCTTAACTTTATATTAAAGATACTTTTCTGCTGCTGAATTACATGAGACATTTATGCATTTTCTGCCACTTAGAATTTTTTTTTTATATTAATACATACAATATATATATATTATATATATATATATATATATATATATATATATATATATATATATATATATTTTTTTTTTTTATTTTTTTTACGAAACCACGCTGAGCCACACCGAGACGAGGCAACGCTGAGCCACATAAAACGAGGCCACGCTGAGCCACATAAAACGAGGCCACGCTGAGCCATATAGAAACGAGGCCACGTTGAGCCACATAGACAAGGCTACGATGAGCCACATAAAAACGAGGCCACGCTGAGCCACATAGACAAGGCCACGCTGAGCCACATAGACAAGGCTACGATGAGCCACAGAGCACTGAGGCCACGCTGAGCCACATAGACAAGGCTATGATGAGCCACATAAAAACGAGGCCACGCTGAGCCACAGAGACAAGGCCACGCTGAGCCACATAGACGAGGCTTGATGAGCCACATAAAAACGAGGCCACGCTGAGCCACAGAGACAAGGCCACGCTGAGCCACATAGACAAGGCTTCGATGAGCCACATAAAAACGAGGCCACGCTGAGCCACAGAGACAAGGCCACGCTGAGCCACATAGACAAGGCTTCGATGAGCCACATAAAAACGAGGCCACGCTGAGCCACAGAGACAAGGCCACGCTGAGCCACATAGACAAGGCTACGATGAGCCACATAAAACGAGGCCACGCTGAGCCACATAGACAAGGCCACGCTGAGCCACATGGACAAGGCTACGATGAGCCACATAAAAACGAGGCCACGCTGAGCCACAGAGACGAGGCCGCGCTGAGCCACAGAGACGAGGCCACGCTGAGCCACAGAGACGAGGCCACGCTGAGCCACATAGACAAGGCCACGCTGAGCCACATAGACAAGGCTACGATGAGCCACATAAAAACGAGGCCACGCTGAGCCACAGAGACAAGGCCACGCTGAGCCACATAGACAAGGCTACGATGAGCCACATAAAACGAGGCCACGCTGAGCCACATAGACAAGGCCACGCTGAGCCACATGGACAAGGCTACGATGAGCCACATAAAAACGAGGCCACGCTGAGCCACAGAGACAAGGCCACGCTGAGCCACAGAGACGAGGCCACCTGAGCCACAGAGACGAGGCCACGCTGAGCCACAGAGACGAGGCCACGCTGAGCCACATAGACAAGGCCACGCTGAGCCACATAGACAAGGCTACGATGAGCCACATAAAACGAGGCCACGCTGAGCCACGGAGACGAGGCCACGCTGAGCCACATAAAAACGAGGCCACGCTGAGCCACGCATAGATAAGGCCACGCTGAGCCACGCATAGATAAGGCCACGCTGAGCCACGCATAGATAAGGCCACGCTGAGCCACGCATAGATAAGGCCACGCTGAGCCACGCATAGATAAGGCCACGCTGAGCCACGCATAGATAAGGCCACGCTGAGCCACGCATAGATAAGGCCACGCTGAGCCACGCATAGATAAGGCCACGCTGAGCCACGCATAGATAAGGCCACGCTGAGCCACGCATAGATAAGGCCACGCTGAGCCACGCATAGATAAGGCCACGCTGAGCCACGCATAGATAAGGCCACGCTGAGCCACGCATAGATAAGGCCACGCTGAGCCACGCATAGATAAGGCCACGCTGAGCCACGCATAGATAAGGCCACGCTGAGCCACGCATAGATAAGGCCACACTGAACCAACAGAGACAAGGTCATGCTAAGCCACGCATAGACGAGGTTCGCTGAGCCGCTAGTGCTACGCATGCCGAAATGCGCATAGAAGAGCCACTAGGCTGCGCAAAGCCGGGCCCCTAAGGACCGAATTGCCAGCGAGACGCAATGGCGAATTATTGTAGCTGAGACTATCACCAGATAGATAAAGCATGACACCACCACCAGTAGTTGCGTAGGAATTTACCTGAATCGTTACTGCATAGCTTGCTGAGCTTCGAGAATGATCTTTAGATCGGGTCTTATGTAAGACTCAAATGCAGAGGAAGACCTTCTGGCCAGGATTTTGATAGCAGCGGTAGAAACGCCACGTTCAGCTGCTGTAGTGGCTGCACCAATCCTGAATGGAATGACCAGTATACTGGGAGGGAGATAGACTGCGGCTTTTGAGGACAGAACTGATGAGTCCTGAACCAGCTTAGAAAGGAGTGCTCCGTTAGTTAGGCTAAATAGAGGGGAATTTAATCATAGATGAGAAGGGACAGAATTTATTACTAAATTATAAATGATAATGTGACAGAGCCTTGAGAGTCATTCTTAGAGTTCTTGAGAAGCTAGTAAATTAGGTGAAAAACTTAAATCAGAAGAGACCATGGGGAAAATCAGAGTATTTAGCTCCTGGAGTGAATCCCCTGGATGCATGAGCCATGAACGCTGTAACAGACACAGCTACAATCTGAATACAACAATAGGAAAAGAGACCATTGCAGACGGAAGATAGTAAAACGGGGGTTGGATGGATTTGCTTTTCTAACTTGCTTAGTGTGTAATGTTGCCGTTTAAGCATAACCAACACCTAAGTTCAAGCAATGGGAGAATTCCATTAAAGGAATTGCTTTTTAAGATTACGACAATGCTGAGAGGAGCTAACGACATTCCTCCTGGGTTAGTGCCTCACAACCCTAGTTTTGCATGAATCTGCCCACGGGATATGATTTATAGATTATCGAGACATAAGCCAAACAGTGACTAGTGATAGCTACGCATGAGCTACATAATTCATCAACGACCATTCGGAATATTGTATATATGTTGACGCTTCTTGAGTCTCCATCTTGTATGATTCCTGTTGAACAAAGCGAAACGTTTTAAAATTGACGGTGAGAGGTAATCGAAGCTGCAAAACGAGCTGTTGAAACTCCAACCCCTGTGCCGGGAGCAGCAGCTCTACCCACATCCAAAGGGATAGACAAAAATTATATGCTTACTCACCCTTGAAATGACCATTCCAGCATGCTATTCAAAATGATCTGTGGGGCATTCCAAGCCAAACCCCACATACACATCGGAGACCCACCACATATCCTGCGAAAAGGGCACAATTATACACCCTTTTTTTTTTTTTTATCTTTGTGGTGCAATGTGATTAGCAGGCGTTTATCGGAGGTTTACTACAGGACTTGATAAAACTAATATGACTGTTAGTTCTAAGGAGATAACAGTTTTTTTTTTTTTTTTTTTTTTTTTTTTTTTTTTTTTTTTGCTAAGTACATGTGGTCTTTGAACAGAGCATCCTTGGTCTGCATTTCTCTGTCCATTAATGTGGAAATACCATCACATAAATTATTTATATCACACATAGTGGATTAGGAGTCACCAGGACAGGTTGAGTACCACAGCAATTGAACACATTTCCAATATTGAAGATCTAATTTTAAGTATTAAGGGACTTCTATGAATTAAGTAGGCCTAAATATGTTTAAAAAAAAAATAGTTGTTTGTGAATTACAACACTTGTAATTACTGCCACTGTAGAGATATCCACTACATTATGCATAACAGTTCTTAGGTAGGCTACTAATTTATTTATTTATTTATTTTTTTCAATCAATTACTCGGTTGTTAGTGGTTATTTGCAAATTTTCCACTATACTGTGGAATATCGGTGACGCAAAACTTACTACGAACATTTCCCCTTTAAGGTGAGCTATCCAGCCCCGTTGCAGTCTGCAGATCAGTAATTAGGAACACGCCACATGATCATCAACCGTGGAGACCAATTTGAACTCTGCCGCTGGTGTAGTAGGAAGCAATAACGGAGAAATACTTACCTGGATGAAGTTTAATCATGATAGAGGGGACATATTAGCAGTGGCTGGTGAAGCGCCTACCAAAAACTTGAAAAACCGAGTTAAAAGCCTTGGAAGTGGATCTTGAACTTGAAACCAGCGAGAGAAGATCGCCTCTCGTGACTTGCAGAGTTGCTGATTCATGTCGGTGGATCGTGATCTGGGGGATAATGGCACCCGTGCAGACAGCGAGGTTCTTTTGCTGGACAAGTTTGTTGAGGATGACATTGCAGTTCTCTTCCTGCCAGATTATTTTGGCTGAGCTGACGCTGTTGAAGAAGCTTTTGATGACGATCGTTGGAACTCGATAATAGTAAACATGCGTGTCTTGAAACATGTTGGCTGCGACTGAACGAGAGCATAAGTGAAAGCGTCAGCATCTGCGAACTTAGACGAGTGTAAGTAAGGATCTTTTATACTTCACGTATCAGAATGCGATTGGATAGATGAGAAGGTAATAGATGACGTAACAATTGAGTCTTCCTGGCGGAACTTACGCTACGCTTTCATTTCTGTATGCGTGAAGAGAGTCTTTTCACCGGAGTGCTGACAAGACTTACGAAACGCACGTGGAGGTCTCAGTCGGGAGACGAGAACACTAAGAACAGACTAGCTATGCGCAAAATGAAACGAAGTTAAAGTAAAACAGGAACATTAAAATAAAATACGAAGATTACAAAGAATACAGGAACAGGATACACACGGACAGAGAGCGATCGTCTCTGTTTTGGGGATTATAAAGCTGAGTTAGGCACGCCTGGGTGAGGCGCGCCGGCCAATGATAGCATCCCATCTCGAGGAGCGCGTACGCCCCCTGAGTGGGTGTTGTTTCAGAGTCAATTTGCAACTTATGACCAAGAAGAAAATTAAGCTTACTTTGGTAATAGCATATGCATGTAGTTATACATTTCACGATATGGATATACAGCTTAATAGATGGATCAGATTTGTAGGATTACAACGATATCAAACATTTCACATCACAGACGTACTATTACAGAGTTACATCTGGAGGCACACATTCAGGCATTCATAAGGATCGTACATTCCTGAAAACATTCGTAATACAAGTTTGCACATTTACAGTTCTTCTACATGTATTTTGACACACTGAAGATGTTTTAGTGACGACTTAGGGGAGAAAGTTAGAGTTCATCTGTATGTGTGTGCAAGAATGTATATTGCGTTCGGCGGGAAAAACAGACAAAGGGACGTATGTTCTGCGCTTCCCCCCCCCCTCGTTTCCGTCCGGGGTGGGGAGAAGGCCTGTTTGTTGTCTCAAGAGAGGAAACCCGTTGTTTGGGGACCGCTCTAAACCATTTGTCAACATAAAAGTCCAAAGTCCATTTGTTCCCTAGACTCATCGGCGCCTATTTGGGAGATAGGAGTCCCCAGGCTTGACCACATGGCCTTTTAGGAATGTTTGTTAAAGCTGTTGTCCTTTTAAATTTGTTGCGAGTTCGTGACTCAATAAAAGAGAATTAATGATTGCATCCAGAATCTCTACATTAATCATGTACTTACACTTTATAAGTGATCTTATGAACCACTGACAACGCCTAAATAACTGGTTTGTAAATAATGAAATACTTCATTTAGAAATTATTAACTGATAATTAACAAAGTATGAAAATACAATTATTAAACACATTATAGATATGCTTATAAATCAAGAATAAAGCATTTAAAGCTGTATTTATAAACTGCTTATTAATGTTTAATAATGGTTTATAAATGAAGAATTAACTGTTTACTAATGCTTAACTAATGATTAATAGTGTGCAGTTATTATAAAGTGTTACCCATTATTATTATTACATAGATTACAGTTTGTCTTATACTATATATTATATTATTATTATGATTATTTAAATACAGTGATAGATTACAGTTTGTCTTATCTGATATTGTATTATTTTGATCGAATAACCTGCATTATTGGTAATTGGTCCCATCCAGTAAAGTGTTTTGCTTTTCTTTTGCAAAAGGATTAGTATAAGGGTCTGGTAAACGAATGCAGGGGAAAAGTGATATACATCAACGGGAGAAAAGATCCGACGATACGGGGAAAGCACCATACGGGGTCGGATGACGAAACGATCGCGGTCCGATAGGAGATTCGCACCTTATTATATGAGCAGTTCGTCAGCGTTAGTAATGAATTCATCGTGAAATTAAAATGAATACATTACACTGAGTAGATAAGAACACGCCTTTTAAAATATACAGTTTATAGAAATCGCACTTACCTCTGTGAAATGAAGTAGAGACGTTGAAGGCTGAGAAACTCAAAAAGTGGCGCTCAATCTGGATGATGTCACGTGATGAATCTGATTGGTTGATCAATTTTACATTAGCACCTCCCTTGTTGACCCAGGAACGCGTCTAACTCGGCAGAATCAGGACGTGCGTAATCACCTCATCGTCCTCTTCTGCCTGGCTGGTCAGGTTGTAGGCGTCACATTCACGACGCTTATCTAGAATTCTATAATTGGTTTCAAATTCACCTTAGAAAAAAATAATTTTGACATGGTAATGTATTACATTTTCTATTAACCTGTTAACCTTCGCCAGAGCGAGGGCGCTCTGAGCGTTTTTTTTTTTAAATCGTTCAAAGTTACTATCAGATTCAATGTTAATACCTTGACAAACTATACATCATTAAAAAGATATAAGACTGAAGGTTTAGTATTTGACCACTATTGTATTCTGAGAATCTTATAGTGACAGTTATGTCTTAATTTGTGTCTGGAGTTATGAAATCAAAAAATGAGTCGATACCTTTGATATGAATTATGAGCGTCAGCCGCTTCCATTCAGAAAAAAACTCCAGTGAGATCGTCACGACAGAGCTTGACAAAACAACGTCCATCAGGGCTTTTAGCTCAAAAGTGTACAGATTTGGAGAAATATTGATAGATTCTCATAGGTTTACATCAGATTTATATAGACAGGAATCATATTTATTGAATATCTACCCAAATGCGTCGATTTAATCATTATGAGCGCTGGAGACTCTGATGTACTGTGTTTTCAATACATACAGGCAGCCTGAGGGCGCCCTGTGCACATATGCAGTCCAAATTTGGAACACGAAGAAGAATCATATCATGTGACATTTCAGGAAGTCCATCACGACGTAAACACTAACAGAGATCGCTGTAACATGCAGATAAAGATGTTTTGAAGACAATAAACATGATTGCAATGATATTTGGTTTACCTGTGTTCTTCGAGCCATGTCAGGTATTTTCATAATAATAGATTATATTTATAATGTAATGCTAATCGATATAGACTTTATCATCGTGAAGAATACTAAAATACTATATTTTCTGTCCGTTTTTTTTTTTTCTGAAGCCAAATCAGAGCACAGAAGGTTATTTAAAACACTCGACTTGTGCTATAAAGTAAGTTTTAGAGCACAAACATGGTTTTAATCTCATAAATTGTCGTGTATTGATGGTGTGCTAAGCTAACATGCTAGCTAGCCCTTGGTGCACCTGCTACCTAGCTGTTATATTTATGAATATTTCTAAATAGGACTGCTTGCTGAAATGTTTCTTTTTTCAAGAAGGTCATTTTATATAGTTTCAAGGTGAGAACTTTGAGAACTTTCCCTAAAAGAGATTAGGGGTTGAAACAGTGTGAATAGCCAGTCGTTAGTAATTATAATGCAGACAAAAGAAAGCATATTTAGAGCAATAACCAGAGGCTGGAGAGGTGTGAATGTGTGCAGGGGAGACTGACACTGAATGGAGATCGTTTAGACCACAACACAATAGAGAAAATAGACTGAATAGATGCTTAGAAAATGACAATAAACATCAGTTTGCTTTTTAGAGTCTAATCAAAATAAAGTCGTTTGACATGATCTTGAAAAACATTTAACTAAATAAAGAGTTTTAGACATATCATCTTCAGATTTTAAATATAACATGGTCAGACATGTGGCTTTAGCTGCAGTGCATTTCTAGATTGCTACAGGGCCAACTTCAATTTTATTTTCATGAAAATATTTCATAAAAATAAATTTCTAATAACTTGACAAAACTTTGAAGCTATTTATAACATTTATTTTTCATTATGACAATAATTAATTCTACATTTGCAATAAACTGCCAGGTGTCAGCTTTCAAATGAGATCATACTTGTGCTTTTAGAACAAATGGTTTATGAACTGTATCTGTTTCAGTTTGGGTATGCCATTTCTGGGGATTTTTCAAAATTGGGGGTGAAGCTTAACAGGTTAATCTAGGTAAAACTTGCATGTCATTTTTATCTTGATTAATGCGAATGTCATCCAGTCATTCTGGGGTTTAATTTTGTCCTTTATAGCTTTTGCTGTTTTTGTAACGCTCATTTTACGTGGCCATCTGACGGTTTTCATTTCTCTGTCGATCCAACTGTCAGGAACTACACCCTCCTCCTCTTGGGTACCCTCCCTCCAAACTGCCCTCGTGTACATGACCTGGAAAGGATAAGTTTTTAACATTTTAGTTCAAAGTTTAGAGGTTGAGAGGGTTTGGACATGGGCTATGAGGGTAACATTGGGAGTAGGATATTGTGGCAAGAGGACAGAGAGAGGCCCAGGGAGTTTTATGGATGCATTAAGAAAGGACAAGCAGGAGTCACCAAGGAAGATGCAGAAAACAAATGGATGGAAACTGGTGATCAGCTATGATGATCCCTGATGGAATCTAGCTAAAAGAAAAAAAAAAGTAACCTTAATGTGCGTGTTCCAGACCATGGCGAAGGGGTATGAGGACAAAACCACCAGCTTCTTGTAGGAGGCAGGCCACCTTCCGGAACAGATCCCTTTCTCGCAGTAGTGCATTTTTCATCCTGACAGGACCATTTCCTATGCACACTATGTTCAGAAGTCCAGAGCTACACGGTTGTTGAAATAACGGTGAAGTATGACGCTGGCGCAGAATTTCACAAGCTAAAGTCCCATCTGCATTTTTCTGTCGAACAAAAGCAAAGCTGTTGTCCCTCAAAAGAAAACAACTGTCCTTTTCTTTATCAGAGACAAACACTATAGGGTGTCTTTGGCTACTGTCCACTTCTGATTGCTCGATTTCAGACAAACGCCTAGTCACTTGTTCCAGGGGACTTCTGCTCCTCACGTGTTTTTTGACTTGTTGTAGGTAGTTTTCGAATGGAAAACAGGAAATCTCATTTAAGGAACAGTTGAAGTGGCTGGCATCCTCTTGGAGATGAATTAGTGCATGTACATTATACACAGCAAAGGTCTTGCCATACAGGTCAGCACAGCACATGACAAAATGTTTGATTAGTTCCTGAGAATATTGGAGATAGGCATTTCGAGTCCGCTCATCTGACTCCAGCATTATTGACATGGATATTGCCAGTGACAAGAAATGTTGGTATTTTTCGGGGGACAACACAGTTTTCAAAACCACAGGACCCGTGTACAGCAAAAACTGCCTCAGTTCAGTGGCTTTCCACCTATCAATTTCATGCAAACCCCGCGGTTGTCGAGCAAATTCACTTGGCATCTTCCCTCTCAGTGCAAGTAGTTTCTCAGAAATTGCATCCTTTTGCCTCACAGATAAACGACAGACCTTTGGGCCACGAGTCAAGTAAATTAACAGCCGCCTAACTACTCCCAAGCAGACGACATGCATATAATCTAGGACAAAGGAGCTGACACAAGGAATTCCTGCTGCAATGAAGGGGCTGATACCAGTTTGGTGATTACTGTACTCCACTCTGGAGAAACAGTCATCTTTTCGAGAAGTGCATTCCTTTTCACTGAAAACTATTCTTCTCTCAACACGAGTACCTCTGATTAAGCATCGTTCACAACTCTCATAGGCAGTATGACCCTTAATACATTTCAGATATGCCCTTGCTGGGGCATCACATATCAGGGCATCAATATTGACAGTGTAAGTCTGGCCTTCAAAAACTATTCCATTGTCCTTGAGATGTTTGTATTCAGTCAGAAAGTCTTTTAAATACTCCTCAAGAGGACTTGGCTTACTTTTTCCACTGAACATGGCTACAATGAATGGATCAAAATGGCCACACTTTGCCAGTATTGGCCAGAATTGGACACCACTACTTTTGAAAAGTGGGATGCCATCGACGTTTATGCTGAGGTGCACATCATTAGTCTCCATCTGACTTAAATAACGACAGATACCCTTTTCTAAGCCATAGTACTTGTACTGGCCACCACATTTAGACTCTGTTGTGTTACGCTGTGGTGTAGCAAGAAGTGTCCGGCAATCCACAGGCAATAAGTACCCTTCGTTTCTTAATATGGGCAATAGACCATTGAGTGCTCTGTGTGTCAATCTGTGCTCTAAGGCCCACTGTCTCAGTTCGTCCTCAAAGCTGGTCACTTCAGCTTCATTTAGTTCCTGTTCCGAGTCAGTAGAGGAATAGTCCAAATCAGTGTCAAAGTCAAAATCATCTGATGCCCCAAGAACACTGTCACTCAAACTATCTGGGGTCCTAGGCACACTGTCACTCAAACTATCTGGGGTCCTAGGCACACCGTCACTGCTACAACTACTTGTCCCAGGCACACTGTTGGAATTATTTTCAATGTCCTCTTCATCACTGTCAGAATAACAGAGCAGTTGATCCAGTTCTCTTTTGCGTTTTCGCCACTGTAGTACTCTCAAAGTCATCTGTAAACACAGTCGTTAATCAAAATGTGTTAAGTTTAACTGTTTATTTGACTAGGGCCTGTTACAAAAGAAAAGAGGATGAGATCACAACATGTACCTTGTTTAGATGGTTTATCTCCTAACAGGGAAGTCCTCACTCCTTAGAGCACATGAAAGAAAAAAAATGGGTTACACACCTTGAAGTTTTCATTCTCCGTCACCCAAAAGTTAAAGGATTAGTTCAATATCAAGAAAAAAAAATCCTTATAATTTACTCACCAAGATGTTCATGTATGTCTTTCCTCAGTCAAAAAAGAAATGAAGGTTTTTCAGGAAAACTTTCCAGGATTTTTATCCATTTAATGGACTTAAATGACAACCAACTATTGAAATGTTCAATGAAGGTTCAAATGTCTGTTTCAATACAGCTTCAAAGTCTCTACACGCTCCCAGTCGAGAAATAAGGGTCTTATTCAGCGTCATTTTCACACAAAAAACACTTTTTAACCACCAATGCCTGTCTTGTACATCTCAGAGATGCACCATGCATTGCGTCATCACAGGCGTCACATCATCTAAGTTATTTGTCTGTGAAATATGCCAACTCATTTTCTTCTCCAGCTTCAAAATTATTCAACATCTTTGTTTTAATTTATTATTCATTTTTTTTTTCATAACCTTCCCAACAAGATGATGTAATGCGTGACATTTCAGAGATGGTACAAGACAGGCATGTGTGCTTAAAAAGTATAAATATAATCTTTTTTTTTTAGAAAATGGCAAATTGTTTAGCTAGATAAGACCCTTATTTCTCGACTGGGATCATGTAGAGACTTTGAAGCTGTATTGAAACAGACATTTGAACCTTCATTGAACATATTTAAATAGTTGGTTGTCATTGAAGTCCCATTAAATGGATAAAAATCCTGGAATGTTTTCCTCCAAAACCTTAATTTTTTTCTACTCATGACAGACAGACATGGACATCTTGGATGACATGGGGGTGAGTAAATTATCAGGTCATTTTTATTTGAAGTGAATGTGCATGTGCTTAGGCCTGGTAGGGACCGTTTACAAAGTACGTGTACTTGGAAGCGGAGGAAACTGTCAATGGTTCCCCATCAAATTTTTTTTTTTTTTTTTTTTTGTGTGTGTGTGAGAGCAACTTTGAAACGTATTAACACATAACGCTCACTGGCAGATTAAATAATAATGATACAGTTATTATATTATTATTATTATTATTGTTATTATTGACTAGGCTATTATGTTATTACTACGATCTTATAATAACTATAGCCTAAATAAAATTATGAAACAAAAGCATTTGTATTTTGCCTTATTTAAATGTTTTATTTTACTGATATTTACTGAAATTGGTTCATCTGCTTATCAGTGTTGGCTGTTTATTGATATCAGTGCATCCCTAAATACATGAAGAAAAACTAAATAATAAGAGACACTACATTTGAAAAAATTATAAAATATATTCAGTCTCTTTTAGCAAAAAAATCATCCTTATCTTGACCCTATGTTTTCCATTCATGTTAATTTAACGGCCCATGCCTTTTCAATTTGTTCATGATATACTTGACAATGATTAAGCATAAGGATTAAAAAAAAATCTGAAATTATTTAATTAATTTTAACGTAGATAATATAGATGATGTAAAATAATACCATATAAATTGTATGGTAAGCCTCTTATTCAAAGGGAAAAAAACAGTGATGGTGAATTAAAATAAGAAAAATCATGATTGTAATGGCTTTCTTTTATTTTAATGCTTGTTTTAGGCCCCCTGGTTGAGAACTGTTACGAACTGCTCCGAGACTTGGAGGTGAGATCCAAATGCAGCTTTATTTGAGGGCAATCCAGAGGCGTAATCCAGTGTACAGGCAAGGGTCATACACAGACAGGCAGTCCAAAACAGGGAAACAAACAAAACAGGCAGGGACCAGAGGCAAGAGAGTAATCCAGGGAACACGGCAAGAAATCCAAAACCAAGAGACAAGAAAACCATGAGATTGCTCAGAAATGCAGTGTAACACTTAAACAAGACTTCGCGGTGAGTGAATGAATGAACATGGTATAAATAGACTGAGACTAGCAGGATGACGAGACACAGGTGAATGCAATCAGTGATAATGAGGTACAGGTGAATGTGATCAGTGATGATGAGTCCAGGCAGTGAGTTATGGGAAATGTAGTTTGTGTGTGAATAATGATAGTCTGATGTGGAGTGCCCTCAGGTGGCTCTCAAGGGAACTCTAGCTGGTGATCGTTACATAGCCCCCCCCCAATGAGCGGCTTCCAGACGCTCCAAAAACTGTCCAGGTGGGTGGTGGCATGGAGGCGGATCCGGGGGCGGGATGGAGGGTCAGGCCCGTGGAGCGGAAGAGGACCTGGAGACTGCGGTGGAGCAGGCTGTGCAGGCGGCCAGGGCGGAGCAGGCTGTGCAGGCGGCCAGGGCGGAGCAGGCTGTGCAGGCGGCCAGGGCGGTGCAGGCGGCCAGGGCGGAGCAAGCTGTGCAGGCGACCAGGGCGGAGCAGGCTGTGCAGGCGACCAGGGCGGAGCAGGCTGTGCAGGCGGGACCAACGGTCTAGGAACATGAACGGGCTCAGGGGATGCGGTGGCCATCTTGTCCGAAGACACAGGCGTGGAGTCGGGCATCTTGCCCAAAGACACAGGCGTGGAGTCGGCCATCTTGTCCAAAGACACAGGCGTGGAGTCGGCCATCTTGTCCGAAGACACAGGCGTGGAGTCGGCCATCTTGTCCGAAGACACAGGCGTGGAGTTGGCCATCTTGTCCGAAGACACAGAGCGTGAAGTCGGCCATCTTGTCCGAAGACACAGGCGTGGAGTCGGCCATCTTGTCCGAAGGCTCAGACTCAGGATCAGATTCAGGCTCGGCAGGACGAGACTCTGGACGGGCGGACGTGACGTGAGGCTCAGTCTCTGGATCGGCAGAAGTGACGTGAATCTCAGTCTCTGGATCGGCAGGACTGACGCGAAGCTCTGACTCTGCAGACGTGACGTGGACAGTCTCTGGCTCGGAGGCCCTGACGTGAAGCTCAGGCATGTCGTGGTGAAGCTCAGGCATGTCGTGGTGAAGCTCAGGCATGTCGTGGCGAAGCTCAGGCATGACGTGGCTGACGTGAAGCTCTGACTGGACGTGGCTGACGTGAAGCTCTGGCTGGACGTGGCTGACGTGAAGCTCTGGCTGGACGTGGCTGATGTGAAGCTCTGGCTGGACGTGGCTGACGTGAAGCTCTGGCTGGACGTGGCTGACGTGAAGCTCTGGCTGGACGTGGCTGACGTGAAGCTCTGGCTGGACGTGGCTGACGTGAAGCTCTGGCTGGACGTGGCTGACGTGAAGCTCTGGCTGGACGTGGCTGACGTGAAGCTCTGGCTGGACGTGGCTGACGTGAAGCTCTGGCTGGACGTGGAGATCAGGTGATGACCTGGCGTACTGCGGAAGGAAGCTCTCTAGACATCGGGCGAGTGCCTCTCTCCAGTTCAGACCGGAGATATCGGGGAGCTCCCTCGGGTCGACCTCCTTGGCCCCCAACCGGTAGCACAGCTTAATTGCCTCGTCTCCAAGAGAGCAGGAAGCAGCGAGAGGAATAAACCCCCAGGTAAACTGGAATAAATCGAGGCTATCCAGGGCCAAGGCCGCAATCTGACCAGCGAACTCACGGCTCATGCTGGGAAGATCAGGTGAGATCTGTGCTGCTGGATCTGAAGTGGCGAAGTCTTCTGTTACGAACTGCTCCGAGACTTTCAGGTGAGATCCAAATGCAGCTTTATTTGAGGGCAATCCAGAGGCGTAATCCAGTGTACAGGCAAGGGTCATACACAGACAGGCAGTCCAAAACAGAGAAACAAACAAAACAGGCAGGAACAGAAACAAACTGATCCTGAGTCTGAGCCTTCGGACAAGATGGCCGACTCCACGCCTGTGTCTTCGGACAAGATGGCCGACTCCACGCCTGTGTCTTTGGACAAGATGGCCGACTCCACGCCTGTGTCTTTGGGCAAGATGCCCGACTCCACGCCTGTGTCTTCGGACAAGATGGCCACCGCATTCCCTGAGCCCGTTCATGTTCCTAGACCGTTGGTTAGTGTCTTATAACAATAACATTTTTATGCTGGTTGTCACAGAGCTACCAAAAGATTGTATTGAAATGTATAACAATGAATAAAAGCTTTTTTCACTTGTTTTAAATAAAGATGCTAATCTGAATAAAATTCACATTTTACAGGCTACTACATTACTTCATTGAAGCACAAGGATATGAAACCAAATACAATGCATACTAATATACAAATACATCCTAAGATGGTGGGGTGGGGGAGCGGGCAGTTGGGCATATGACTAGCATGGAAATACTTTGGAGTGTCATTCTTGCATTCAATAAAGACAACATTTAAACTTTTCATAGTATTACATATTTGCTCCTCATACATTGGGTAAAGGCAGTGTGCCAGTTTTTTTTAAAAGACTGAAAGCAACACTTTACAGGAGTATACAACTTACTTTGCTTTGTTAAAAAGCACCCATCTTAGTGATGCAATGTGGTGAGTGCTGCCAGAGGTACTCTAGATCAAAAAAGAATCAAAAGCACCCATCTTAGTGATGCAATGTGGTGAGTGCTGCCAGAGGTACTCTAGATCGAAAAAGAATCACCACAGCCAAACTAATAAAATGGAAACATACCAGAGGCCATTGAAATTTCCGAAACTGCAACAACAATGTGGAAGCTCACCATCCACTCCAGTTTTTAGGCCACCAGAGTCCACTTCAGTGGCAAGGCAGGGGGGAAATAACATATTTGTCTGTCCATAGCTCATTGATGTCATCATGGACACATACCAGTTTCTTGAAGAGATTTTTCTGAAGTCAGCACAAAAGGAAGATTTCAACATGGTACCACATCATGAATCAGTCTGTTTCTGTGTTACTGTGATCCATGCCCCAACAAAAGTCATAATAAATCAAGCAAAATAACAATAAGTCCTAACAATAACAATAAGCCCTTCTTTAAGGATATGAATAATAATATAATAAAACAGCTAGTCCGCGCCTCTTGGATTATGGTCTATTATCTTCAGGTGCGCTCTTTCACACTTTGCCTTTATATCTCCCAATTGCATATTATAAAGTAGGAATTGCGAGATGCCTAAATGCAAGAATTTCAAGCTATATTTCTCACACTTTATATCACGCAATTTGGACTGACATACAATTGCGACTTTATATCACGCAATTCTGACTTTATAGCTAACCTGCAATTGCCACTTTATATCACGTAATTTTGAGATAAAAAGTCAGAATTGTGAGATTGAAAAATCGCAATTACATTTTTTTTTTTTCACTCTGTGGCGGAAACATGCTCCAGTTGTGCAATGCAAGTGATCGGGCCTGGTGCCTTATTACTACATTGTCTGCTATATATTTGCTTCTTATTTATTAAATACAGGCAATTGGTTGATAAAACATTGCTCAAAATTAAGATACAATTTATACAAAACGAAAATCTTTAAAAAAAAAAAAAAAGTCTTTCTATAAAAATAATGTTTTACCCACTCCATGTCTCCAGAAATATTGCAGCTTCAGCGCTTATCATTAGCTTCTGAAAGTGTGAAAATAATTTCCAGGGACAATGTTGCAACAGTTGTTTTTTAGGTAGCCTACCTTAAACGCGCACGTGTACAGTCTCTGAGTCGTCGCTGCAACCAGGAGATGAAGGAGAGCTGAGATCCACATCACCTAGCACATCTTCGTCTCTGCCACCCCAGGATCCTAGTGCGACTATCGCAGCTATAGCGTGACCAGCGCCGTTGTTAGGAGGGCGCCAGCGCCTCTGCATGCCTATCCTCCCATGTGTACTAATAAATGCAATTTCAACTATTTCTGAAGTGCTTCTTTTATAAAGAACACCGCTTTTTCTTTTATCGGGAAACGCAGCCCAGGTATGATGCGTATGGAGATTCCAAAAGCGCTCTTCTTTGGTCAGAACCAAGGAGAGCGATCGCGGATAGGTCCGTCCTGACTCTATATGCACAGAAACTTTTTAAAAATGCAACAAAATATTTAAAGAGCATCAAGCTATTCAAATCTATATTATGTATAGCCTACGGATAATATAGCAGTATATTAGTCAGTAATGTATAGGGTAAACAATGATTGGATAACGTTTTTAATTTAAGGCCCACCCACAATTGGTCTGGGCCGGGTTTCCCGATAACGATGTATCATAGCTTACGCCAGTTTCACACATACTCTGTTTGCAGTGCGTGTGCGGTGCGTATTTTTTTCCGTACCCATGTTAACAGAGCTTTCACACTGCACGCGGATGCAGTCCGTCGATCCGTTCCAGTTGCGGTGGGTATACAGCAGTACAGAGCGATCTCTGTACTGCTGTATACGCACCGCAACTGCGGTGTAGTAATCTCACCGCAACTGGAACTGCAAACGCTGAATTAAAGTGACAGTGCACGATTCGTGGTCAAAATGAACACAGATTGACCTGAAAATGTAGTAATTTCACCATAAATGCATTTAATTCAATAAAATGTAGTAATCTCACCATAAATGTATTTAATTAAATACTACTTTTCATCTTTTTACTTTAAGACCGGGGTTTTAAGCAAGGTAAACGACAATTTACCTCAACAAGGACATAATAATGAACGACACTCATTCGTGGAGGTGGCAAAACAAGTTCTTTGTGACATGCAAGATTTATTGTATTAAAATTTAAATGCAAAAGAAAAGGCATGAGAGTCGGCTGTTTTTGTCAATTTTAAGTTTTAATTTAAAATGTTTACGATTTTAATATAAGTAGCCTACATGCACATATTTGATCACTTTCTTAAGCAACTTAATATATATATGCCTATAGAAGTAATGCAGGGAATTATAGGTCTATGTTGTTTAAATTGTGTTTAAACGTGCATACGTCCATTCAAGTTTGTATAATGTACAAAGAGAATCGCAATGCTGACAAAACTTTTTTTTTAATAAAAGTTGCTGCATAACTTCTGGATTTGAAATAAAAAATAGTGAGTTGAGTATATGTTTGTGGTACAGCCGCGGATCATTACGCACTGCAAACGGAGCATATGTGAAAGCACTATAGCGTGTGCTGCTCCTGTACCGTATATGCACCGCAACACGCACTGCACACGGAGTATGTGTGAAACGGGCGTTAAGAGCGCTCTCTACGTGCAAGGTAACGAACGCTCGCCACAATTCCACGCGCGTTTCCCAAAAATGCACTTAACATGAACGCGTGCACGTAGCTGTCCATTCGCGAAGTTATGAAATAACCTTTACGCCGGTTTCACACTGCACGCGTTAGCAGCGCAGGAGCAGTGCATATGGTGAGCAGAAGCAGGACATCGTGTTTACAGACAAAGTACTCTATAATGGGTAAGTTGGCATTACTTTATTTCATTTTCAAATACATTTAAGAGAAAAGACTTGTCAAGAAGCTTATTTTATTAATTAATTAATAGGCTATATTATATAACTTTTGGTTCATCTTTGTTTTTGAAGGTCATTTGATTGACTGTTTAAAACACAATAGATATCATCAATGCGCTTTTGGGTAAAACTGCTGTGTATTTTGGCCATGATCAATGCATTGTCACTTTAATTCAGCGTAAGCCATGCGTCAAAAATAGACCAGACGCCGAAACGATCGCGGCACTGCAGCTCCTGCTCTGCTCCTGCTACGCGCTGACGCGCCGCCTCTGCGTGCGGTGTGAATGCTCTAACCTGTTAACATGGGCGCCGAAAAAAATACGCACTGCTTACGCCCTGCTAACGCGTGCAGTGTGAAACCGGCGTTGATATGGAATCGTATTCTGAACGTTTAACCTAAAAATCGTCATTTGTTGTGGATTAGAAATCAAGACAAGTCTATATAGGCTAAAGCATCTATACAGGCGCAGGCACTGACTAAATGGCTAAAAAAAATAAAAATAAGTTAAGATACCTTTCAAAAAGATTAAATTAATATGCCCTTTTAGAGGAGATAGAGCGAAACAAAGATTGTATTTTAAACACATTTAAAGGACACCATGACTACATCTGGGAGGACAGCAAACTAACTGCAACCAGCGGTGTTCAAAGATCAGGGAAGGAGGTCCGCAAGAAATGCCCAATACATGGCTGGTTTTCCTGCACGTCAGCAAGTCATTGACAGTTTTTTTTTAATTTATCCCTATTTTGCCCAATCTTTAAAACATAAATTCCCACATTACTTATTTTATGATATTGTTTTTCATTCATTTAATTTAGATGTGTATTTCTATTTTGTTCTTCCCTTTTTAATTATTTAATTTATAAATTAATTTAAACAAAACACGAGTACAATAATAAAGTGTACAATAAAGTACAATCAAAACCTTACATTATACTCGCGTTGCAGTGTAATCTGTTAAATCTAGATAAAAGTGTAATCTGGCGGTTGTCCTGCAGGTGACCTCATAACTTTGTTTTCTTGCATTGCACTTGGGGATTAACGATTACTCCAGAGCACTCGTAGTTCTACAAAGATTTTCAAGTGCTATAAGTTACGTTGCTTTTGGGAAACAGACCATAATATTACGATCGGTCCTACGATCGTTTTTACGATCAATTTAGGCTTATGATGCTTTTGGGAAACGCAGGCCTGGCCCATCCAAACCTAGAATCCTGGTGCCATGCCTGGCCTACACCAACCAATCGTGATGTGTAGCCCACTGTAGCTGTACACTACTGGGCCACCGTACATTTTACACCAAATTGCATTGCTTAAAACATCTGATGTTAATTAACAAAGCACTCCGAAAAACCACATGCACCAGAGGTAAATGGTTATGGTAAGTAGTTTTTTAAAAATTTTATTTTAAATAAAGTATTCACCATTTGATGAAAATAGCTAGCTAGTTGAAGTCCAATTAAAATGCCCTACTTAAACTTTTGTCTCAGCTGTCTGACATCAAGTAGCCTATCCATAAAACTTCTATGTTTCATCATTCTTATTAATAGGCCTGTTTTGTCTTAAAACGAATATATCGTGTCAGTATCATAATGAATGGACAACCTGTAGTTGTCATGAAACTACTGAATAACAACACCATAATAAACAATAGAATAATACGATTAATAAGACTAATGACTAATGAGAACATGGAAACCCCTTCCCTCCGCTGCAGTAGCGCTTTTGGTCTATATAGACTATAGAGGGTGTGCATCTCCTTTCATGTATGCGTGCGCCACGCGGCGCCATCTTTGCAGAGCTGCTCTTGGGTGAGTGTCGTCGTCGTACTGACCCCATTTTTTCCAAACCTTAATAGTGTTTATTTATTGATGAGTTGTGAAGAAGGAACTGTTGATTTGTCTATATATATTTTTATTATTATTATTATTATTGAGACAGCACTAGTAAGTCTGTTTTTCTTAATTGATTTGTGTACCTATGCTTATCTTAAAATTTATTGAAATGTGGACTGGCGTAAAAAAATTAAATAGAAATCAATAACGTTAGGCTACATTGTAAGACAAAGAAAAACCTTAAGGTAAACAATATAGCCTACTGAAGTAACATTAGTCAGGCAATAAACCTGTGCAGACATGATCGATCGAGGTGAACTGCAAAATAGGTTAAAGTTACCCAATTAGGTTAGGCCTATATACGGACCAATATTATCAAATGAAAAGTTTTGTAGTTGAATCATGGATGTTAATTAAAATACTACTGATTAAAAGGTAAATGTAATGGTATGTTCTCTATTTTCTGGTTGATTGTGCTCTCATTGGGTTTGGCGACAATTAACATGGCATGAGATAATTATTACCAGGCCGGTTCTGTCGGAGTCCTCAAACCAACATTTTAAATCAATCTCTACTGAATTTGAACATATTCATGCTCATATATTCAGTCAAGCTTGGTTTGAAATGTTTGTAAAATAATCTACGGATAGGCCTTACTGGATCAGATGTAGCCTAGATTTTTCTTTAAAGCATTGGAAAATCCTTTAAAAGTTCCACTACTTGCAAAAGGTGTCCTAAATTAGATGCAGCATTCTGCTTTTAGCCTCCGGTGTATTGGCTACACGAGTCCCTGTTAATTACCTCCATCAATAGCGCATTATCTTTTCGCCTGCTGGTTTTAGATTTTGACTTCAGGAGAAAACAGTCCACACCAGAATGTTTTTCGCAAAAAAAAAAATATTCAAACCTTCAATATTACTGCCACGTGGATACTGACTTTGAACGAAATTTGATCTAATACTTCTTACACTGGACTACACTGGATTTTTTGCTAGCCTTCGATCCAGCGATATCATGGCAGTTTACCCAGTGTGGACATAATGTGTTCCAAATTATTATGCAAGTGACATTATCAATAGGATTTCTGTATACAAATTGAAGTGTTTGTATGTTTCATTTCTCATATCTTTTTAGATAACTGATCTATATATCTGAGACATGTTTGTTTAGTAGGTTGTCAGGTCTTTTAGGGTAAATGGAAAACCTACTTAAGAGGTTATTCCACATTGTTACATTAAAGTTTTCTTGCAACATGGGGAGGAAGAAAGATCTTTCTGAAGATGAAAAGCATGAAACAGTGCAATGTCTTGCAAAAGTTATGACAACAACTAATACTTTGTAAAAACTGAACAGAGATTATTGAACTGTCAAAAGATTTGTGATTGACTTGGAGCACAGAAGAAAACAGTTAAATTATCTTTGTTCAGTTATCACAAAATATTAGCCATTTCAATGCCTTTTGCAAGTTTCATGCTTTGCATTTTCAGAAAGATCTTTCTTCCTCCATGGTGCATGATAAATGTGATGTCCTTAACAATGTGGAACGACCTCTTTAAATAGGTTTTTTTATTATTTACCTAAGAAGACCTGGTAAATTACTGAATAAACCTGTCAGAGATTGATAGGTTTCTAAAAAGAAATGAGAAATAAAAGAATAGCTTTATTTTAAAAACTAAAGTCATAATTTGTATTTTCCTGAAATCTTATTGATGTCACTTGCATAATAATTTGTAACACAGTGTATATAGAGATGCAATGATACAGATAAAAGATTCAGACACGTAACAACTAAAAAAATATGAAAGAATTGTTTTATAAGTCGAAAAGAAAGTAACCAATCAGGTATTATTAAAGTAAAAGAAAAAAATGGTGTTATAACTAAATTAATTAAGTGAAAAGATCGCAAGCCCAGTTTGAGTGTTTTGCCTTCTCAAAATCAGGAGGAGTCATGTTGAGGCATTTAACATGAAACCAGCGTTGGCATGTATGACATTCAATCTAAAAAAACAAAAAACAAAAAAAAAATTATATATTAAAGGGATAGTTCATCCTCAAGTTGTTTCAAACCTGTATGAATTTATTTCTTCTGCTGAACACAAAAGAAGATATTTTGAAGAATGACGGTAAACAAACAGTTAACTGGTCTCATTGACTTCTTAGTTTAACTTAAGTAGTTTAACTGGTCCCATTGATTTTTTTTCCCTACTATAAAAGTCAATGGGACCAGTTAACTGTTTAGTTACTGACATTCTTCAAAATATCTTCCTTTGTCTTCATACAGGTTTGAAACAACTTGAGGGTGGGAATATGATGACAGAATTTTCAATCAAGAAAGTGAACTATCCCTTTAAGTTGAAAGTACTTACCCAGTCAGTTGTTGGACCACCTCCAAGGGGTTGTGTCAAACCGCAAAAAGCACAACACTCATCCTTTCTGAACACTAAAAAGTGTGTAAATATTAAAATAGTAACAGGTTTACAGAAGACATTAGTTCATGGTGTCTTTTTTTCCCATTCATGTCCATCACCTGAGGCTGTCAGGATTTCCCCAGCCATCTTCTGACGCAGATCCTTCATGTTGGTCATTGAAGAATTGATGTCCAAGTGGGAGGGAACTTCAGGGAAACTATTGACAATCTCCCATGCCATCTTTGAACAATAGTTGTAAGTGTAAGAATAAATGGTATTTAGGGTGTCAACTATAAGGTGGATTTTCGAAAAACATTTAAAAAAAAAAACCTGCATAACAAACACACCACAGCTGTATGAATCCTGCTGGATGGTATGCTTAATTGTGGCCCCTCTCCACTTAATCTCTACCCACTCAATTTTTCCTTGCCTCATTTTGAAGTATTGACTTGATAAATATATGACACAGTCACAGTTAGAGGTAATACAGTTAAAGTGATTGGAAGTAATTAGAGCTGTGCTTAATACTTTTATTTAAGCATTGTGTTTTTACCTAAATCTGATTGCAGCTTGCTCAGAGTCTTTCTCTTCATCAGTTCCTTCTGGATTAATAACAAAAATCCGACTGGAAGATGCATGTAGATACTGGAAAAAATAGAGAAAACCATTTAAAATTTCAGTTCAGCTTTGACTACATAGCCATAAAGAAGGACTTATTGGTATTTTGAAAGGTTTCACCAAAAACTTCCAGTGGTTCTCATCCACATTCAGGAAACTGATAACTGCATCATACTTTCCAAAGTCCACCTGAAATGTTTGATAATTTCACATTAGTAAATCTTTTTAAACGTGTGTTTTCAAATCTTTATCCTAATGTATAACAATACAATGATACCTTCCGCAGACTCTGTCTACATACTGCATCTCTCTCTTTTGTCATTATCACTTGAGAAGTGTAATGGTTGAGGAGGTAATGCTACTGTCTTTTCCCATTTTGTTCAGTATCGTTTCGAAGTAGCATTCAATTATCTTGATGAAAAGAGCAAATGTACAAAACATGCATATTAGACAAAGGTCACTGACAGCTTTTCAGATGTGCACAATATTTATGGTGTACTTTGGTGATTTATGGTGTACTTTGGATTAATGCTGCGATGCGCGTGCGGTCTGTGTTTGTGTTTGGAGCTCCGTCGATTCGATTCATTAATCCTTGATTTTCTTCTTTACCACTCAATTATAAACAGGCACTTTCTATTTTTATATCATGTGAACTTATCCTCGATACTATTCCTTATAAAAAACAATCGGATTGCTTTGATATCGCTACTTAGATCCAACTTTCCGAATCTCGGCTACTAGCCTTTAGCCCGCTAGCATTTCACGCGTGGCTCGGCCTTTCGAGCGTCGTCCATCTTTAACCCGTTTCTCTGAAAGCTTCTCTGAAAGTACAGACACACGTTGATTGTGCTTAGAGCCTGCATCAACGGGCATAAGCACATCTGCGTGCGGTCTGTGTTTGTGTTTGGAGCTCCTCGAATTGATTCATTAATCCTTGATTTTCTTCTTTACCACTCAATTGTAAAAGCACTTTCTATTTTTATATCATGTGAACTTATCCTCGATACTATTCCTTATAAAAAAAAAAAAAAAAAAAAAACAATCGGATTGCTTTACTGATTACTATTACTACTAATTTACTGTTCATCTGTTATAATGGCGAACATATCGGATGTGTGTCTAACGTTACCTCTGAGTGCAGGTGAGGACACATTCGAGCTGATTTCGGTACGACTGGAGCTGGAGTCGGTGGAGAAGCAGATTCGTGTTCTGCTGGAGAAGCAAGCCGAGCTGCGAGATCGGCAATCAGCGCTTGAAACATCACGCGCCGATGCTCACAAGTCAGTGGTTAGTAACTTTGTGACTTTGACTCCGACTTCGTCTACTCCGTGCGTTTCTCTGCCCAGGAGGACGCGATCATCTCTGCCTTCAATCACTCCTGCACCCTGGGTCACGACACGAGCCAGGACCAGAGCAAGAACCTCTCCGCCCCTCCCGGTCTTCGAGATCTCCACCCGGAACCGCTTCTCCCCTCTTCGCGAGTCGGAACGCGACGACGCCGTGATCATCGGCACTTCCATGGTCCGCCATGTCCGTGCTACCTCGGGTAAAGGTAAGGTGCGCACTCACTGCTTTCCTGGTGCTCGTGTTCTTGATGTCGCTGCGCAGGTTCCCGAGATCCTGAACGGTGACGAGCGCGTCGGAGCTGTCGTGCTGCACGCGGGGACGAATGACATCAGACTGCGGCAGACGGAGGTTCTGAAGAAGGACTACAGGAGCCTGATCGAGACGGTACGCAGCACATCGCCTAGAGCAACGATCGTCGTGTCTGGACCGCTTCCCACGTACCGACTTGGACAAGAAAGGTTTAGTAGATTATTTGCTTTAAATGAATGGTTAATGTCATGGTGTAATGAACAGAAACTGCTCTTTGTAAATAATTGGAATCTGTTTTGGGAGCGACCTAGGCTCTTCCGTCCTGATGGTCTGCACCCCAGCAGAGTCGGAGCGGCTGTTCTGTCGGACAACATCTCCAAGATGCTACACACCATCTGACTAGTAAGTCAAAGTCCAAATCATAGTCTTTGCTGTCCCAACTTAATTGATATAAGTACCAATGTAGAACATTATATAGAAACTGTGTCTATTCCTCGCTTAGTGAAGCCAAACAACAAATCTACTGTAAGATCTAGCAAGAATATTATTGTAATTAAACCAGAAAATCTAAATATCAGTGAACAAAAACAATTTCTAAAGCTAGGTCTTCTAAACATTAGATCGCTCACACCTAAGGCGGTTGTTGTAAATGAAATGGTCACAGATAATAATTTCGATGTTCTGTGCCTTACTGAAACCTGGCTTAAACCAAATGATTATTTCGGTCTAAATGAGTCTACTCCACCAGGATACTGTTATAAGCATGAGCCCCGTCTGATCGGTCGTGGCGGCGGTGTTGCAACAATCTATAGAGATATTCTTAATGTTACTCAGAAAACTTGTCATAGGTTTAATTCGTTTGAAGTACTTGTGCTAAATGTTACGCTCTTAGATGTAAGAAAGAAATCCTTATTATCTCTAGCCATGGCTACCGTATATAGACCTCCAGGGCCATATGCTGATTTCCTAAAAGATTTTGCAGACTTTCTCTCAGACCTATTGGTCAATGTCGATAAAGCAATAATTATTGGCGACTTTAACATACACGTAGATAATACAAATGATGCGTTAGGGGCTGCGTTTACAGATCTATTAAACTCTTTTGGGGTGAAGCAAAACGTCAGTGGTCCCACTCATCGTCTAAATCATACACTAGATTTAATTATTTCATATGGAACCGATCCAACCGATATAGATATTATACCGCAAAGTGACGATCTCACTGATCATTACATGGTAACTTGCATAATACGCACTGCTGAAATTTGTCATGTTGCACCACGTTATAGACCAGGCAGAACAATCCTTCCAACCACTATAGATAGATTCTCAAATAGCTTACCTGATCTATCTCAGCTGCTCAGTGAACCCAAACAAACAGATGAACTAGAGGAAATGACTAGCAGTATGAGCAACATTTTCTCTAGTACACTAGATATTGTTGCACCAATTAGATTAAAAAAGGTTAGAGAGAAAACTAAAACACCATGGTACAACAGTGCTACGCATGCTATCAAGAGAGAAACTCGTAACTTAGAGCGTAAATGGAAACGAACTAATTTAGAGGTCTTCAGAATCGCGTGGAAAGACAGTATGTCACGTTATAAAAGGGCTCTAAAATCAGCCAGGGCTGAGCATATCCGCAAACTAATTGAAAATAACCAAAATAATCCAAGGTTTTTATTTAACACCGTGGCTAGACTAACAAATAATCAGACATCTCCAGAGCAAAATATTCCGTTACAATATAATAGTAATGATTTTATGAATTACTTCAATGAGAAAATAGAAAGCATCCGAAACACAATTGTAAATGTACAATCCTCTATGATGTCTTATGACTCAGCCTCAATTATGGCCCCTCTAGAACAACTAAACCGCTTTACAACTATAGGACAGGAAGAGCTAAATAAACTTATCATTGCATCTAAACCAACAACATGTTTATTAGATCCAATACCCACTAAACTACTTAAAGAAGTGTTACCTGTAGTGGAAGAGCCTCTTCTCAATATTATTAACTCGTCTTTATTTTTAGGTCACGTTCCAAAAATATTCAAGCTGGCAGTAATAAAACCTCTCATTAAGAAACCGCAATTAGATCCAAATAACCTAGTAAATTACAGACCCATCTCAAATCTTCCATTTATGTCTAAAATACTAGAAAAAATTGTGTCCGCTCAATTATACTCTTTCTTGCAAGAAAATGATATCTACGAAAAATTTCAGTCGGGATTCAGACCGCATCATAGCACAGAAACTGCGCTAGTTAAAATTACAAATGATTTACTCTTAGCCTCTGACCAAGGCTGTATCTCAATACTAGTTCTACTTGATCTTAGTGCTGCGTTCGACACTATAGATCATAAAATACTCTTAGATCGACTACAAAACTACACTGGTGTTCAGGGACAGGCATTAAGCTGGTTTAGATCGTACTTATCAGACCGTTACCATTTCGTCTGTTTAAATGGGGAAAAATCAAAGATAACATCAGTAGACTATGGAGTGCCGCAAGGATCTGTCCTAGGCCCTCTGCTATTCTCAATATATATGCTGCCACTTGGTAATATTATAAGAAAACATGGAATTAATTTTCACTGTTATGCTGATGACACTCAATTATATATCTCATCACGACCAGATGAAAACACTAACTTATCTAACTTGACAGAGTGTCTAAAAGATATAAAATGCTGGATGACGTGTAATTTCCTGCTATTAAATTCAGATAAAACGGAGGTATTACTTATTGGTCCAAAAAACTACCCACAAAATCCCTTACAATACAACTTTAATTTAGAAGGATGTCCTGTTACTTTATCCACTACAGTAAAGGACCTGGGTGTTATGCTAGACCGCAACTTGACTTTCGAAAATCATATTTCATATGTTACAAGAACAGCCTTTTTCCACCTTAGAAACATTGCTAAGCTACGTAACATGCTATCTGTTTCAGATGCAGAAAAGTTAGTTCATGCATTCATGACCTCGAGACTAGATTACTGTAATGCTTTATTAGCTGGTTGTCCTGCATCCTCAATAAACAAGCTACAGTTAGTGCAAAATGCAGCCGCTAGAGTTCTTACTAGATCAAGAAAATATGATCATATAACACCAATTTTATCATCTCTACACTGGTTACCTATTAAGTTCCGTATCAATTACAAAGTATTACTATTGACTTATAAAGCTCTAAATGGTTTAGCTCCTGTGTATTTAACAGACCTTCTATCGCCCTACAATCCATCGCGCTCTTTAAGATCACAAAATTCGAGGCTTCTGGTCGTTCCTAGGATATCTAAGTCAACTAAAGGAGGGAGGGCGTTCTCACATTTATCTCCTAAACTCTGGAATAGCCTTCCTGATATTGTTCGAGACTCAGACTCGCTGTCCCAGTTTAAAACTAGATTAAAGACGCATCTCTTTAACCAAGCATTCACTTAATGCTTACCTTTTATACTACTTCTGAATCAGTTCGAATGCATTAATATTATGAACATCAGCTATGCTAATTATTTCCCATCTGTCTTTCTGCTGTTATCTCGGGACGCTAGTCCCGAGGTAAATAGCGTTCGTCAGCTCCAGTTTGTATCCAGCCTCTCACGAAGACTTCAGATGCCCCAACACCTGTGATGAGACGACTAAACGCCGGTGGAGAGACGACTAAACGCCTGTGGAGAGACGACTCGACGCCTGTGAAGAGACGACTAAACACCGGCGATATGTTATGCCTAAATTTATACATGATTAACTAACTGTATTTTTCTTTGTACATTTCTGAAATGCACTTTCTGTAAAGCTGCTTTGAGACAATGTGTATTGTGAAAAGCGCTATACAAATAAACTTGAATTGAATTGAATTGAATTGAATTGAATTTAAATCATGCCAATTTTAAATAATAATAACTCATTAATATTCTTGCCTCTCCCACAAGCCACTTGTGAGGTTGCAGAGTTTTGAACTCTGAGTGATGGACAGTGTATGAGGTGTTCTTTTCTGGAGACGACACAACAGCAACCACCACTTCAGTGTCTTTTTTGGACCAAAGGTATTCAATCTGCAAATTATATTTTTTATTGTAATGTGGCCAGTGGCATCAGTTAGTGGAGGTAAATGTATGAAACAATATAATTATCGACTACGCCACCCGGTATATTCACCGGGAACTCAGCCCCAGGACAGGGGGCACACAGGTTCGTAACCAAAAGAAATGGGTGAGCAGAAAGACATAGGCCAGGGTGTATCAAATAGGAAACAGCTTTATTCAAATACAAAAGTTAAAACCATCAAATAAGTGAACATCAAGGGCTCAGTATTCACACATCAAAAAAAAGAAAACAAAAGAACCAATACTGTACAAAACTTCAAAATAAGGAAATAAACAGACAAATACACAAGGAAGCTCAAGTGGAGGGGAAATAGCCTGCTGTGACCCTCAATTCACACAACACACTTAATATCTACACAGTGCACACACCCACTCTGGTGAAGTCAGGTCACTCAATGCACAGCACTCAGTGTAACCCCCGTTAAACAGCAGCTAAACCCCTCTATATAAACTTTCTTCGTCCCGCTGTTTATAAAAAAAAGACTCAAACAATAAACATTGAATAACTGGCAAAAGCCAGCACCAAAAGGAAATTCTCAGTTCACAAACCAAAAAAATAAAAATGAGAAACAAAACAATATTAATTTCAGTCTCGTTTTGTAACTCAACCAAACTTAAGCCTAAACAGAAGGAAAATAAATGATATTACAAAATACGCAAAATGAACAAAACAAATAACAAAAGAAGCTTTAAATTACAATTCGGAGCAAAACAAGAAACAAATCAAAATGAAACAAACAGGCCACGATCGGCCGTACACTCAAAGAGCAGAGCAAACGAGCGAGAGAACAAGCTTCCACAGTGCTCACGCCTCGGCGAGCAATCGTTCCGGCTCGCTGTTATGAGAGCTTAAGTTCACTCCAACAAAAACACAAATAAGCCCAGGCAAGACAGCAGTGCGTTAGATCAACAGACGCGCATCTCGTCCCACAATAGAGGTAAAACCCTTGATTCTGTCGCTCAATCTGTCAAACATGAAACAGAAAAATTACTAACAAAACAAAAAAAAGACAAACCACGTAAATGGCTCTCATACATACCAGATGATGTTCCTAACGCGATACTATGCATAGTCGCAGACCACAACATACAGTGGGTTTTCGTTGACGAGCTACACAAACAAAAACTTATAATAAACAATATTTCCACGAACAAATCAATTGACTTAAAACAAACGAACCAACCTCCATGCCATGGGCAGCCTATGCACAGCAACAGAACGAAGAGACGGCACTCCAGACACTCTCCCATTCATAAATTGTGACTTCCGTAAAGGGGCGGTACGGATGACAACGCATTCCAGGTGACATAAATGTCCTCATTTTATACCCGAACAGCAAACTGCTGATAGGTTCAACGCTCTTACATGACAATGGCCAATCATCCACATGAGTAACCTTCACCCTGCTACATTCCACCCCCGCATTATAAATCGTCGCCCCGACGATAAGTCCCTAGGCCGAGAGTCAATCCCATGGCCTAAAAACAGCTAAAACCACACTAGATGTTGCACCAGAAGGCGCCCTAACGCATTCTGCAGCTTCTCCCACTGCCCTAGGCAAATGATAAACATTTGAATGTTGGCCAGCTGTTGGCCGCCTTGATTTACGAGGCAAAACCACAGCCTCTCGTGACTGACCCAGAGTTGACAAGTCTGATAACCCTTGACTTATTCCCACCTCGCAAGGAGGACCTGGCCCATCCATTGCCCCAGATCCCTCACAGGCAACTGACCTTTCCAAAGGGACGGAGACCCCAGCCGCCTGGGGCGACTCTGGCACGGCTACCCACAAGTCAACCTCATCAAAACTATCATGTAAACTCGGTTCTGGCTCCACTACCGGAGCGACACAAGGTATGTGAACAGGGCTCCGTTGAACCTGAGCTTTTAACAGGGACCGATGAACCCGCTTGATCTTACTCATGTCATCCACCGGTGCAATAGTATAAACCGAGCCACCCGCCCTAGGCGCTTCCCTCACCCTATACACCACAGAGCTCCACAGGTCCTGAATCTTGTGTCGGCCCTGCCTACCACATTCCCGGAGATAAACCAGCTGCCCTTGCTCAAGTGGTGCATCACGGACTCGCAGATCAAAGTTTGCTTTCCGACGATCAGCGGCTACTTTTAAACGATCTCTTGCCCCATCAAAGGCTACTTGTAACCGTGTCTGATGCTCCATAATCCACTCATGCACCTCTCCTGCCACTGGCTCAGAGACTCTGCCCAACAGGAAATCAATGGGGAGCCGTGGTTCCTGACCAAACATCAGGAAGTGCGGGGATTCACCTGTGGCCTGGTGTGGGGTGGTATTATATGAAAAGAGCACCTGAGGGAGGCATGACACCCAATCTCTTTTCTTTGAAACTGGCAAGGTGCGCAATAAGTCATGTAAGGTTCTATTGAAGCGCTCGCACTGACCATTACCAGCCGGGTGGTATGGTGTAGTGCGAGACTTCTCAACCCCATAAAGCTTACACAGTTGCTGGATCAGAAAGGACTCAAAGTTGCGGCCCTGGTCAGAATGGAGTCGTACCGGGACCCCAAACTTATAGAACCATTCACTCACCAGCACCTGTGCTACAGTCTCGGCCCGTTGATCCCTAGTAGGGACGGCAAGCGTGAATTTCGTAAACACATCCGTCATTACAAGAACATTCTCCAGGCCTGAGCGGGAGGCTTCTAGCAATGTAAAATCTATGGCCAAGATTTCATTTGGCCGGGACGCTAACAAGTGTCCCATAAAACTACGGGCGGCCGGTTCAGTGTCCTTGGCCATTTGGCATCGTTCGCACTCCTGGACCCATCGTGCCACCTCGGCTGTCATACCGGGCCAATAACACCGCTGGCGCACTAACTCAGTAGTGCGCTCAATGCCCTGGTGCCCGTGTTCTTGATGCAACCCTTGCAAAACGTCACGCCGCAGCACCGAAGGCAGAACTACCTGCAAAATCTCATCTCCACCATCAGGACGAAAAATGCGACGGTAAATCACTCCCTGCCTCTCCACTAGGCGGTCCCACTGCCGAAGAAGAATTAGAGCAGTCTGTGAAAGCTGCCGCCGCTCGAGAGGCCCAGGGAGCTCTTGCTTCCTCCAAAACCCCAAAATCTCACCAATTACTGGATCAGCCGCTTGTAGGGCCCCGATATGATCCACTGAATGACCTGGTAAGGCAGTCACAACAGCCTGAGTTGCAAGAGGGGCCGATGGTATTGCAACAGCCTGCTGTACTGAAGCGGGAACAACTGTACCAGGAAATAGGCTGCCTGCCACTTCCAGCACGGGTGGATTCTGGCGAGACAAGGCGTCTGCATTCTTATTACACCTCCCCGGTCGATACTTAACTTCAAAATCGAAACAAGCTAGCTGTGATGCCCAGCGCTGCTCCGTCGCCCCCAACTTAGCCGAGGTCAGGTGACTGAGGGGATTGTTATCAGTGTACACCACGCATTTATGGCCTAATAAATATTCCCTAAATTTCTCGGCCATTGCCCACTTCAATGCCAAGAACTCTAGTTTCATAGAACTATAGTTTGACATATTACGTTCTGTAGGTCTTAGGCCACGACTTGCATACGCTACAGGTCTTACTTTGCCACCCTGCTCCTGCGAAAGGACTGCACCTAACCCACCCAGGCTAGCATCCACCTCCAAGATAAAAGGAAGGGAAAAATCTGCATAACTGAGCACTGGGGCAGAAATGAGCTTACCTTTCAAACTCTCAAAACTTCTCTGACAGTGGGTAGTCCAGCCACTGGCAAAACCCGGCTCTGCTCTCTTCCGAGACTTTGTACCCCCAAACTCTGCAACCAGCCGATGTAGAGGGGCTGCCAACTTAGCAAACCCCTCCACAAAACGGCGGTAATAACTCGCAAAGCCCAAGAAGGAACGAAGCTCTGACACACTAGTAGGTTGTGGCCACTGGGCCACCGCCTCAATCTTCTTGGGGTCTGTGGAAACACCATCGGCTGAAATCACATGTCCTAAATATGTGACCTCCGAACGGAAGAAAGCGCATTTCTCCAATTTTGCCTTAAGACCTTCACACTGCAACCTACTCAAAACAAGCTCCAGTCGTTCCAGATGTTGTACGACTGAGGATGAAAAAATGACTATATCGTCAAGATAGAGTAGTAATGACTGACACTGTTGATCACCGTATAAACGTTGCATTAAACGCTGAAACGTACTAGGTGCGTTACAAAGGCCAAAAGGCATGCGATTCCATTCGAATAAGCCGAATGGTGTACAAAATGCGGTCTTAGGCCGGTCTTGCTCACTGACAGGGACCTGATTGTATCCGCTAGCTAAATCCATAGTGGAAAACCAACGGGCCCCTGTCAGTGAATCTAATGACTCCTCAATACGAGGAAGAGGAAATGCATCCTTTCTAGTTCCAGCATTCAACTGACGGTAGTCTACGCACATGCGCAGACCACCGTCCTTTTTCTTGACAAGAACTATAGGGGATGCATAAGGGCTACAACTCTCACGTATCACCTTAGCCTCCAACAACATATTGATATGAGCCTTTACCACCTCATACTCTGACGGGGGTATTCGACGGTACCGCTGCCGAACTGGGGTATCATCCAACAGTGGGATTTCATGCGACAAAAGGGTAGTACACCCCAAATCCCCTTCATGTGCAGAAAACACCGACTGGTACCGCCAGAGCAGAGCCCTAACACGTTCTTGATCATCAAGCGACAACACAGACAAATCAGCAGTCCTTATCTGTTCTTCAACCGTAGGTAACTCCTGGGAAACCTGCACGTTAACAGTAGCCGCAATAGTTTTAACCTCGGTGACCCCTGATGGTAAGCTGACAACATAAACACTAGTCAGAGTGCCTAAATGGGTGCGTGGGTAAAGCACAATGTCAGTGGTTCCCACATTCACCACTGGCACCGAAACAATACCTTGATTTACCTGCACCAACGATGGCGAAGCCAACAACCCAGCTGGCAGACCAGATTCAGGGGGCTCAAAAAGCACAGTGTCATGCAAGAACTGCTTTGAACAAGTTGCCGTAACTAGTTGTAACATGCCACCTGGGATGCGTTGTACCCTACGACCGCGTACCTTAACTGAACCTATGAGAGTAGAATGAGGCTGGGAACATACCTCGTGACAATGTTGAAATGCCTTTGTTACAATACTGGGAACCTGAACTAACGAGGGAGATTCAAAAAGAGAAGAGCCATGCTGTCCAAAGAGCTCCTGGTAGCACCGACTGAGAACATTCATTCCCAAAACTCCCGGTGCCTGGGAACACAAGCCCCCAGGAGGATCTCGGACAACCAGCACCCCACATTTCGGCACTAACCTGCCACAGAGTTCGACATCCAACTCCATATACCCAATGTAGGGGATGTCCAACCCATTGGCAGCACGAAGTTGCAACCATTGGCATGAACGAAGACGATCTTGACCCCATGGTTCAAAATTTTGTAAGAAGCAACTCTCTGTGATTGTAGAGACCATGGAGCCAGTATCTATAAGGCAGGGCACCTGAACCCCACCAACGCAAACTACCAAATGTGGGCACGATGACATCAAAGACGATACTGAACGAGAACCTTGAAGAATATTTGAGCCGCCATTAACCCCAACCGAGCTGTGACTCTGCAGCCCGGCGGGTGCTAGTTTTCCGACATCTGCTGTGCAAAAGGCTGCCCAACTCCAGCCACAGGAGGGACCATACGAGAAGATGGAGAATGAGGAGGAACACGTTCCCCGTCACACTCCCTGGCAAAATGGCCAGGTCGCTGACATCTTCGACAAATTATGCTATTGCCACGAGAAGAATGATTCCGCGGGTGTGGAGAATGACTACGTCCACGAGGGGCTTGGCTATACTCAGCAACCATCTGGAGCCGAGTCACATTTTTAGAGAGCTGATTTAATTGGGCTTGCTGCGATTTCAATAGATCCCTTAACTCACTTAACTCAAACGTTGAGGCACCGCGGGCATCTAACGATGATTCCCCCTGTACCCCATACTGCATGACAGGAACCAAAGGAACCGACTGGCTTCGACGGCGATCGCCCCCCGGCAACCCCTCCCTCTCCCATCTGAGAGCCTCACTACGGACCTCCAGCAAACTAGAGGAGGGCGAGCGGCGCACCAATTGTTTCAACTCACGGCGTAAAGAGCTATCTATCACATGTTCGACAAATTGATCACGCACAAGGGTTTCTGAATTCGGCATTTCATAAGGGGATTTTTCTTCAACAGCTTTCCAAAGGCTCATTAGAGCCAATGAAAACTCTAAAAGGGTCTCCCCTCACGTTGTTTACGAGAAAAAAATGCCTCCTGCAGAGCCACATATGACTGAGAACAGCCATATAATTCCCTCAATGCTGAAATAATTTTAGCACAATCCCCCCGTTCAACACTAGGTCGATGCCTAATCTCCTCCCGTGCTTCCCCCTCCAAATGGTCAAAAACAAAAAACGCTCGATCAGCAATAGAAAGATGGCGCACCTGCATACATGCCTGTACTTCCTCAACCCATTCGTCAATGCTGATGCCAGTCCGGCCATTAAATTTTGGGCATCGGCGATCACGAGGTACAAACACAAACCTCTCAGCCGAGGTGGCACCAGCACTCATGGGTTGAGACACGGTGGCGGGGGCCTCTGCAACACTAGGAAGAGCGTTACTTGGCAACAATGGAGCAGATACACGCTCTTGGCGCAATTTTTCATTATCAGCCTTTAGCTGTGCTACCAACTCCCTTAATTCTTGCAACTCTCCTTCCATCGCTACACACACACTACTTACCACTCGCGGCGGGGGAAGTCAACAACGAGGAGATTTACTCACCGATAACATACACCGCTGCCTTGCCTTTAGGGAAAAGAAAAAAATACATCAAATAGACTTTTTTTTTTTTTTTTCACACATACAATATCAATAACAGAAAGAATAAATACTGCCTCAAAAGCACTCCCTGGCCCGCTTCTCAAAATACCAGCTCACCCAAAATATGGAAACCCTGCCGACACTACGCCAAATGTGGCCAGTGGCATCAGTTAGTGGAGGTAAATGTATGAAACAATATAATTATCGACTACGCCACCCGGTATATTCACCGGGAACTCAGCCCCAGGACAGGGGGCACACAGGTTCGTAACCAAAAGAAATGGGTGTAGCAGAAAGACATAGGCCAGGGTGTATCAAATAGGAAACAGCTTTATTCAAATACAAAAGTTAAAACCATCAAATAAGTGAACATCAAGGGCTCAGTATTCACACATCAAAAAAAAGAAAACAAAAGAACCAATACTGTACAAAACTTCAAAATAAGGAAATAAACAGACAAATACACAAGGAAGCTCAAGTGGAGGGGAAATAGCCTGCTGTGACCCTCAATTCACACAACACACTTAATATCTACACAGTGCACACACCCACTCTGGTGAAGTCAGGTCACTCAATGCACAGCACTCAGTGTAACCCCCGTTAAACAGCAGCTAAACCCCTCTATATAAACTTTCTTCGTCCCGCTGTTTATAAAAAAAAGACTCAAACAATAAACATTGAATAACTGGCAAAAGCCAGCACCAAAAGGAAATTCTCAGTTCACAAACCAAAAAAATAAAAATGAGAAACAAAACAATATTAATTTCAGTCTCGTTTTGTAACTCAACCAAACTTAAGCCTAAACAGAAGGAAAATAAATGATATTACAAAATACGCAAAATGAACAAAACAAATAACAAAAGAAGCTTTAAATTACAATTCGGAGCAAAACAAGAAACAAATCAAAATGAAACAAACAGGCCACGATCGGCCGTACACTCAAAGAGCAGAGCAAACGAGCGAGAGAACAAGCTTCCACAGTGCTCACGCCTCGGCGAGCAATCGTTCCGGCTCGCTGTTATGAGAGCTTAAGTTCACTCCAACAAAAACACAAATAAGCCCAGGCAAGACAGCAGTGCGTTAGATCAACAGACGCGCATCTCGTCCCACAATAGAGGTAAAACCCTTGATTCTGTCACTCAATCTGTCAAACATGAAACAGAAAAATTACTAACAAAACAAAAAAAAGACAAACCACGTAAATGGCTCTCATACATACCAGATGATGTTCCTAACGCGATACTATGCATAGTCGCAGACCACAACATACAGTGGGTTTTCGTTGACGAGCTACACAAACAAAAACTTATAATAAACAATATTTCCACGAACAAATCAATTGACTTAAAACAAACGAACCAACCTCCATGCCATGGGCAGCCTATGCACAGCAACAGAACGAAGAGACGGCACTCCAGACACTCTCCCATTCATAAATTGTGACTTCCGTAAAGGGGCGGTACGGATGACAACGCATTCCAGGTGACATAAATGTCCTCATTTTATACCCGAACAGCAAACTGCTGATAGGTTCAACGCTCTTACATGACAATGGCCAATCATCCACATGAGTAACCTTCACCCTGCTACAGTAAGAAAGATGTTAAATTCATTGCAATTATTTTACAAAATATAATATAAAGTAATACCTCAGTAGTTATGTCCTTAGATGTTTGTTTTGATTTATCAGGCTCAGTATTGTCATGTTTTGCTGTGGTTGACAGGTCCAATGGTGAATCTGGGATGACCTTTGTGTTATCCATCTGGCTGGTGTTGATGTTGATGTGTTTGTTTTTTGGACTTTGAGATGGCTTTGGCAGTATATAAGGTGGGTCAAAGTATTTTGTCCTACATTTTTGATGTTTTCGAGATGTTTTCTTTGCCCATTCTTCTTTCTGGGAGAAGAAGTTTTCTTTTGGTTGTGGCCCACAGCAAGGCAGTGACAGATTATTGTTCATTATGTGTTCTTTGTATCTGGCTTGTAGGGATCCATACATTTTGTGGATAAAGTCAGCAGGACGGAGGTACTTTTTCGTTTGAAGGATGCTCTGTTTAACAATCCAAAACCACTCTTCCACATGGCAGTTTGTTTCTCTGGTTTTGGATTGTTGGCTGACTGTGCTGATTTTAGAAAACCGACTTAGATCCCCAAGAAGCACTCCACTCCAGAGGGGGAAAATGCTCATGTATGTGTTCATGAGGGCATCGATCAGCTCTGGACAGAAAAAGGAATTTGTTTCCCCTGTGTTGATACCAAGGTTTAGGCTCTTGACCCTTTCCAAAATGGCACTAAACACTGATTTGAATGGTGATGTATCACACACAGGGGTTGCAATTTGTTGTGTTTCTGTGTCCTCTTGCATTGTTTCTGACTCATTGATTTTGTATGGTTGTCTTCATTATTCTCAGGTCCAGCGAAGCTTTGGCTGCATTCACCATGTCTGTTTCCTCTGGCGATTCTAACAGCACACACATATCCTCAAATACAGCCGTTGCCTCCTCTAGATGTGTGCTGTTTAACAACAAGGCAAAGCAGTAAGTGGCATACTCTTTTACAGCCTTGCTGTCGGTCTTTTTGGAAAATGCCTGGCTCACTGCCTTTATAATATGTGATGAGCAAAGATGTAAAACACTGAATTGATGATCACCACTGTTTACTGTGTTTGAAACAATCCGGTGTGCTCTCTGGAGATAAGTCAAAATGTTTTCCTTGTTGAACGCCAGAAGTACACTTGACATTAATCCCCAGCTGAAGTCAGTCTCGACTTGATGTACCTGGCATGATGTTATTTGACCAAGGGCCCTTAATGTTTCCATTAGCCAATATGTCAAGGTAGGAACTGAGTGCTGATTTGATAGGAGCTCACTCACAGGAAGTGGTGGCATGTTTTTTCCCATTCCCGGTAGTACAAGAGCATAGTAGAGCACTTTCTTGGGCTGACCAGGAATGCGTGAGGTGACACTACCAGTGGCATCCAAGTGAAGTGTTACTGTTTTTCTCTTTTTTCAGATGCTGGGCTAAAATGTGCAAACCGCATTGCGTGTACATGTGTACAACAAATGGGTCCACCTGCAGTTGTTGTAGGTAACCAGCAGTCTCAGCACCTTCAGATGTAGCACATTCTTTAATTATTTTTTGTGTAAGCACCAACTCCATGATTATGTCATCATGTAGCCTGGTGCTTTTTTTCACTTCACTGGATATGACCCTTAACACATCTTTAGTTAAGCATTTTGATATATTGCCTGCCACAATCTCTTCTGATGGTGATTTTCTTAGGGCTTGGTAGTAATAATTGCTCACATCATGTTGAATGCTTTTAGCAATTTTTCCCCTTCGACATATTTGGCCTGTCTGAATTTTTTGTCACTTGTTTTGTGTGTTATGTCTCCTTTACGGGCTACAAAGACAGTAATTTTCTTTTGTGATTTTGACGGCCGTGTTTTTATTGTGAAAGTAAAGACTGCTGCACAGCCTTTAAAGGTGCAGGTGGCACGTGCTCTAAAGTAATGCAGGGATCGTTTCCGACTGTTTTTGCATTTCACATGTTGGTACTTAAAGCACAGCACACAACAAGAACTGATCTTTGTGAATTCTTTGTACAGGACATCGGTCCATGGTCTTTGGAGTAGAGGTCTTCACGGGTCCAAAAATTCATGCCCGACCCGGAAGAGACCCGTAATGTGCTAAACCGAACCGACCCGGACCCGTCTATTATTTCAAAAGTTGGACCCGGAACCGTGCAGATCCGAGAAACGCCGTGCCCGGACCCGACCTGGACCCGTTTATTATTTGAAAACTGGACCCGAACCCGACGGGAAGACACAAACCCGACTAGACCCGATTGTCACATATTATTTCACACAAGTTGCGAAAAATAAAACTTTTTGTCTTACATAATTTTAGTAGTCGTCGTCTCACTTTCTTGTAACGTTACCTGACTGACTGTGATGCATTGCAATCCACCGACAAGAAAGTTCTATCCTATTTCTCTCGTTATTCCAAGCTTAATCCACTCAGTATTTCAGCTTTAAAAGTCCACTTGATGTCACGGTGATGGATGACAAATGCAACTTTGCACATGTGCATTCTGACTCGAGTTAACTCGCATAATAACTAACTTAACCGTTTGTTCTTTTGAACTTACTTATAATAACAATTGCTCGTTCATTGCCATGGTCGCTGACATTATTTATTTGCTATCATATGTGCTCTCTGCTGGAAGCTCCGGTTGCCAAAGAAACATGACATGCGACAAACTTGAGACTGCACATGCGCGCTAGCTGGATCAGCCTAAAATGTTGTTTTTTTTTAACGAATTTGAGAGTCATAGAAAACATTTATGTGACAATTCATCTCAGATTTTGTTGCCGATTTGAAATATATTTAAATATGAGTGTGTAACTCAAAGTCTGCAAGCATTTTTGAGATTTGAACCATTTACTATGTCACATAATAGGAACACGAACTCAAAATTGTCACATGCACCACCTTCTTCATCGTCTGTCTTCACTACACTTCCCAGAATCCTCTGTCATCATCACCTGCACCTGCTCCTCATCACCCTCATCATCATCATCATCACCGTCACCTGTTGTCTTTGTCATTATCTGTGTATTTAAGTTCCCCTCTCACTCCTTGTCTTTGCTGGTTATTGTTTGAGCACATGCTCACTGTTAATGTACCGCTTTATTATTAATAAACCTTGTTATTTTGTATCCTCGCCCGATCTTCGTCTTCATTCACCCGTGGACCGTGACAAAAATGACACGTATACATAGTAGCCTACCACACAAAGGTATCCATCATTACCGTGCGTGCAGTTGCATTAACTCTCTCTGACTGAGTCTGGGCGCGGCCGCGCGCTCACTTCTAACGGCAGAGAGAGAGGAGAGAGAGAGAGAGAGAGAGAGAGAGAGAGAGGAGAGAGAGAGAGAGAGAGAGAGAGAAGAGAGAGAGAGAGAGAGAGAGAGAGAGAGAGAGAGAGAGAGAGAGAGAGAGAGAGAGAGAGAGAGAGAGAGAGAGAGAGAGAGAGAGAGAGAGAGAGAGAGAGAGAGAGAGAGAGAGAGAGAGAGAGAGAGAGAGAGAGAGAGAGAGAAGAGAGAGAGAGAGAGAGAGAGAGAGAGGAGAGAGAGAGAGAGAGAAGAGAGAGAGAGGAGAGAGAGAGAGAGATCGCTTTTTTATTATTTCTCTTTTCTTTACCTACTTTTACAAGTTGCAAAAAAACACAAGCAGTGCTGATCTGACTCATTCTGGCTCTGATCGAGTCCGATCGCACGGGTATTACACACAATTTTAAACAGACCCGGGACCCGAAGTAATAAATTCGGACCCGACCCGGACCCGGCCGATCATTTAAAATTTAGACCCGAACCCGTACGGGTCCCGGGTCGGGTCGACGGGTCTCGGGTGCACTGTGAAGACCTCTACTCTGGAGTTGGTTAAAACCATGCAGTGGCTTTATTTTTTCCCACCTCTCCCATTTTATTTCAAAACTGAATTTTTTTGGGCCTGGTGTTGTGGCCCTCCACTCTTTGTTGTTTTTGTCATTTTCATGTTCATTTTCATGTTCATTTTCATGTTCATTTTCATGTTCATTTTCATGTTCATTTTCAAGTTCCGGTTCCTGTTCCTGTTTTTCTTCCTCTTCATTTTTAGAATATGTGGACAATGAAACCAAGTCAATCTCCTTACTTCCTGTCTTCAAATCTACACCATTTGTATTTATTTCTGAGTTGCATGTATGTTCATAATCATTTTCAGTACACTTTTGTTCTTGTAAAACAATGTGTTCTGTCTGGTCATTTTGTTGTCTGGTCTCATCCTGGTGATGGAGTTCTTGTCCATCTAAAAATGTAATTATTATTATTATTATTTCAGTATAATTCTACCAATTTTAATGTTTTAAACCTACACTACCAATCAAAAGTTTGGGGTTAGTAAGATTATTTTTTTGTACACAACTGTTTTCAACCTAGATATTAATAATAAATGTTTCTTGAGATGTATATTAGAATGAATTTCTGAAGGATCATGTGACACTGAAGACTGGAGTTAGGCTATGATGCTCAAAATTCAGATTTGATCATTTAAATCAAATAAATGCAGCCTTAGTGAGCATAAGAAAATATGGAAGTCATTGGCTACCAACAACTGTGTGGTTACCAACATTCTTGAAAATATCTTCTTTTGTTTTCAACAAAAGAAATAAAGTCATACAGGTTTGGAACAACTTAAGGTTGAGTAAATGATGACAGTCATTTTTAGCAGAACTAACCCTTTAACATTGAATAAATAAAGGGCATTTCTGAGTTGGTAAATTTATACAAGATGCGAGCGGTGATAGAGTGGATCTATGTTGGTCAATCCATCTGAAGTGCCCCAAATGGGGTCCGCCCTATGTTCCCACAGTCCTATTTCCTCTCATTTAACTATGTCCCCTATGAAGGGTAGGTTTTAGTGCTTGTGCTAGTAGAGGGATAGCCCAATTACATCCCAGACAAGTCTCCCTCCTGTAAGGGGTAGGTTTAGGTATGTTAGGGTTAGGGCTGTGGGAACATAGACATGGTCAACCAAGATTACTGTTTTTTTTTTTTGAACATCCATTTGTGTTGGAAATGCAAAACCACCAGTTTATTTATATTTGGCTTGGTGTAACCACCGTGGCCATGTTTGAGTCCTGATGCACTGATTAAAAGTCATACTGATTAAAAGTCACTCTTGATCAATTAATTTGGATATAATGTCTAAGTAACAACACTGCAAGTTCTTGTACGTTATGCTGTATTTTTTTAAGAGCGTTTGGACTATCTTGAGCTGAGGTTTACCTTACATTGAGAGATATACCTAAAATGTGTTGTCATGACACAAAGTCAGCCACTGTGGTTAAACAAAGTAAAACACTGGTGGTTCTGCAATACCAAATACAGAGGTAATTGTGCAACACACTTTAAAATTTTGGACCTCTTGATTTACAGTGACCCATATACAAGTATGTGCCAATAAAATAGCCTCACTACACCTGTAATGCCCCTAGTCATTCTTTCAAAACTTGCTTTCATTATTTACATTTTTTTACACATACTCATTGTTTCTCAACACAAGAATATTGTAACTTGTAATGACAAAATTTGATCACACACGATTATCGTTAAATTGAATGTATTTGTAGTAATTTTATGTATAATACAATGATCCACTTGTAACACTTGATTATGAAAACTATCAGTAAAACAAAGCAATTTAACACTCTCCCTTACCTTTACAAAGGACTTCAGTTCGTATACCTCGCCTGTTGTTGTTCCATATCATGCTCAACCATTTGCATAGTTTGTCATCTGTCTTTTTAAAAAGATCCATAGCCAGGTTTGACCATGTTTGTGAACAGATTTTTTGTTTTTTGCTGATATTTTTCAAGATAAATGCTTTTATAATTGCATCCCTCCCACCAGCATCTGTCCATAAATCTTTTTTTTTTAATTTGTGTCCTTTTTTATATCTACCCATGTTTAGAACATGTGTGAAACAAAAGCTTATGCTTTTAAAATTTCAATATATATGTGCAATTATGACATACTGCCTCCTACAGGTGTGGGGAACAATTCCAATTTGAGATTTTATATATATATATTTATATATATATATATATATATATATATATATATATATAATATATATATATATATATATTAATACTAAAACCAATATCCAGATACATGCACCCTTTGAAGTTGAGATAGAAAACTGATTTTTTAAAAGAATTAATTTAAAATTTGAATATCAAACTCGGTCATAACAACTGCAACATGTTCCTCTAGAGGGCAGTAATACCGCACATCTTTAGGAGACTTTGCGAGATTTTTCACAACTTTTGCTTTCAATAACGTGTTGTGGTGTAGTTTTATGAATAACAGAAACACAAATTTGTTCTTCTATTAACCAGTAACAACACACACCATTTGAAGTTGAGTTAGAACACTTTATTTATTATCAATGAGTTTATGTCTTTATTTGAATATCAATATCATAACTTGTGCTGTGATTCTGTGAATAAATACAACATCAAAATGTTCTTGTACAATCCAGTAACAACACACACCATTTGAAGTTGAGATAGAAAACTGTGAATTTTCAATGAATTTATTTTCGGGTTTGAATTTAATTCAATAGTATTTATCCTGGATTACAAATGAAAAAGTGGCTTGCGTGTAAATAATGTTTTAGGTTCAAGCAACAAATCACAACCTTTGAAGCTGAGATAGAAAACTTTATTTATTTTCAATGAGTTTATGTCTTTCTTTAAATATCAATAGCATAACTTGTGCTGTGATTCTGTGAATAAAGACAACATCAAAATGTTCTTGTAGAATCCAGTAACAACACACACCATTTGAAGTTGAGAAAGAACACTTTATATATTATCAATGAATTTATTTTCAGGTTTGAATTTAATTAAATAGTATTCATCCTGGATTACAAATGAAAAAGTCGCTTGCGTGTAAATAATGTTTTAGGTTCAAGCAACAAATCACAACCTTTGACGTTGAGATAGAAAACTGTCTGAATTTTTAAAAGAATTCATTTAAAATTTGAATATCAAACTCGGTCATAACAACTGCAACATGTTCCTCTAGAGGGCAGTAATACCGCACATCTTTAGGAGACTTTGCGAGATTTTTCACAACTTTTGCTTTCAATAACACGTGTTGTGGTGTAGTTTTATGAATAACAGAAACACAAATTTGTTCTTCTATTAACCAGTAACAACACACACCATTTGAAGTTGGTTAGAACACTTTATTTATTATCAATGAGTTTATGTCTTTATTTGAATATCAATATCATAACTTGTGCTGTGATTCTGTGAATAAAGACAACTTGAAGTTGAGATAGAAAACTGTCTGAATTTTCAATGAATTTATTTTCAGGTTTGAATTTAATTCAATAGTATTTATCCTGGATTACAAATGAAAAAGTGGCTTGCGTGTAAATAATGTTTTAGGTTCAAGCAACAAATCACAACCTTTGACGTTGAGATAGAAAACTGTCTGAATTTTTAAAAGAATTAATTTAAAATTTGAATATCAAACTCGGTCATAACAACTGCAACATGTTCCTCTAGAGGGCAGTAATACCGCACATCTTTAGGAGACTTTGCGAGATTTTTCACAACTTTTGCTTTTAATAACACGTGTTGTGGTGTAGTTTTATGAATAACAGAAACACAAATTTGTTCTCCTATTAACCAGTAACAACACACACCATTTGAAGTTGAGTTAGAACACTTTATTTATTTTCAATGAGTTTATGTCTTTGTTTGAATATCAATAGCATAACTTGTGCTGTGATTCTGTGAATAAATACAATATCAAAATGTTCTTCTATTAACCAGTAACAACACACACCCATTTGAAGTTGGGTTAGAACACTTTATTATCAATGAGTTTATTGAAATTTATTGAAGGATAAATTCTGTTCTTGAAGGAATTAATAGAAGGGGAACACACCACTTCTTCAGTTCATTCCATGATTTTACCGCACGGAGTGTAAAAAAGTTCTTTCTCTTTTCAGACAGACATGTTCTAGGGTAGAGTTTTAAAGAGTTCCCTCGTGTCTCGTACATATTGTTCCAAAACTGAAAGATAGGTTCAACTGTTACATCGTATATTCCATGTACAAGCTTATATACCTGAATCATATCTCCTCTATACCTCCTGAATTTGAGAGTTGGTAAACTTAATTCCCTCAATCTATCTTCATACGACATATTTTCCATTCCTGGAATTAATTTAGTGGCTCTTCTCTGAACCCTCTCAATTTTTTCTACATATTTTAATTTATATGGGCACTAGACTGAGCTTGCATATTCAAGATGTGATCTTACCAGGGATTTATACAATGGTAAAAATATATCCTTACCTAAATTTTGAAAAGTTCTTCTTATTATTGCCATCATAGATGTTGCTTTTTTAACTTTTTCAGAAATATGTGTGTGGAATTCAAGTGATCCATCCACCACAACACCTACGTCCCTCTCCTCATGTACAGGATTAACCACTATATTCCCAACTACATAGTTGGCTACAGTATCATTTTTTCTCCCAATATGTAAATGTTTACATTTTTCGGGATTCATCTTTAATAGCCACTGATCACACCATTTGCTCATACTACATAGATCTTCTTGAAGATGGGCTTGGTCTGTGTCACTTGTTATTATTCTGAAAATTTTAGTATCATCCGCAAAAAGGTAAACATCAGATTGTATCACATCTGGCAGATCGTTTATATATATTACAAATAAAACAGGGCCCAAGACTGACCCCTGTGGGACCCCAGATGTCACCAGTTTCCAGTCTGAGGCAGCACCATTCACTACCACCTGTTGTTTTCTATTGTGCAAAAAATCCTGTATCCAATAAATAACTCTGTTGTCTAAACAATAGGATTTTAACTTTGATAGTAGTCTTTTGTGAGGGACAGTATCAAAGGCTTTTTGAAAGTCCAGATAAATACAATCCACTGTTTGTCCTCTATCCAAAGCCTGTGGCCATTTATCAAAAACTGTGAGTAACTGAAGAGAAGTTGACCGCCCCGATATGAAGCCATATTGTTTACTACTAAATAGTTTATTACTTTTCATATGATTGACTATATATGTCCTTATCAGTTTTTCCATTATTTTGCTAACAACTGACGTCAAACTAACTGGTCGATAGTTTCCAGCTAGAGATTTATTTCCTTTTTTAAAGATTGCACTAATTTAAGCCTCTTTCCAATCATTTGGTAAAACTGAATCCTCTAATGATTTGTTAAATAGTACTGTTAGCGGTTCAGCAATTTCAGTCGCCAGTTCCTTCAAAATCCTAGGGTGTATCAAATCCGGTCCAGGGGATTTATATACATTACTCTTCTGTAAAAGCCGTTTTGTATCTTCAACTGTTATTTCAAGATATTCTGTTTGTTGAACATCCAACCTTGTTACCTCGGGTATCTGCCCATCAGGCTCATCCACAAATACACTACAGAAGTATTCTGACAAAATGTCTGCCTTTTCTATATCTTTCTCTGTTTTTATAGAATTAGTATTATTTTGGTTGCAATATAAATCACCCACTGCCGTTTTTATTTTTGTCCTTTTATTTATGTAATTCCATATGACCTTTGGTTTATATTTAGATTGCTTGGCCAATTCCTCTTCATATTTCCGCTTTAAATTTCGCGTTTTCATCCTCACAATATTTCGAACTCTCCGATAAGCCTGCTGTAATTCTGGCTTTTTACTTCGTAATGCTTTCCTTCCAAGATTATTTTTTTCTTTTATTTTTGTTTTTGTAATGTCGTCTAATGGAAAGAAGTATTTTTTATTATTATTGTCACTATTATAGGGCCTTTTTTTTACAATAGGTACAAATTTCTCCTCTATTTCCTTCAGCTTAGACTTTATAAGTGCCCATTTTTTTATTAACATCATAATTAGATAGATGTGATATCCAATCAAAATTCTCCAATTCCCTACGAGCTTCATCATAATTGGCCTTATTGTAGTTATTATGGGTACAGTATTTGACATTTGTGTATAACAATTTACCTTAAACAACAAGACACAATGATCACTTTTGCCTAAAGGGCTTAGATATTGAATGTCATCGATCATGTGTTCCTCATTTGTTACAATAAGATCCAATACATGTGGTGTATCACCGCCTCGCCACCTTGTTGGTTCTAAAACATGTTGGAACAACCATACATTTTGAATACAATCCAAGAACCTGTTATCTAATGATATGGGGTTATTTCCTTTCACCTCTAACAATCTCCAATCAATATTTGGCAAATTAAAATCCCCCATAATTAATTTGTATGAGTGCTTTATAGTCGCCACTTCTTCTAGTAGAACCAAAAGGTTATCATTATTGCTCTCAGTTCCATTATTTGACCTGTAAATTACTCCGATAATCACATTCTCGTTATTGCTACATATAATCTTAACAAAAATACTTTCTTGGAATTCTGAAACGGTTACCATTTCTTTTACGTCTAAAGTTTTGTGTACATAAAGCAGTAAGCCTCTACCTATATCATTTTCTATATTCCTCGAAAACATATTATAATCCTCTATATCATCCAAGTTAAATTCCATTGGGATCATCTGTTGCTTATGACTCTTTGATTTAACTTCTGTGATTCCTATTATATGAATAAGCGGTAGTAATCTCAAACGAACAGCAAATTCAGGCAGTTTGTTATGGAGTTGATCTGCATTGGTGTATAAACATAAGATGTTGGGCGGAGATTTACATTCCTGTGCTACTTTAACCCTTTGATGCATAACATGGGTCTAAAAAGACCCGACTGAGTTTTCATTTTCTATATCTTTGCAAGAAATTAATTTCATCATTCAGTATTCCAGGTATTCTTCAATTAACTTGTTTTAGATCATTAAAAATCCTAATTGAAATTTTTCATTTCTTACTTTTCGAATAAAAATCGCTTTTGTATCGCAACCCTTCTAATGCGCAACATGGGTCTAAAAAGACCCGTATTCATTTCCTATGTTATTTCATGCATGGCTGAGTGTTTCTTTGCTGAATCTTTAAAATATATCTATTTTATCATTTGTTATTCCAGATATTCATTAAATATCTTTTTTTTGATTTCCACAAATCATTATGTTTATGTTTCCTTTCTTACTTTATTAACAAACACAGTTTTTGTATTTCTACATTTTTTTTACATACATGGGTCTAAAAAGACCCGTATTCATTTCCTATGTTATTTCATGCATGGCTGAGTGTTTCTTTGCTGAATCTTTAAAATATATCTATTTTATCATTTTTTATTCCAGGTATTCATTAAATATCTTGTTTTTGATTTCCACAAATCATTTTTTTCCTTTCTTACTTTATAAACAAACACAGTTTTTGTATTTCTTCATTTTTTAAATTTTTTTTTTACATACATGGGTCTGAAAAGACCCGTATTCATTTCCTATGTTATTTCAGTGATGGCTGAGTGTTTCTTTGCTGAATCTTTAAAAGACATGTTTTTTTGGTAACACTTTATTTTGATGGTCCCTTTTGAATATTCTGTTGATTGTAACTTTGCAACTACATGTCAACTAACTCTCATTACATATAAGTAACTTTGCAACTACATGTCAACTAACTCTCATTACATGACTATAAGTATCTATGCAACTAAATGTCAACTTATTCTAACCCTAACCCTACCAGTCTATTAATACTCTAATGAGAGTTAGGAGACATGTAGGTGCACCGTTACTTATAGTCAACAGAATGTGTTAAAGTGACCATCAAAATAAAGTGAAACCGTTTTTTTTTTTTTTTTCATTCCAGGTTTTCATTAAATATTTTGTTTTTGATTTCCACAAATCATTATGTTAATGTTTCCTTTCTTTCTTTATAAAAAAACACCGTTTTTTTTTTTTTAATTTCTACATCAATTTTACATACATGGGTCAAAAATGACCCATATAGAAACCTTTGATATTTGCACATTGTTGCAAGTAGGAACATTTACTGCAGAATACTATTCACCTGCCACACATTTCACAACTCAACACGGCTGCTTTTGTATATTTGATGCAAGTCTTATTTTATTTTAACCACAGAAAATATTTTATATTTTGTAAAAGATGGACATAATATTTGAATATTAGGCTATGGTTACCTTGACCTTGTAATCCTAAGAGAGAAATTACTTGTGAGAAGGAGAAACATGTCCAACACTATTAGCTAAAGCTAGCTGGTGACATATTCTAGCTAGCTAATGTTAGCTAAAAAAAGATTGTATTTTAAAGCTTACTAACATGTAGAAGGCCTAACAGACTGGTACAG